>JARHVA010003175.1:1927500-1955000 GCA_037957365.1 Torreya grandis
GCCTTCTATTTTTTTTTTAAAGCCAAAGAGGTGGATTAATTATGTGAAATTGTCTATCATAAATGAATAAAGTTGGATCCTACCAAGATCAAGGATATTGTATTATGATTTTTTCTAAAATAATTTACAACCTATTAACATTCTCAAGACTTAGATGATGCTACTAAATGTTTGTGGAAAATTATGAAAGCATAGCAACACCACACATAAAATTATAGATAAATGGTTCATTTTGTTAGAGTTATGAAACCACTAGAGAGTTGAATATCTAAAGGAATCCATGTGAAATAGTATAGTCTTAGTGACTCTAAAATCTTTTGTTATGGATTGTGATTCTTTAAAATAGGGAATGGTGAATTTATTTTGAAATTAGAAAAGTATAATTTGGTAAGAGTTAACTCAAGGCCATTTAAGAGAGGGAAATGTAAGATATTATTCATGTGGTTAATAAATTAATACCTTATATAATGGTTAGATAATTCAAAGTAAATATAGATCATAATCTCAAAAACTAACTGTTGGATCAAAGTGTCAATAAATGAGAGAAAAAAATGGGTCACCACATGATGCTAGTGAATGAATTCAAGTTATTTTATAGAAAAGGGAAGGATAATATAATTACAAATGCCCTTTATATAAAGGATGAATATATAAATAATTTTTGTAAGCCATCTTGTCCATATTGCATGTTGATTAGGTGGATGAGGAAAAATTTAAATGGTGGAAAGATAAATATACATGACATCTTTCTCAAAAGCTTCAACAAGATTTGATCACTTTAAATACTTTTATGTGGAAGAGGGACTCTATTTGGTACAAGTATAGGATATACCCATGGAAAAATGCAATTTTCAAGTGTAAGGATCTATAGGATCTCCATGCTTCAACACATGGGGGACACTTAGGATTCTTGAAGACTTATCATGCGGTCAATAAAAATGTTTTTGTTAAGGAATCAAATGTGATCTACTAAAATATTTGGTAGACTGTATAATGTATTAGGAAACAAAGGTACACCAATTCATACCCTAGGTAATTTTCTTTGTTGATCTAATCATAGCCAATGATGGGAGGAGGTATCTGATAATTTCATCATAACATTTCTAAAATGTTCCTAGGAAAATTCTTCAGCCATGTTCTGATTGATATATTCAAAATAATTACTATTTTTGTGCATTGTAACATCTTTTTTATTTATTATGGTGACAAAAAAAATTATGGATTTTTTTATAAAACATACATGGTAAATCAAAGATAATAGTAAGTGATTGTGAACCCTTTTTTATTTTGCATTAAAAAAGTGTGATTTTTGAAATAGGGACTCGACTGTAAACATGAGGCATGAAGATGAGACCTTCCATCCTAGATATACAATCAAGGCTTATAGATAAATGAAAATTTGTTTAAACCTACAATAATCCAAGAAATAACAAAGACTCCTCTAATATTAGTAATATTTACTCCTCTAAGACTGTGAACCCATATTTACTAATAATATTAAAATTGATTTATTTTATTTTTAAGGTATTTAGTTGGTGCGTAGATATTTATAGTACCTCAAACTAGATGGGAAAAATTAGGTGGTCCCACAAATGCTTTGAGGGGTGTTTTATTTTTTGTGCATATGATATGCAATTTTAATGAGTTAACTACTCACTAATACCAAAAAATGGTAGTAAAACATGTTTTTCAATGTTTTCTCCCAAATATTTTGATTTATGGAACTATATGTCTACCACATACCATCCATACTTAACCCCTAAGAGTTAAACTAAGAGTTACATACATCAAAAATTACATGTGCAACACCCTCAAGAAGTGCTTTCTAATCTCAAAGATACCCTAGCCATGGCACAAAATTGTATGAAATAAAAAGTTGACCAACATAGGAGGAAAAAATGAAGTCTGAGATTGGGTCTTTATGAGGCTGAGATTTTATAATAATTTTTTGCTAAAATAACAAACCAAGGATAACAAACTTTCACTTAACTATTATGGTCCTTATTAGATCTTTAAAAATGTTGGTAGTGTGGCATAAAGAATGGAGTTGTCTCAATTAACCAAAATATATCTAGCCTTCCATGTTTATTGTTTAATAAAGTTATTGGTTAGAACTTTATAAATCACATTAATTTATTGGGCATTGAGGAAGAAGGAAGAATAATATTTGAACTAGAATTGATTCTCCATACATGCCCAAAGGCACTGCAGAATAAGGTGAGCATATTTTATTACTAAATGAAATCCTTTGCTTAAGAAAGATGAAATAATGAAATATAAAACATTCATGCAAAAGTATCCATAAATTGTCAAAGACATTGTTTGTATGGAGATAGGGAATGCTATACAATTATTATATTCATTATATTGGGATATGGATGGTTATCCTATAGTGTACATAAAAGGTTTTGGTAATTTAAGATTTTACAAGTTTATTTTCTATTTTTTTAAAATTACTATGATAATCTCAAATTTGAACTTCGAACTACTTATATATGTAAACAAAATTCAATCTCTTTAAAAATATATTCTCTCTTAGATCAAGAAATTAAAATTTGAAATAAATAAATAAATAAATATATATATATATATTAACCGAAATATTACAACTTCAAATTATGTAATAGAAAACATGGTACCATAATAAATTATCATGAAGACATAACTTATAATGCCCACTTATTAAAAGAAGAACCAAAAATATAAAAAAAATTATTCCAAATTGATATGATAAATAACCCATACTTGAAACATAGGACCCCAAAATTAAATGAAAAATGTAACACTTAAATTGTATTTTAATACTTATAGCCCACTTAATATTTTTAAATTAATTATTATCGCTTAAACAAACCTAACAATATTCTCACACAAATGAAAATATGTTTCCAAAACATCCCAGAATGAAATATTGTATGCATTTTACTGTATAAAAAAAATATATCTAGTAATTTCATATACAAAAGCTTTTTAATATATTAGAATGTTCTAGATTATCTTTGGTTAGAAGAAAATGAATTCTCTAGAATTTTCCAATTTTAAAAACTGTTGTAAAATGTCTCATTCCAGAACTTGTTAGAATGAAATATTGTATGCATTTTTCTATTGAATAATAAATCCAAGAATTTCATACACAAAAACATTTTAATATATTAAAATATTCTAGATTCTCTTTCTTTAGAAGAAAAGGAATTCCCTATAAATTTTGTTTTGTGTAAGCTGCTATAAAATGGAACATTCTAAAACTTGTTGAAATGAAATATTATATGTATTTTACTATTAATTATTAAAAATATAAAAAGAACAGTAGAGTAGAGAAGATAAAAATAACAATATTAAAAATTGTATGCAGTAACAAGCAATCCAATTTTGATTTTCATAGCATATGTAAGCTTTGTTTTTGTTTCATTTAAGTGCATCTTTATTTTTGTAAAAAAAAGTATTTTTTGATAAAATAATTAATGTATTATTAAATAATTGAGTATGTAAAATAACATAATATGCAAGGGCTTTACACTACAATTAGGAATTAAAGGGGAATGTAAGGTAACATATCTAGGGTGTTTCAGTTCTATTAACAACTAAGACTAAGAACGAGTAACAAGTATTGAATGACTTCAATCTATTGTGTCTATATGAAAATTATGAATGTAAAAAATTAGAAATGAATGTCATGTGCAAGGTAAAATTATTTTAAAAACCATCACAAATATTTGTGATGGGTATAGGTGACCATCAAATTTAACCTTGGTGGTTAGGTGATCCACTACCTTTTCTACATCCCTAAAGAAGTGAAAGATTGATGTATATTTAAGTGCACTTATAATAAAAAATGATGTCTAATAATTTCTCCCAAGATCCAATTGGGAGTTATCCCTTTTTTTAGGGTATTGGTGGTTATTTGGGAATCCCCCTCTATCTCCACATGTGTAATGTCAGCCATAGACTAAATGTATACCTATTAGCAATGCTGAGAATCTAGATTTGATGCATGGGAGATTTGGGATTAAATTAAAATAATAAAGGATACCTTATGATCATGAAGTAAGCAACCACAATTTTCTTTCCCTAGGTTGTTTTTCAAAGCTCTTAGAAAATGCAATATTATCCAAATAGGATTGGGTGGCTACCACACTACATTTTCTCTAGTTTTGTCATTACTCATATCCCATTAACATGAAATGATTTTGATTTGTTATATACATATATTTTTAATATACAATTTTTTAATTATATAGATTGAAACTTTAAAATATTACATTTATTCTAGTGAGCATAATCACTAATTTTATTGCTGATTTTTTACCATTTGAATCTCTTACAAATTTTATCCTCTGTAAATGTGTTCTCTACATTCATTTTTCATAAAAATTTTAAGTAGTGTTTTACATATTATTTTCATTTATTTTTTGAATTTATATATTTTTTTAAATGGAGATAATGTTTTTGAGTAATTATCGAGTCCCAAGTATGGGTTAGAATTTTGGGCTGCCATGTAATTTCCAAGTACAAGATTTTGTATTATGGTGTGAGCAATCTAGGAGGTCATATAAGCATAGTTGGTCACTTGAGTAGTAAAAAAGTACCATTTTAAGAGAGAAAAGAGGCTAGTCAAGTAATATTTTGGCCATCTAAGCCAATAAATTGATCATTTGGGAGAGGCATGCCCTTCAACTAGTCATTTGGACATTTTGGGTGAGGGGAAAACCATTTGAGGACTCCAATCAGTTTCCCCAAGTAGGTTTATTATTCAAGGTTGAGAATAGATTATACAAGGAGGATGTGATTCTCTTTAGGGTGTTAGAGGATATAACTTTTCCATGTGAATTAGTTCAGGCCTCAACATTCATATTCTGGCCATTTAAGTTATTGAGTTTTCAAACTTAGAACCCAAAAGGTTAGTCTTGCAAAGAAACAGTTTAAAGAGGGAATATGCCATGTTTTTTAGGCCCACACATGTCATATAAGGAGGCAAATACTTCATTCCACAAGAGGTACATTTGAGCCAACCCATTTAGTCATCATCTAGGTTGGAGACAAGCTCATCCAACATTCCTTTTATTGTACTAGAGCATAATATTCATATTATTGAGTTGTGCTTGGTTATTTTTTGATTGGATAAGTTTAAATTTGAAGAATTTAGTTAAAACATTCAAGGTTTAATTATTTTGAGGTAGGGTGATCATTATATACCACTTGGGTAGCCCAATATTTCCAAGATGTTTTGAATCTTTCTTCCATGGTGATCCAAGATTTAAGATTTCAATATACAATGGGAAATTACAAACCAAGGATTTTGAAAGAATTAAAGGGAAAGGAATTTCTATAGGAAAGGAATAAACAAAAATGATGGATAAGCTATCTTAGGATTTATACGTGACATTGGGTGTAATGGATACTTTTTGATGGGAAAGAAACATGAGCCATCCATGTTGATCATTCTCACTAAATCACAATTGAACCATGTCTTGTCATGAATCCTATTGGATTAATCTACATAAGTATTATAATGATAATTCCTAGGCATAGATTATTTCATTGTTTAATCTCATGATATTCATAGGGTAAGGGGATCACTGAAGATGAGAAGAAGGGTGAAATATAATTAAGTTCACAATAAAAGAACACAATAATTTCATTAGGGAGCATTGCATTCCATCCTTGGTAAAATATTTGAAGGATTCCATTCATTTGACATGGTAATAGAGGACTCAAGATACAATACATGCATATGAAAAAGTTGTCATGTTATTAAGCAAGTTGGTAGATAATTTCCATGATTTAGATGTACACTTTTGGTCAATGCATTGCTTGAAGGGTCTAGTAAAAAGGTGTTTTATAAAATTAGGATAAATACCTCCTGATGAAGATTAATATCTTTCTTGATGTAAAATTTAAAGGACTCTATATATTATTACAACTTGTACATTTATTTCATTGTTATGTGATGCTACTACACTCAAAAATAGAGGAACTTGCCCCTTTTCATTTAGAAGTGGGGAAATATATAGTGTATTATTTGAAGCATCTGTGAGTGGAGGTTGGCTATTGCAACCATTAAAGGTAAATAAGAAAATGAGGAAGATCATCATTATTCTATATGATGACAACCCATTGCCATAAAAATATTATCGAAGATAGAGTTTGTGGAAGAGGAGGCTCAAAGTGACTCCATTTTTGAGGAGGTAGAGGAGGATGTGGAGGTTCTTGAATTGAGTGATGATGAAGATTTAAACAAGAATTATTTTTATATAATGGGAGATGAAGATTTTGGCATTAATGAGGAGACTTGACAAGTGCATCAGCTAAGGAAAGAAGCCTTGTTTATGTACTTGAGTCCTTTCCTATTATTTTTTACTTCAAATATTCATAGTTATTATACTTCTTTACATAACACAAAAAATTGAGACATACAAGTTAGCTTGTCCATTTACAAATCTTCCTTCCCTTCTTCAACCCTTGCTTTCAATCTCAATTTATTTGTTTCATAACAATTATCCATGAATATTAAAGAAATGCCTAATGTGGGGTTGATTTAGTAGATAGTGTGGACAAATTGGTTAGGTCCTATTTACTAGATGATAATCAATATATGGTGAGTTCACATATTCATCTTAGTGTATTGGATTTTGAAAAGTATAATGAACCCATAAACCCCAAGCATTAATGTGTCACAACCAAAATCTATTATAGGGTAGCCTATGAGAGGCACATACTAACCACTATGTCAAGGTTTTTGCATGGTTCATTGATAAGTCCAACATATATTGGCTATATATCATTTGAGACTTCATTAAAGACCCTCATGTCACATGATGCATTTATCTATTACACCCAAGGCATCATAAGCAACTGATAGTTTTTGAAGGATTTGAAAATTAGTTAATAGCAAAAAATAAAAACACCATACATTTGTATCACATCATTTGATGAATCTAAGAAAACACACATATAGTTGGTTAAATAATGTTTATAATATATATATTAACATGTGGAAGCATTTCAAAAATGTCTTACTTGAGAAAATTCATGTGTTATATGTTACTGAATGAGGCAAAATAGAATAATTTTGTAATAATAAGTATCTTCCAAATCCATAGTTTTGGCATGACCTCATGGAAAACAAGCTAAATTGAGTTGATATCAAGGGTCTTAGGTGAGTCATGATTGCATAGATAGGGTTGTTGATGACTAATATTACTCATATGAAGTATCACATACACACTATGTTTCATTTATAATGATAAAAGGGAGAAAAAATCAAAATGATTACACAGATTTCAAAAAGTTTTCTATATGAATGATAATTATATCAAAGGAAAAATTCTAGGCACTTGATTTGGTTGTAGAAGTTGAGGAAATAAAATGGAAATTGAAGGAAACAATTATAGAAATGGAGAAAAGGTAGGGAAAAGGTGCAGAAACAAAAGAGAAGAAGGATGAGGATAAGGAAATTGTTAAGAAGAATAGTCACCAAGAAATGTTTATGGGTATAGTTTGGGGATGGTGATGCCAATTTTTATAAAATGGAGTATGTGTATAGTATGGGGATGGTCACAAAAGGTTGATTACTTAAACCTTCCCAATAGTTTCTTCTATTGTCATGCCTCAAACCACAACATCAAATATTGTTCTTGAATGGGTCATCCCAAGCCTCCTTAGCTGCCTCCTCAATCTGAGAAGCCAAAACCAAAATACCAAGGTGATGGTTGGACCACATTTTACCCTGAATGGGTGTCGGGACATAAGCCAAAAATCACATCTCAACTGTAACCTTAAGAGGATTCTCCTCTAATTATCACACCCTCTTGTGGGACCTCCTTTTCACCCCCTTCCAGCATGGCTCTTCATAACCCTCAGAGCATTTTTACACCCTCCCAAAATTTTAGAATTCCTCAAGAAATGGTTCACTTGATAAATGTCTCATTCTCCTAGTAGTATTATAGCCCTACTCTAAGGTGAATTAACTCTTCTTAAGAGGGACATGATGGAAATTGTAACTACATTATAGGTAGTATAATTTCATGCATTCACTAACATAATATATTTGTACCATTGGTTAAGTTTGAGGATGGGAAAAATGATCTTCAAATGGATGACTACTCCCTATGAATGTATTATCATGGAATCTAAGGGGTCCTGTAAATACTTTTTGTGATTTTCATGTAAATACTTTGGGGGATTTTGTGTTACATAAGCTTGGTATCCTCTTTAGGCATGGCAAATGAAATAGAGGTGAAACTATGATATGCATTTTAAAGCCTACTATTCAGGAATTTTCTATCAAGTGATGAGTCCCTTGTCCCCAGCTCTTGATAATCTCAATAGATGATGGGCCCCTAAATCCTCTCATAGGACTTGGATTGCTAATTTTTAATGTGTGTGACACCTAGTGTTGGAGGTCATATTAACTCATTTTATCTACTGTTTAATTTACCAAGGACTCCCACTCAGTGAGAGGCTGCTACACCTATGCATTCCCTATACCTTTTTTTAGGCTTGCAAGAAACATGAAATTTTCAAGCATCTATTCTAATTTTCCCTAAAGATAAATATTCTTAGATTTGGATCCATTCATTATTTTAAGCCTTTCATTCTGAGCCCTTTTCTTGGTCTTAGGATCTTTTTGGATATTATTCAAACTGACTAGCTTCTCTTGATTTTTTATGGCATTTATGCCAATCTATCATCCTCTTTTAGCTTTGGAAAGATAAAAATAATCTATTTGTAATCATGAAAAATGTGGTATTTCATTCTTTGTTAATTAAAATGTTGATACTATTTCCTCGGTTTACATGAAGATCCAAAATAAATTAGATAAGATGATGTTATACCTTCGCCACTTGCAGGACCTCCTCAACCACTGATGGAGCCCCACATATACTATGAGCAAAGTTTTACCAGATAACTTGCATCACATGACCCACCACCTCCTCCCAAGAGGCACCAAAGAAGAAGCCACTCCTACAATAGGGGCCACTTTTGACCTTACCCTCTTCCATGGGGTGGTTGATGTGCTTTTAGGAAGCTTGATGTTGGTCTGACTCAATGATCTCTAATGAGTATTTTTGTTCTTGTTGAACCCACTAATGGTTGGATGATCAATATACATGATGACCTCCTAGATGGTTGGACTACTCCAAAGATACCAAACATGGAACTACCTTCTTGGTCAATGGTTCCTAAGGATGACCCTTTACCTCTACCTCATAAGGTGATAACATGTGCTTGATTATCTTTATAGTTATTTATATTTGTTCTTGTAATGTTTTATCCTAAATTTTGATAATTTTTTGAGCTAGTGTGTTTGCCCAACATGGAGTTTGGGTCATAATATGTTCAGCCACATTACTATGAAAGCTTTTGTATTATATTTTGATTTTTTAAAACAATATGAGGAATTCCAATAGTAAAATTAGATTAACCATGAATGAAAAAGTATAAATATTTAAAAACTTTAAAATAATCAAAAATTAAAAATAAATTAATTATATTTTCACCTATTATTTATTATATTATATAGTGCTAGTCTATTATACATGTTTAATAGTTTAATATTATTTTATTATGATGTTATATTTATGGTTATATAAAACCAAGGACTACAACTAGGATGAAAAAAATTAAAAGTGACATGACAAAAAGGTAGGAGAATGTCCAAAAGATCAAACTATAGCATACAAGGTTCAAAGAATGATATAATATAGTCTACCAAATTGCCTTGGAGACCACATATCCATGGTGGAGTTTAAAAACAATTATTCATGCTTATTTTTCTTTATGGAATCAAAATTTTAATTTTAACCAATTTTTGGAATGCTTATGTCATTATCTGTTCAATTTATTTTGTATTTTCTATTCAATTTTTTTGGGTTCTCTTGATAAAAGTTTGTTATGTCAGTTTTGATCAACAATTTATTTTACATAATGTTTAGAATTTGGAAATAACCCTTGAATTTTTGTGAATAAAAAATCCTCTAAAATGGCTTCTATTTAATAAGTTTTAATTTATAGGGAAACTATGTTCCCCAAATGAGAGATTCCCTGAAAACACAAGAGATGTCTTTGTACACACAAAAATAAAAAAACTAACCTTATCCACTCAACCACTTGAGGTCAAGCTAACAACTAAAAATCAATGATATGCATATTGGGATATTGATCTAGTTGTTTGGGATGAACAGGCTAAATTGGTTGAGATGATAGATTTGGATGACCTAGTTGGAACCATTGAGCTATTCATGAGGTATTTTGGATAATTAATCTTAATGGTTTGTCTTTTTTATACTAGTATAGCTTAACTAACTTGAAATATTTGTTAAGGGAAAAAAATTATGGTGCAATGAGGGATCTAGAAAACACTAATTCTATGAGAACTAAGTAACGTAACTCTAGATCAATTTTTTTTCTCTTGGAAAGGGTTGAAGTTGGACTAGATGACTCGATATTTGATCATCTTGATAAATTTATTCTCATTCAACATAGTAATCCACAAAGGAGGAAAAATGGGATTAGACTAGACCCAAATATGAAGTGTCAAGTCAAATGTGGAGGCTGGTTGCTTGGCAGACCAATAAGGGAATTTATCTAGCTAGTTGTGCTTCTAATAGTCATTTTTCCTCATATAATGCATTCACATAGATGATTATGAGGTTGGGAAGTGGCATGGAGGGAAATCATTCTAGTCATATCTTGGTGTCAATATCACATTATATGTTTTTTATTGTAATTAGAGCAATAATCTATAGAAAGGATCTTAGCTTATGTGGATGTGCTTATGTTAAGAGCATCATGTAAGGGTGTGGGATCGTTTGGTTTGTTTTTTGTTGTTTATTTTGAAATTTGATTTTTGTTTGTTCAAGGTTTCATTTTATTCTTGAATTTTTTGCCCAATGGTTAATTGTTTAAATGTTTATGTAGTAATTTAACTAGTTGTTCACACTTGCCAATGATGAATCGACAGATAATGAAAGTATTGAAAATGAAGCTATTTTTTTTAATATGAATGAAAATAAAAAAATTGAATAATTATTTAAATGAACATAAAACAAATCTCTTTTGATAAAAAAAATGAACACGAAATATAAAATTACATGGTTGGAATGCCTTTTCTTTCTTTTAGATTTGCAAAGTGCATGCGAATGACCATACTAATAAAATAATGAAAGAACAAATCTTTTTTTTAGAATCGGAAGAGAGAGAGAAAAATAATCAAAATAAAGAGGAACTAATAATTACATTAAAAAAACTCCAAATTTCACGAGGCAATTTATTCGACACCAAAAGTAATGAAATCTACTTCTTCTAAGAGGATTTTATCAAGTGAAAGAAAAAAAGGAAGAACAAACTAGTATATTTTTTTTGGAAAGAGTAAAATTTAAATATTTGATAAAATATTAATCAATTTGAAGAATATTTTAATGAAGAAATGAAAAAAACATGTAAAGTAAGTAATGGAAGTTTTTGAAGAAATGCAAGTAAAGAACAAAACAAAAAAGTAATCAACACTTTGATAAATTATGAAAAAATGTGTTTTTTCTTGTATATTTAAATGTTTTGAATCAATAAATTTAATATAATCAAAACAATAAAATTAAAACAAGTCAACCTTGTCAAAAGAGGATAAAAATTCTAGAGAACTTGATTATCGTAATGCTTCAATCCTTGGGTTTTATTTGTAATATAGTTGATCAATGTTATGTGGAGAGTGTGTATTAGGAAATATATGCAAAAGGAAAATGTGAAACATGTTTATGGTTGACTCTAAAAAAGAGAAGAGTTATGGTTACCAATTATTTATTTTTTGATCTCAATTTCATTGTGCATAGGCATATTTGTTTAAAATGGTAGTAGATAGATAACTGAGGTGATTAAGAGTTAACTAAGATGATTGTGAGTAAATTTAAGTGATGAGGATTCAATTGTAGTAGTGAGAATTTAATATGGGTGGTGATCTCAAAATTAGATCCACAAACATGCAAAAATGGATTAAAACATGCTTCTTTAGAGTGAAACTAAGCCATCACTGTACTATGGAAAAATGTCATGGTAGTTAAGGAAATTATCAAAATAGATTCAAAACCACTAGGGTGGTTATGTGACTATCATAGTGGTTCTACCATGCCACAAAAATTTTAATGCTTGAAAAGTGTTAAGGATATGGATTACAAATTTGATACTTAGGGATGATTTCTAAAGTAGAAAATGAGGAAAATTGAATAGGGAAGGATCTAAACATGTGAATTCTTACTTGGGTACTTTTGCATCATCATTGACTTGGATAAATGTTACATTTTGTAAATTTTAGGTGCTTACAGTCTCCAACAAATGCTAGTAAACTTCATCAAAGTTTATTTCTCCTTGGAGACATTTACATAGGTATTTATGGTACTTTAATTATATAATCATCTCGAGGGTCAGGAGACATGTCTCCCAGTTACTATGTAATAAGAATTAAATATACAATATAAGTAATTATGTGAAGAATGACAAAAATACACACCATAAGATATGTATGGTGGGCTAATGTGCCTTAGCATTAAATATAATTAAAAATAGAAATTTAAATACCTTATTAAAATATGATAGGGTTATACCATAAAAAATTCTTAAAAGAAAGAATTGTCTGCACCCAAATTATGTACAGTGCAACATTTCTAAGATATATGAAGATGATACAAGGACCTCCATAAATAATAATATGTTCAAACTTTTTTTTTTCTTTCTCTTTTTCCTTTTCTTATTTTTCTAGACCTTTCCCCAAATGCCAAAATTATAGAGTTTGGATTTTAATCTTACAAAATTGATATTTTTGATGTGCATGGTAAAACGAGCACCTACATATAGCAATGTTTTTGCCACTATTTTATGCCATTTAATTTCTATTCATAGAATGCACATTTTCACACATTTTGCATGTTCAACCCTTCAGTTTTACTTTCTATCCTTTGATCATTAGTTCACAAATAATATAGTTCAGTCATGTTCTTTCTCAAGCCAATTTTAGCTAATTTAAAATAAACAATAATACAATCCCTACTAACTCTTGTTAACTCCAACAAGCATCAACAATTTTTCGTTACAATTAACTTTCTTTACCATGAAAATTGGACCTAAAAATTCCATATAGAATTGAGTATTCTATAATTTAAGAGAGATTTAAACTTCCATATATATTTTTCTTGAAGAATTAGCCCAAGCCTTGTTGCAACTTTCTAGTCACCATTACAAATTGGAGGAGGCTCACAAATTTACAACACAATACTCAACAATTTGCGAGAAGTAACCATAGTTAAAATATTCTTTTTCTTCTCTTTGTTCTTATAACTCAATTTATTTCACATTCCTCTTGATGGAAGATTCCCTATGTCATTACTGAGAAAAAATATGAGATAATAGCTTGAGGATTTGAGTATTTCCAAATTCAACAAGTTATTTTTCCAATTTGCCTTTTGCTTTAGACAAGTTGGGGGGATTTATTTATTATTTATTATTTATATTTTATTTTTTATCAAATTATATTATCATTTTTTTAGTTTTCTTGCATATTAGAATAGATTAAAAAATACAAAAAATAAATCATTTCTTGCACTTTCATGCATTACAAATCATTTTGTTTAGAATATCACTTACATATAAAAATCCCAACAACATATAGCTTTGCATGTTATTTTTTAGAATAAAAAGACATAATTTATTTCATTTCCAGTATTCTATATTTATTTTTTCATTCAAATTATATAACACAAACATATACAAATCAGTTTGCACTTCATTTGTTTTCATAACAATTCAGAAAAACCAAAGGGAAAAGATTGCATCAACAATACCATCTCTTAATTTTTGGATACATTAATAATTTAAGGTATAAACTTACCTAGATCAATATTTTCATTTAGATGTTAGATTAAATAAAAATAAATCATTTAAAAACATAAAGTTTTCATTCAACTATAATTTCTAGTATTCAGACATATTTAGTTGCATACATATAATTTGAAAATCATAGATTAATTATTTAATTTCGAATTTTAAAATTTAGGAAAAAAAATCATCATTAGTTGTATTCATTCCGAAATATAAATCAAATATGCATTTTAGACCATACAAGTAAATTTCAACTCATTCATAAGATTATAAAATCGATGTTCAAATAGTTAGTTTCAAGTTTTTAGTTTGTTTACACAATAATCTAGAGAGCACAAAAATAAATCTGGTTTCATCATTTTCAGCATATTTTTAGTATTTTGAATTTATTAAAACATAGTATTAAAAAAAATAAACAAATACCTCTTCACCTAGAGAAATATTAGTCATCCAAATATATTAGCGAACAAAATCAACAAACACTACATTTCTGAAACAAAACAAAACTAGCCACAACTTTCAAAAAATAAAAAACAAGTGGAGCAAACATAAAATATCAAATAAATGTTTCCTTTCCCTTGGACAATTCTCTATGAAAAAGTTCATTTACATAGAGCATGATAAATTTGATGATTAATTTCCCTTGTCCCAAGACAAAACATTTAAAGTGATAAAGACTATGAGCTCTGACTACAAGTCACACACTTGAGTTCATTGCCCAACTTAATCATTACCCTAGTAAATGTCTTAGGCAAACAATGAGGCTATTTATAGCCCAACTAGATAGATGAATTTAATAGTCTAACAAACTAAATTTTTTTACTTTTGATTTAATTAATCATCCTTGGGTCTAGTTTCATCCAATTTTATTCATTTTGGAGATGACATTTTTCTAGCAAGCCCAACCTGATATAATTGATCAAATACCATGAGTGGTTTAGCTAAATTTAAATCCATTAAAGGAAAGAAAAAAATACCAAGATTTGTGTTATTTGTTTCTTTTAGAATCATGCTACTGTATAGATTTTATTTGTCCTTATCTTGCTACATTAAATAAGCAACCTTAAATAGCACCGTGAATAAAATTTATAATAGATACATTTTATTTATATTATGAAAAAATGAAACAATTAATATAAAAAAATTGATTTAAACTACACATGGGTAGACTCAATTATATCTCCTAAGTTGTCTTATTGAGGATAAAATAAGCTAATAACATCTAGTAAATCTGTAACACTCTAAAATTCTTCATTCATGCAAACTAGTAGATAATCCTATAAACCAATACATTAACTATACATCATTTAAATTGATTTATTTAAGAATACAATTAATGAATTATTTATTGTATTTTGTAAAATGGGATGCTCAGATAATATGTAAGAACTAAAAATAATATCGTGGCATCACCTAAGTTCTTTTATCGATTTGTTGGAAATCGAAAATCCTTCCTCCATAACCACTCTTGAATTCATACCACACTTCCCTATAATAATTTTTTTATTTATTTAATATAAGATATCTTCAACATACTAATTTTTTCTTACAGATAAATCTTCCACTATTTATTTATTTTTTGCAGGTTATTGCCTAAAGAAAGACATTGGAGTTTTTTTAAATAAAACCCCGACTCACTAAATTCTGTTGTTTACCCCTTTTTCACCAGATAATTATTATCCACTAACAATAAATTTGTATTTAACTATTATTTAACAAATTTCTAACTTTATCTTTTGCCTTGTTCATTTTCGAGACTGATTCATATGTCACCTGATCTGTCAAAGAACCCTTTGTGCAATATCTAGAAATATTAACCTTTACAATTTAAATTCTAGTTATTCTAACCATTAAACATTTGAAATTTATATTTTTAAAATTTAATCAAAAAGGGATTCCCACCATTCTCTATCTACTCTAATGCTCCTGCATCAATTTCCCTTTATAGGGGAGACAATGATATGGCATCATAGGCTAGACCATATAGGTGAGAAAGGTTTGTGCATATTATAGACTAAGGATATGTTGAAAGGTATGGATAATTATCCCTTGGATTTTGACTTCAATGAACATTGTGTCTATAGCAAGCAGGTTTAGATAACGTTACCCAAACATGTCATACATGCGAGTAAAATTTTACAAGTTATACACAATGATGTGTTTGGATTGGTGGAGGTCTCATCACTAAGCTAGTCTTTGTTCTACGTGACTTTCATAGATGTATACACTCACAATCCTTGTATATACTTCATCTTGAAGAAATCCAAAGTTCTCAAGAAATTCAAGGAGTTAAAAGCTCTTATAGAGAACCAAACAAATAAGGGAATCAAGATATGCACAAACAATGAGTGTGGGTACTAATCAAGAGAGTTTAATGAATTATATAAGTTGACTGGTATTCAAAGACAAAAAAATGACTCCATACACTCTACAATAGTGTGGAGTTAGAGAGCTGATGAACATGACACTAATGGGAAAATCTAGGAGCATTCTATGTCATACACATTTGGAATTGTTTTTGGGGCTGTAACAGTAAGTACTTCATGTTACATAGTTAACAAATTTCCATCATCAATATTAGTTGCCAATAATCTATAAGAAACATGAAATGGTAAGAATCCATGCTTACATTAACAATTTTTAGTTGTGATGCATTGTCTCACATCCCAAGGGAAAATAGATTGAGGCTTGACTCTAAGTCTTTAAATTTCATCTTCATTAGGTATGAGGGTATCATCAAAAGATATAAGTTGGGGAATCTTGAGATGAAGAAGAAGGTATATATAAATAATTTGTCTTCATGGAGGTGCACAAGTTTCCTATGTATGAGGAACCAAATAGAGAGACATAGAAGATGTATTTTAGTGTAGAATCTGAAGAGCCAGTGTCTGAGTATGTTGTGATAGATGATGAGTTGCAAGATTCATAAGAATATGAGACAAATACTTATATTATGAGGAGACCGTAATGGATGCACAAAATTCATTAAACATATAGACCACCATACTTTCATTTTGCATAATATTATTATTGGTGGGTAATATAAATGAACCCAAGACTATGAAGGAAGCTTTAGGTTGTGCAAAGAACATGTTTTGGAAAATGTCTCTGAAAGAGAAAATGGATTATTTGAATAAAATTGATACTTAGAATATAGTTAAGGTACCTCTTGGATGAAAGAATTAAGGCTACACGTGGGTTTTCAAAATGAATAAAAATGTACAAGAAAGATGGAGAGGTACAAGGCTCGCTTGGTGGCAAAAGGATTCTTTTAGATTGAGGGAATTGAATTTGGTGAGAGATTTTCCCCAATTAAAATATTAAATTCACTAAGTTTTCTTTGAGATTTTTCTATTATGTTTTATCTACAAATAGATAAAATTGATGCAAAGATAGTATTCTTGCATGGGGAGCTTGAAGAATAAATCTACATGTTGCATCTTTATGGATTGAAGGTGAAGGGGAGAGAGGACTTGGTTTATAGATTAAATAAGTCCTTAGATGTATTGAAGAAATAACCTAGAATATGGAATCATAAGTACAATAGTTATGTGGTTATATTTTGGCATGTGTGCAATAGTGTTGATCCTTGTGTTTATTACAAGGAAAAGGGTGATCACTTTGTCATTATAATCCTATATGTGGATGACATGTTGATAAAAAATGATATAAGCATGATCAGATAGGTGAAGTCTCAATTGTTTATGTAGTTTGACATGAAATATCTTATTTTTCTAAGGTTCATCTTAGGCATTGAAATAAAATGAGATCCTATAAATATGAAACTCTCATTGAACTAGATAAAGTACATCAAGACAATTTTGGAAAGGTTCAAGATGTAAGATCAAAATTTATTAAACAAAACTTTCCCGATTCATTAGAATATATCAATTGTTTAGTATCAAGGGACTCAGAAGGAGTGGGAGGATATGACTCAAGTTTCGTATGCTAGTGTGGTGGGAAGCCTGATGTATGCAATGGTGTGCCCTAGACTTGATATTACACAAGCAATGGTAGTAGTTAGAAGACTCATGTCCAATACAAGAAAGGAGAAGTGAAGAGGATCTTCAAATATCTATGAGGAATATTTGATTAGTATATGTTATATTAGGGTACATCTTAAGGAAGTAAGAATTTGAGTCTATATCTATTTTTTGCTTCTAATTGGGTTGGTGATCTTACTTGTCATAGGTCTACTAGTGCTTATGTCTTCAACTTGTTTTGTGGTGTTCAAGGTTGTAAAATATAATAATAAGTTAGTGTGGGTATTTCTACTATGAAATTTGATTACACTAGAACTACTCATGTAAGAAAGGAAGTGGTGTGGCTTAAAAAGTTGTGATCTACTATTGGATTCAAGTAGGAAGGGATAAAGATAAGTTGTGATAGTTAAAGTGAAATTTTTTTGACAAAGACTCTTGAGTATCATTCTCAGAAGAAGCATATTGATGTGAAATATCATTTTGTGGTGGAAATGTTGGATAAAAGGAATATATCTCTAGAGAAGATGACAAAGGAAAACATTGTGTATTCATTGACCAAAGTATTGAGTATTGAGAAGTTCTTATGGGGTAGGAAAGAGATGAGCTTGTTTCTGAAAAGTTATTGAAGGATGACTAAATTATCCTTTATGCAAAGTGTTTAACAAGTGATAATTCTTGGAAAATGTATCAACTTTGCATAAATATTCACAATAGTATTGATTTGTAAATTTGATGTTACGCAAGGTGTTTTGAAAAAATACTTGGTTATAAATGATATTGCGTGGGTTGATTGCATAAGATGGGAAATTTTCATAATATTGTGTGGTGGTTTTATTTAATGATTTTACAAGGTTAACAACATGCAAGTATGATGGAATAACTATGCAAGACACTTTATGTAGTTTTACTTACTCTAGATGATTGTGAAGTGGTGCTTTGTAGATGAGTTTCAATAAGGTGATATGCAACATGCAGAGCAATGAAAGGTTTTTTGAAGGTATTCTAAGCATTTTTTTAAATGCATTTGTTAGATTAAATAGGTGTTATAAATGTCTAGGTGGTGCTCTAAAATGCACTTGCTATGGATAATTTCATGACATTCACTTGGCACAATAGTTGGTACATGTAGATTCCTCTAAATTGTAGATATAGCAAGTGAAGTGTCTACTATAAGACACAGTTATTATTAAGAAGTTTGGATGATGTAGAACAAATTATTACATGGGATATGTGTAATAGAGGTTGTTAAATTTTGAATACACCTAGTCAATTGTGTTCCTTTAAATATACAATAAAGTATTGTATATAGGTTAGAGAACATTGTGATTTTATCATAGCATTGTAAAACATCTAGTGTACATTATAATTAAACTTGGTTGGTGTGCCCATTTTTTTTCTAAAAAGGGTTTTCTCAGGTGAAACTCTTTCTTTTGCTCTTGTACTTATGTGCTTATCATTTTATCTACCTGTGTTGATTCACATTAGCAAAACTCTCCTTTGTGTTTATCATGGCATAAGCTTATTCCCAAAAAAAATGAGTCAAGGATGACTTCCTTTTGGTCTTGTTACCCTTCTCTATTTATATGTTAGAATGCATTAAATATTGTATCACCTCAATATATATATGTATGTAGTTATATTTGGAGATTTATTTAACTGGATTCCTACATTATTGAAGGAACATAGGAAAATGGACATATTTCTCAAGCTAATGGGATTCCATGGATTTAAGAGACGTAAACATATATATTGTTTCTATATGACTTGAATTGTAGTAAGATAAGGTGAACCTCAATTAAACACGTATTTTGAAGATTCATATTCATAGTTTAGTTTTTATTGACGTTTCAAAAAAAATAGAACTTACTCCATTGTAGATCTGAACTTATTGTTCTATTTCTGATATAGGTAAACACATTGGAGGAAAGCACAGAGGCATTGTGGGAATGTTTTTAGTAATTTTATAAAGGATGTCAAAAATATATGTGTGTCTCTTAGTTCTCTTTGAATTTTCATTTTTGTTGGTTCTCTTGGATGGTTATTCTTGGTAACATATGGAAGGTTATATTAGTAGTCTAAAATGTTATGTTTTTCATAAGCAAAGGAGCTTGTAAATGATATTTTGATTGCCTATCTGGAATCATCAGTTCTCATCTTAATGGAACTTTGGTAGCTTTGGATAATATTTTGTTCAAGCCTACTACAAAATTATTGTAAGATAAAAAATTAAAAACAATTAAGAAATCATGTTTATGCCTTACTAACAAGAACCTAGTTAATGTTTGATAGATTGAATCATCATTACTGTAATCAGACTCATTAAAATCCATGGAAATAAAAAAACATTATACAATTGATTTTAGTAGGTGACTCTTTTAATATGATATATTTAGACATCTAGTAGAAATTACAATATCATGTTAAATAATCAGAGGGGTTGGTCCATTTTCTTATATTTCATGAGGGTAGAAAAATTTATGTAATGTCTTTGATCCAAAGTTTAAACTAAAAGAGAAATAATTTATATGTTTCTACTATGTATTGGATGAAACATGGTATTATTTTATTGAAATAAGGAAAGAGGGAAAAATTAATATATGTTAATGTGATAAAATCTGAGTGGGGGTTAGATCAAAGTGTTAACTATTAATAAATTCCTTAAGTAGGTTAATCGAAATAGAAAGTACAACCAACACTTATAGAAAAAGACTCAAGTCTTATGGTATCATCTATAATAGGAAAAATGTAACTAAACAAAATGTAAATATAGAATGGTTTTACCAATATAAACTCAACAACACCATGAAATTACAATAAGACATATCAATAGATGTGTTAGTAATAATATCATCATTTAAAGTTCAAACCAAATTCTTATTTTCATTAGTATCCGAAAATGGATCTATTGAGTCATCATCTAGTATACATTTTATAATATAAAAATTGATAATGTTATCAAGAGAGCGATAAAGAAAGAAAGAAATTATAATAATGTCCAAGAATGACCAAAGGTAGGTTAGTGGGATGAGTTGTTAGGGTCTGGTGGAGTTATCCTTGGAGTTAATAGAATACTTTGCATTTTAACATAGAGGTTGATTTTATGGAATATTCAGAGAATTGGGAAAATGAAATTGTCTACATTTAGATTATGTGTGAAGAGGATCATTTAACACTTTGCCATGAAAATGGGATATAACAAGATTGACAGGTCTTATTATACTATATGAGTTGGGCTTATTTATTGGTCTTCTACTATCTATTGGTTTTGGCAAAATTTGTAGGATGCTTGAGGCTTATTGATTGGTCTTTTTCTATTTTCTAGTTTTGGCATAAGCTATAGGATACTCAAGTCATGAGCTGGCTAAGATTGGGAAAATAAGCTATGAAAATAATATAATAATCCTAAAATATCTTTCATTACTAGACACTTAATGGCTAAAGGTCATAATCTATCTAATAAATAGAGCCAAGCATATCTGGTTGGAATATTATAAGAAAAAATATAATTAACACTCTATCTACTTTTTATAGATATCTAGACCAATGGTGCATGGTTTAAAATATTTGCAAGGCCATCACCCTCTAGTGAAAATCCATATATGAGGATCCTAGAGGCTCTATAGATTCCATTTTTATCACCTCTTTCTTCCATCTTACCTAGATGACTCACAATACTAAGCATCCTTTATATATTAGTGTATCACATATCTGAGATAATAGATTAGTTAGGCAAAACTTATTTTAGTGTGTATATACTACTTATATCTCCTAGCCTATTCTCCATTGGCATCATGGATTTTTTTCTTCCCACTGGTCTATATTTCCCCCTTTTTGATGGCATGGATCTACTACTTACTCACCACCCCTCATACCATGGGGCCAAGCTAACATTACTAGTTTATTTTTTATTATGGGAAGTACATTGGCCTAGGATGTTAGGGGAGATTATATAAGAAGTGTTTTGATTCCCACTAGGGTCTCCCAACATGACCCCTCAAATATTGGATATTCAATATTGAGTACTATTAGATCTTCACATAGTGATTGATAATGGTTGAAATAACTCTTTCAATCTAGGTATATATAAATATTTTTTATGGGGTTTTCCAGTCTTCATTGACACATGATTTTTAGGCTCTTTCTTATCCTCCATTATAATTTGTATTGGTTCCATTAATAGCTTTGTTAGTGACACACTACTCTACTTTGTCTTACTTACATGTTTTCTTTTTTCGATTTCTTGGATTATCTTGTCGATGAACTTTTAATTATTAATTATTATATCTTTGAGTCTCATTGACCTACTTCTATTAATTTTTGGACATTAATATTATTTATTTATTTATTTTGATAGAAATTATCTCCTCGCTTGGATCCCATAATAAATCAAACACTTGACTGTGAAATATGTCTTATTCCTCACTCCTAAGGAGTGCACAGCCTACAAATGTTGTCCTCCTGACTATTATGGTGGTCAATCTCACTATGAAGATAGTATTGTCATGATTTCATATGATAAATAGGAAATATAGGTCAATGAGACCATTGATTTTGTAAGTAAGTGTTTTGAACATAAGGTGATTGGAAATTTAGAAGATATGTCTATATTAAAGGTTGATTCAGGCTAAGAGGCTGATGAGCATAGAGCCAAGTTATTTGGATTAATT
This sequence comes from Torreya grandis, assembly GCA_037957365.1. Lineage (NCBI taxonomy): Eukaryota > Viridiplantae > Streptophyta > Pinopsida > Cupressales > Taxaceae > Torreya > Torreya grandis. The sequence continues at coordinate 1,950,017 of JARHVA010003175.1, forward strand.
TTATTTAAATGTATTCCTAGTGAGTTTGATTACTATCTACTTTGCATCTAACAATGTTGTTATATTGAATCCTTTCAACTTTTTCTCTCTGATATCCAAGCCATGAGAGGACTACTATTTTGAAAATAATATAAAGTTACCCAAAATCTGTCCAAGATGGTTATATGGAGGTATGACATTTCCATTTTCAAGGGTGAAATTTGAAGTCATGGGTCTCTCTTATTCCCAAAAATTTCCCATTTATATCTCATAATAATGTTGGAGACGTTATATAAAATTTTCAAGTATCTCTCTTATCATTTTAGGTCAATCCTTGTATCATAGGAGTGAAGAAATCTATGCTGAACAATCTATTGGATAGATGAAAACATGTAACTCTCATTTTTTAAGAACCATTATTGGTAGAATTTTATCTCTCATTGTTATAATTCAAACATTAAAATGTAATAAATCATATACATTCTAGGGTGTCATGATGGATAGACTTATTTTTTCCTTACCAAGAGTACAAGGAGATGATGATAATAATTGATGTTGTGGAGACCATGAATCCTTGGACCATCTTATCTCAAGAAGGAGTGCCTATAAATAAAAGGATCTATATCTAATATATCTATGAAACTTTTCCCTTAATATAAATAAGGTTGTTTTGATATTTCAAAAGACATTGATAATTACTTATCTAACCCTCTTTACCTTGAAAATTATTATCATAGACTTCTAACATGCATTTAGCCATGTAATTTAGGTTGTAGCTTGATTTTTGGACTAGATAAAAATATTTCATAGTTAATTGGCAACCCTAAAGCAACACAAGATGTAGTTACCCTTTTGAGTTATAGTTATAGACCTTATTCCATAATTCCTTGAGGGTAAGAAACATTGTGGACTTCAACTATTCTATTTATAAACTGGAATGAAGAATGTCAAGAGGAAAGTGAGGGATCCTATACCAAATTAGAGTTTTATATATAAATTTCTTTTATTACCTTACAAATATATTCTTAAATTAAATTATACTTAATCCCTTACATTGGCTGCTTGTTGCTATATCTAAAGGAACATAGTAGCGGCATATCTTCAACTAGAAAGCTACATTTCGTTCTTCAAAATTCAAAGGACATAATTCTCTAGTAATGATTTCTTCAGGTGTATTTACAAATTGAAATGTATATATGTATAAAGATTCTCATGCTTAAAATTATTTGAGTTAGAAATAGATATCCTACTATGTTAGCTGATTTTACATGATTATTCTTTGGCCAAAATTAAAAAAGAAGAAGGTTTGGAATCTTCACTTCAATATTTGTAGAGGATAGAACCCAAATTTTCTAGTTAAAATCAAGATACCAAGGCTTGATGGACATTTCATTAATTCCCTAGAAGTGGGGAACATCTATTAGCCCTTTGCTCATGTTACAAAGAATACCAAATTCTATAATGAAGTATCCCTATGACAAAGATGCAACTAGGATTTATTTTCCAAATGGAAATATCATCCTCATAATATCTAATCCATTATCACATGTTGGTTGGGCCATAGTCCATTGAATGTTTAGATTATTGAAAATATGAGAATTTGAGTAAAACTTGCATAGTCCCAAGTTGTGTCAGGGCCCATAAGTTGTGTGGCCTCATCTCAAATGACTCCTAATTAAAATTATATTATTAGATACTATATAATAACTAATAATATAATTTTAATTAATATTTGAATATATTTTTATTACCATTTATGTATTTTAAAATCTTCTTCATACTATGATTGTTGATGGTAACTAACGCCATGGATGACCTCTTACTTAGAATTTTCCCTAAAGATATCATGATATGACAAAAAAATTGTTATTGAAAATAATTCAAATTACCATTTAACATAATTATAAAATTAAAATAAATAATATTTGTATAGAAATACATCATGCACACAATGTAGCAAGGTTGTTTTACCCTCATAGAGACAAAGTTGTTTACAAAATTACTTCCCCAAATCATACAATTTAAATGTAACATAAAAATCATTTTCCATCACTTATCACACTTGAGATAACATTTCCATTCAAATAATATCTATGAACATAGGAATTTGACTCAAGAGATGGTGGTTAGTTTAGTGTTAGTTCCAAAAATGAAATAAAAATTGAAGTAAAGACTCTAGCATAACATCTCTATGCCTAGTTATTGACAAGTCTTAGTTAACAAAACATGAATTGAAAACATAACTAAAATTTAAAATAAACCTTCTTTTACCTTCCTTGGATACTCTAAAGTGTTTTTTGTAGTGGTTTGCTTAGTTTATGCTCATGAAGTTTGCATCAATGGAAGCTTCGCTACCTCTATCTCTCCTTGTCACCTTATAGGTTTGGCTTGGCTTGGCTCAATATTTAGGAATAATAACAATAATTTGAATGATATTTTTCAATTGTTTGTGTATTATAACTTTGCATTATCTATGCTAGAATTATGGTTTTGAGGCTTCCTATTTATAGACTTTTAAAATGGTTTAAGAATAAACCATGAACGTCCATCTCAAGATTGAGATGTGTTTCCATTTATAAATACAAATATTAAATTCATTCTATAAATATCCCCATTAATATTTGGGATATAGGGGCATTGAATAGGCACAGGAGGCATGAATCCTGATATTCATGGCAGTTATGTCCTAGGGATGTCTTCACAAGAAATGAAGTCACATAATGATGTACATATTCAATATTCATTTCCAAAAATAATTATTCAAAAATTTCCATATAATTATTAATTAGGATCTAATTTGGTTTAATTATCTCTTAAGCATGATTAAGCACTTTGTGCACAAATTACTCAAATTGATCATAATGCCTTGTTATTTGCCCAAAATTTGACTAGATTGGAATTAGGATGTGATTTTAGATGCATTGAATATGTTATCATATTTAGGATGTTGTCAACACAAAATAACAAAGTTTTGTGTGTCTCATATACGAGATTTGATAGAAAAGAGCAATCCAGAGCACTTAGGTGCAAAATTGACATTTTGACTCAAAATGATTTGATCAAAGTTAGCTCGCCCATAAATTACATTGACCTATTTAATAATAATATATCCTAATTGGCACTTGAATATATCAATTTACACTCATTTAATGGGTTTTAGTGTTTTTAGGCCAAATTGTGCATTTTGGTGTAAATTGGTCAAAAAGCCTAGTTGGAGGTTATCGATGGCCAGTTTTAGGTCTACAATATCCTCTGTGAAAAATAGTAAATTTATATTTATTTAATACCACTCCTACATATAATAATTTTATTATTTACTATGTCAAATATCAAAATTAATGGTGGGGGAATTATAATTTTACAAACTATGAGCCATGGTGGGAACCTCCCAAAGATCTAAAATGTCTAAAAATAACACTCATCTTGTGGTAAGGGTGAGCATTGAAGATATATACCTTGTTCATAATAAATATTGATGTGAAATTCCAAAGAGACAAAATATCCATAATTTATTATATTGGTTTATAATCTTCACTAACTCAACAATATATATTAAAATATTTCAATAATTTTTATCCTAGAATCATCTTAATCACAATAAATCACACATTCACTTAGAGCATACCATAGTAGTTTTTTCCACATTAATAAATTTTTAAAAACAAATAAATTATCAAAAAATATTAAATATATTAAATAATAAAATACTAAAAAGGTGGTATGTGACAATGAGCTACACCAGGAGATAGTAAATTGTGATTGGTTAAGATAGATGTTTCTCAAAGCGTTCATCATCTTTGAATTTGAAAAAAAAATAATCATGAATCTAAAGTATATTTATAAGTATTTCATTGAGATAATTCACACATATAATTTAATCTTAAAGGCCTTATTATCTAGACCCTCTTATTATATCCATCCATTGCAACACGCTCAATAATTCATGGGTGCCCTATTAGTACCTTTTGGTACACACTATATATAAAAACCTTTATAAATCCCAAAGAAGATTTATAAGTTACATTCAGTTCTGATAATTTGGCAATGTATATAGTACAATCATTTTATTTATGAGGCATAATTCACAATTATGGTTAATAAATTATAAAATTAACCACAAATCAATGAATATGAGATTAAAATTTAGCTATGATGCACCAACTATGAATTTGAAGGACATAAAAATAAAATATTTATTAAATAAAACATTAGTTAAATCTTAATTTTATGTGAATTTTACCATTATATCCATGATATAAGGAGTTTTTATTTATTTTGTAGGGTCAAACAATTTAATGTAAATATGCACTACAAAGTTTGTAACATAACCACTCATGAAATTGAGAAGTGTAGGGTCGTAGGTGAGGTCCAAGAGGTACACAAAGTTTGAACACACCAATCCATAAATAGACATTTATCAAAAGGTGGTAATTATGATAGAGAAAATCCATATAAAGAATATTTTAGTGGATAATGTGGAGGTATATTACCTCTAAATACATGCCTCAAGTATGGTTCACTAGAGTATTATTCTAAGGATTTCTGAAAGCTTCCAACTTGTTAATTACTATAAAGAGGTGTGAAAAATATTGGATTGTTTAAATATATATAAAAATACCATCCAAAATGGAAATACATATAAGGGTGCATCGTTGATCAATTGTGGCTAGAAGGAAAAGTGATTACTAGGCAAGGTACACACATGATAATTAATGGACTAGAGATCAATAATACAATGTGTAGCAGTAAAAATAACCAACCTAAGAACATGGAATTTCCTAAATAAAAATCATAAATAACACCTCCCAAAAAGTTAACATATTATCTTGATGGCTTAACTCAAAATATAATCTTTCAAGAATCTAAGGACATTATCTATAACATTCAATGTGAAGTGCATGTTGCATGAAAAATTGAGACCTAAATTAATGAAATCTAAAGGAGGGGACCTATAAAATTATTTAGGACATTATATTAATGGAAACCAAGAGACACATGAAGCTTA
>JARHVA010003175.1:1960000-1972500 GCA_037957365.1 Torreya grandis
AGATAGATGATGAATAAGAAATATTAAACTTGAGCAATGAGATATAAATTGATAATGATGCCCCTGGCAAGACACATACTAAGGAATAGAGATGATGGGTGTCATGGTTGTAGACACATCCTAAGAGGGAAACAAATGTAATAATATGATGATAATATTAAAAGGCCATAATATTTATACTTATCCCAAGTGAGGACACATGTAATGAAGATATATTGGCCAAGATAAGACTGATGATTTGATAATATTAAGGGTAGGTGTGGCTCAAAGTTAAATTTATTGATATAATGTATGTGATGATAGAGCATAATTGATATAGTTGAGTGACCAAAGATTGGAGGATGAGGATAGATGATAAAGATAGTGGATAAGATATCTTAGGGAATAAAAATGTGGCCAAGTGTTGGCTAAATAGTCTGTAAATACCTCATACCGATGTAGTTTTGACAATGAGATGATAATAATGATGATGATTAGTGATTAAAAAGTAATGATGATGTGGATGATTAGACTTATTAGTAATTAAAGGATATGATTAATTAAAAAAAAATTATAAAGTTTCAATATTGGATGTGAGTTAGATGAGTCAAAATGATTAGGTTAAGGATGATTAGATTATTAGAGGAATGATGAGGGTGGATGTGATCAAGGCATCACAATGTCAGAAAGCTTATCATAGTATAAGTAATCCAAAAAATAGAGTACTTGTCAATATGCCCCATGATATAGATATGAAAAAGAGGACATTGTTCTAAAGTGCATGGGCAAATAGTGAACTCTACATCTTTGAGGTCACTTTTGGTGTCCTCATAGCATCCTCGTTCATTTCCCAATAGATAAAATAGACACAATGCAAATAAAACATAATAAAAAAAGATATATACAGGATGAAAATTAAGATAAATAATAGAAAAACAATAAATAATAGACAAATAGTAGACAAGTATATACACGTAATGTCATAATGACTTATCTAATGCTAGGATGAGTGACTGGGTGATGGGTTGGATTAGGATGATCATGATTAGGATTATGATTTGGATGTCACCCCTAGTTTAGGATGGAAGGATGGATGATGTGATAAGGTCTCTAAATATTAATTTGGTATTGAAAGTGAGTCAAAAAGTGGCCAAAGATGATTATTAGACAAGTGATGACCAAGGATTACCAATAGAAAAGGCCTTGAAAGAATCCCATCTAGCAAGGAGACTAAGATATTATGCAATCAAATACATTTCATACTAGAAAAGAGTGATTGGATGGGTTCTAGGGATGAAGAGTCAATGACGGGACATTGATGGGATAAAGTACCTTCCACAGTATAAAAGAGGTGATTTGATGGGTGTTATGTATGAAAAGGCCCTGATAAGAAGTGATGGGTGCTAGATTAAAATTTTTGACAAGGTGATGTATGTTGATAAGGCTTGGCCAATAGGATGAGATGGAAGATATTAAGGGATGGGTGATGACTAAATTTTGGTTCCAAAACAAAATGTGGTATATAAAGATGGGATATATAGGATGATAGGAGACTGATGGATATGGATGCAACTAGGGGATTGGGGATAAGACAAGACACGATGGACTATTTTTTTACTTTTTTAAATTTTATGATTTTTAGGGTTTTTGACATTTTTCAAATTTTAGGTATTTTTGGAATGTGTATATACACTGTACATTATGGGTTACTAGCAAAAATAATACCAAGCCTATTAAATAGAATGAGGATGGATGTAATGATGGATGGGATGATAAAGGATGATGAAGATGGTGATCAAGGACAAATGAACTAGGGATAGAAAATGACTACATCATAAAGGAACCAGATGGTTAGTTCTCTAGGTATCAATTAGAGCTTATAATAAGATGGTTATCAAGACACCTTCTTCTTCTTTATGAAGATCAAAATAGGAAGGAATAAATGGATATAATAGGATTGGGGATATGATTACAAATAATGGACAAGGTTGATGAGATATGACAAGTATGGATGGAATGACAAGGGATATGAAATAGATGGATTTTCCATCATTTTTTGAGGAATAGTGTAGATAATGGATTTTTTTACCATGATGCTAGAAATTGATTTTCATCATGGTACTTGCCCAAGGCACCAAAAGATTGGTTTTCACCATTGGATGAATGATCTTTTTGAGTTTTTATTGGGCATATAAATTTATTAGATGATGTATGAGATGCAGGGCTTGGAAATATAATGGATTATTTAACCAACACCTATTCTATTATGGATTCTAGATGCTTAGATGTCCTAGTGGCTTGTAGTGATTCTTGATGGTGACCCCTTCAAATATATAGACCAGGTGTCTTCATTTCACCTAGGAGAGACAATGTTGCTTGAGTCAATGATGTGAGGTATGGATTTAATTATGTCTTCATGGGGTTTTATGGATGTGAATAGGTGATAAGACCTCATGAGATTATGGGTTCATGATAACATGTTTTGATGAGTGATGGAAGATTAGGACTAGTAATTAAATACATTATTGGAGGTATTGGACATTCTTCATTTGATTATTGTTAGGTGATAAAACACTATAGGAGATCTAAAATAGTTTGAATTTGTGGCTCATCTTTGGTCTAATTATTTGATGGATGATCAGCCATATGATTTTTAGCATTTGATGGGATTTGATTTTGACTTCCACCTAGTGCCTGATTTTGGGCTTCACCAAGGGAGATCAATTGATTATTTTAGCTTTGATGGGTTCCTAGTACTAATTTATGGGCTTCAGTAGGGAGAGATTATTTTGGATTAGGTCGATGATGTGATTCTTGTTGATTTTGTTTGATGGGATCAAAGATTACTTGATAATGATTTATGACTTTTGAAATATTGTTTAGGACCTTTGGATTTGTGGCACATATTATATTGCTCAAGGAAGGGTCTAATGATGCATGTTCATGTTCATCCTTTTGGAGGGAAGTGATTAAATTATCATTGATAACAAGAAAATGTCCATGATGTATGAAGATGGTGGTGAGGGAATGACATGGTTAATGAGTGGTTATGGGGTAGCATAATTTTCATAGGAGTTCTTAGGAGACCCATTTTTAACATAAAAAGATCTCCTTAAATTAAAAAAAAGGATTAAGGATAGATTCAAAGAGAGGGCCATGTAAAGATTCATGAGATATGGGTGGATTGGGCTTTTGGGGAATGGATTCATCATTTATAGAGGATTTTTCAGAGATGGAAGTGGTGTTTTGTCCTTATCTTCGGGAGGGAAGGGCTTGATCGTGATTAGGAATGCGATCTTAGCATTCTTCTTTTTATTCACCTAGGTATTGAGACTATTTGGTTCATCATCAATTACTATATCACCATGGTCAATGAGGTCTAGGACAAATCTTGAAATTATGGACATTGATTAATAATATGCCCCCAAGTTTGATGGTATAGACAATATTGGTTTGCATTATACCAAGAGGGAATAGGGTTAGTAGGATCAAGATGTCAGATAGGCAGACATACCATCATGTTAGTGATGACAAGTTGTTTGAAGAGGGTTTCCAATAATATGGGAAGGGGAGTATAAAGACACACTTCATGTTGTGACTTGGATGTGGAAGAATTGGACTTATGATCAGATGGTTATGGATATGACTAGGTGAATGGATTTGAGTGGCCAAGATTGGATTAGATTTTCTAGTATGGGAATGGGTAGATATTAGTTTATGAGTAGTAGATGGAGGATTGGTATGTTGTAAATATTTTCATTGATGTCAAAGGTCTAGTATTTGTGATAAAGGCCCCATTGAATTTAATGGTGTTTTTAATAGTCATATCTTGGCTAATGTGTGTTAATATTTATTTAAAATTAATGAATATCTTTTTGGTTTCATATAATTCAAAAAAGGGCCCATGGATAAGTCAAAGAGTCATGAGGTAAAGTAAAAAGAGGAATGGGACACATTTTCTTATGAAGATTCATCTTGAGGAATTCCAAGAGTCACCATGTGAAGACAAAAGAGGGTATGGTACATTTTTCCATGAAGAGACACATTGAGGAATATGGAAAGTCACCAAGATAAAGACAAAAGAGGAAAGACACATTTACATATGAAGGGTCACCATGTGACTTTTCAAATGCAACGATATGAAGGGTCATGCAAGTTTGGTGCCATTTTCCATGAGGATTGAAGGGTCACATAAAGGGTGAATGCCAAATGTCATTTTGAAATCTATAACTAAAGGCTTGAAAAGCCATTTGTGATATGCAAGAGAGTGCATGGTTTGTATTTATTTTCAAGGAGATAAAATCAAGAGATATTGTATAGTTCTATCATTTGTTGAGTAAGAAACATTAAGAGATAGTTGAGTTTTATACACAAGAGGGATTGGTGCTCACAAATCTTTGCAAGGGGTTGGTGCTCCTCTAGATTGGTGCTCACTAATAGTTGCTATGTTGGTGCTCAATAAAGGGGTTGGTGCTCCTGCAAGTTGGTGTTTGTAAAATTTGTAATTTGAGTTGGTACTCATTCTTATACTTGAGATTTTTCTCCATAGTTTTTCCCACTTTGGGTTTGAACGTAAAAATATGGTGTCTCTCTATATCTCTTGTGTGGTGCATATTATTATTTTAGTTTTATTGCATATCTTGAATGTGTGATTAAGTGGTTAAAAAAAATAAATCAGATTAAATAAAATATATATAAATACTGATTCACCCCCCCTCTCATGATATTTCATGCTTAACAATTGGTATTAGAGTAGATTCCTTTTGAGAAAGTTTTATAGCTTGAAGTTACATCAGGGAAAGTATGATAGGTAAATATAGTGGAGTTAGTGATTTATAATAATAAGATATTTTATTCATGGCCATACAAGAAGATGCCTCTATAAGTAAAAGTACATTTTATCAATGAGAAGAATAGGATGAAGCCAAAGTGAATCTAGAAGGAGAAATCGTTTGTGCCTTATAAGAGTTAAAATATTTTGAGAAGAAGAATCAAAGATTAAAGCTCCAAATTAATAAAAATGAAAAGGAGTCAAAGGAAACAATTGAAGATCTACAATCACACTTTGAAGAAGCCAAGAATAATGAAAAATATCTAACACAGTTGCAAAAATTAAGTAAATAATGTGAAAGTTATGTTATTGAAAATTTTTCTTCAAAATTAGATCTTGAGAAAATAAATAAAGAAATCAATAATAGAAAATCCAATAATTAAAAATTTGAGAATAACACTAATATGTTGAATAAGATCTTAAAAATTCAAATATAACTGTTAGATAAGATAGGTATTATACTTGAAAAAGGGAAAGGGGAGGCCACAAACAAGTTTAACATAGAAAAATAAAGAGCTATGCTAAAGCTCTTACAAATGAGGAAATAAAAAGGGAGGAAGTTAAGAATACAAAGGACATCTTAAACAAAGAAGGCTAGAAGGAATAGAGTTACAAAAGGCAATCAGGTCAGAGATACACAAATAGGTCCTATTTTTTTTGTTACTATTTTTATTGTAATGGATATGGTCATAAGAAAATAGAATGTCAAAAAAGGGCTAACAATTTTAGAGATAAGGAGAAGGAATCTCAAGTAGAGTCAAGTAGAATCCACAACTCTTTTTCTCATCTATCATGATTTAATGAAGAGTCCATAATATGTTACAAGTGTAATAACTTTAGACACATACTTAGTATTTTAGAAGTGTGTTTGAGTCATTCAAGAAGGACTATAGTTTTAAGGCTCCATTCATCAAGAAGAAAGTTTAGATAGGTTCATGGTAGAAGAAACAACCTAAAAATTCTATATTGGCCCAGACAACTTCGAGTGCAAGAAATGAAGAAAAGCCATGGTTCATTAATAGTAAATATTTGAGGCACATGATAAGAGATAAGATACATTTTATAACTTTGAAGAAGATCAATGGTGGCACAATGAAATTTGGAGATAATACTACTACCAGAATTGCCAAAAAAGTACACTAAGTTTGGATAATGGTAGAACTAAAACTAAAAATGTTTTGTATGTAGAAGGTCTTAATCATAATATTTTGCGTGTAAGTCAAATGTGTGATCAAGGGCACACACTAAAATTTTATGTATAATGTTGTTAAATTAGGATAAAATATTTAGATGTGTTGATTGTAGATGCTTAGAGAATAAAGACTAATTTGTATATGCTATCAAACATCAAAGGTCAAAGATGTTGTCTAAGTTAGATTGAAGAAAGTTGGCTATGGCATAGGAGAATAGGACATAACTTTATACAATCTTGTCAACATAAATAAGAATCAATTAGATAGAAATCTTTCAAAGATTACAAATCCATCCAACAAACTTTGTGAACCTTGTTAGCATGGGATGCAGGCCAGAAGGTAGTTCAAAACAAAAGAGTACTCAACCACTCAGACGTTAGATATTGTTCACACTGATTTGTGTGGACCTACAAGAACTCAAAGTACTCAAGGTGAGAAATATTTTATGTCGCTTATTTGTTATTTTTCACGTATGACTTGGGTAATATTTTTAAATAAAAAATTAGAACCTTTCAAACATTTCAAAGCATTTAAAGCATTAGTTTAGAATGAAACCGGTTTGAAGATTAAGTGCCTAAGATCAGATCAAGGAGGATAATTTATGCTAGATCATTTTATTGAGATTTTTGAATACCATGGAATAAAGAGACATTATTCAACAGCTAGAACTCCATAGCAAAATGGAGTAGTTGAACAGAGAAATGGATCAGTTTAAGAGATGGTGAGGACAATGCTAAATGAATCCAAGGTACTAGATAAATATTAAAGAGAGGTAGTTGTTACAATAGTGCATATTCATAATAGAGTACTATTGAGTGTCAATAATGACAAAAATCTATAAGCTATGTAAAGAGAAACTAACAATAGTTGATTATTCTAGAGTTTTCAATAGCAGATGCTTCATAAAGAGAACTGATGAAAAACTAGGTAATTTTGAATCTAGAGTAGAGGAAGGTATATTTCATAGTTATTCTTTCAAAATTAAATCTTATAAATGCTATAACAAAAAGAACAAAGAAAATAGTTGAAAGTGAAAGTGCCATAATAGAAGAAGATGGAACACAAAGAATCAGTGATCTAATAGACATTCCTAAAATCATTGAAGCGGAAGATTTTGAAGAATAAGATAAAGCTAAGAAAAAGGATAAAAAGGACACCAAAACCCCATCCAAATATTTCTAGAGAATTCATAATGAAAGTGACATCATCAGGGACATAAATGAAGGAATTCACACTAGAAGAATGATGGTAAGTGAATTTGAACAAGTTAATTTCTCTTTGATATCCAAAATTCAGCCTAGAACTTTTCTAGAAGATAGACATGATAAGAATTGGATTAAGGTAATGGATGAAGAATTATATCAGATAGAAAATAATGAAACTTGGGAATTAGTGCCTAGACCAAAAGATGATAATGTGATAGGAAAAACATGTGTTTATAGAAATAAAGCAAGATAATGTTACTATAGGCTATGCTCAGATTGAGGGAATATATTTTGAAGAAACTTTTACACCTATGGCAAGACTAGAGGCTATTATAATGTTTCTTGCATATGAAGTGTTTAAATTTTTTGAAGTGTTTCAAATGGATATAAAATCTACCTTCCTAAATGGGAATATAGAAGAGGTCTAAATTGAGTATACTGAGGGATTTATTCTCTCAAATATTAGTAGCCATATATGTAGATTGAAGAAAGTACTATATGGATTGAAACAAGCTCCCAGAGCTTGGTATGCAAGACTTGATAAGTACCTACAGGATCAAGGTTTCGATAGAGGATTTGCTGAGAGTAATATCTACATCAAAATAGAAGGTGAGCATTAATTGATTGTTGTGGTATATGTTGAGGACATCAATTTTAGAGGAAACATTGAAAATATGATAAAATAATTTTTTGACAATATGCAAAAAGAATTTGAGATGTCTATGCTTGAAGAATTGTCATTTTTATTAGGGTTGTAAATATTTTAGTTAGATAAATAAATTTCTATATCTCAAATTAAATATGTCAAGGAAATGTTGAAGAAATTTGGTTTTAAGGATTGTGTACCAGTTGGCATACTAATAAGTATTAGAAATAAGGTGAGAAAGGATGAATATTCACATGTTGTAAATCAATATTTGTATAGATCTATGATTGGTAGTCATTTATATATGATAGCATTGAGGCCAGACATCATGCATATAGTAGGTATGGTTGCAAGATATTAGTTAGCTATAAAATATAGTCATGTTTAGTTGGTGAAGAGAATATTCAAATATATCAAGGGGACATTGGATTATGGATTGTGGTATCCCACGAGTAAAGATTTCACTTTGGTTGCTTATACAGATTCAAATTGGGTAGGTTGCTTGGATGATAGAAAGAGTATAAGTGGAGGAGCTATATTCCTCAGTGATAACTTAGTATCATGGCTAAGAAAGAAGTAGAATTTAGTATCACTTTTTACAACTGAAGTAAAATATATTTTAGTGGTATTGTGTTGTACTCAAGTGCTTTGCATGAAGCATACTTTGTAACATATCCAGGTAAAATATGATGAACCTATTTCTATTTCTTGTGACAACACAAGTGCTATTAATATTTCAAAGAATCTAGGGATTCATTCAAGAACAAAACATAATCCCTTCAGATATCACTTCTTGAGAGATCAAGTTGAAGATCAACAATTTAAGATGGATTATATTAGTACTATAGAATAGATTGTAGATATTTTCATAAAGGTACTACCAAAAGACACATTTGAGTATCTATGAGAGAAGTTAGGAGTAATTTATTTTACTTCCTACCATTGAGGATCAACATCAGTTGAAAGGAAGCTAAGTGTTATCTCCAAGATAGGCCCTTTGACATTGATGTCAAAGGGGGAGAAGAACAAAAAAAGGTACAAAAAACAAGTACAGGTTATTATAGTAAGGGGGAGTTACTATATGTTATTCAAATGGTAGTATGTGTAGGTTAGTATGTGCAGTGTAGGTTTTAGGATATCACAGTTTTAATTTGAGGTTGCCATCAATCACAAAGTGGGAGATTGTTGGAAATATTTTCATTGATGTCAAAGGTCTAGTATTAGTGATAAAATCCCCTTTCCATTTAATAGTGTTTTCAATATTTATATCTTGGATAATGTGTGTTAATATTTATGTCATATTAATGAATATATTTTTGGTTGCATATAAGTAAAAAGAGGATCCATGGAGAAGTCAAAGACTCATAGAATAAAGACAAAAGAGGAATGGGATGAATTTTCTCATGAAGAGTCATCTTGAGGAATTCCAAGAGTCACTATATGAAGAAAAAAGAGGGTATGACACATTTTTCCATGAAGGGAGACTTTGAAGAATATGAAAAGTCACCAGAATAAAGACAAAAGGGTAAAGGATGCGTTTACTTATGAAGGGTCACCATTTGACTTTTCAAATTCAAGGATATGAAGGGTCATTCTAGTTTGGTGCTATTTCCCATGAAGATTGAAGGGTCACAAAGTGTGAATGCCAAAGGTCATTTGGAAAGCTATAAATAAAGGCTTCAGAAGAGATTTGATATATGCAAGAGAGTGCATGGTTTGTATTTATTTTCAAAGAGATAAAATAAGAAGATATTTTAGATTTATATCATTTGTTGAGTAAGTAAAATTGATAGATAGTTGTGTTTTATACACAAGAGGGGTTGGTGCTCTTGTGGGTTAGTGCTCACAAATAGTTGTTGTGTTGGTTCTTGAAAAAGGGGTTGGTGCTCCTAAAATTTGGTGCTTGTAAACTATGTAATTTGAGTTCATTCTCATTCATATACTTGAGATTGTTCTTCACGGTTTTTCCTACTTTGGGTTTTCATGTAAAAATTTGGTCTCTCTCTCTCTCTCTCTCTCTCTCTCTCTCTCTCTCTCTCTCTCTCTCTCTCTCTCTCTCTCTCTCTCTCTCTCTCTCTCTCTCTCTCTCTCTCTCTCTATTTTGTGGTGCATATTATTGTTTTAATTTTATTTCATATATTGAATGTGTGATTAAGTGATTAAATAAAAGAAATCAAATTACATAAAATATATATATATATATATATAATATAATATAATAATTCACCCCCCTTCCTCCCCCACCCCCCCCCACCCCATTGTTAGTATATTTCATGCTTAACATGGTATGGGATCCATGGGATGGGGATTGGATAGAATGTGAAATGAATGAAATGGGATTAAAACCTTTAATCATTGATACACCCATCATAATTAACTTCAAGAGGATATCATCCTTACAAACAACTATGTATTGGTCAATGAAGTTAGGGTTTAGGTCTATGGTGATGGTTGATAGATGATGTATGTAGGATAAGGATTAGATAAGGTTCTTAAACAAAATAGATTGAAATGACTGATTGAGTATGATACGTAATAATGAAGATGAGATAAACTAATGGATTAAGTAATATGATTAAAACTATCAAGAGGATCATATGATGGGTGCTAGTTATGAATAAGGCAAGATGATTGGACAAGGGATGATTGATAGTTGATGGGTTTACTCTATTGAGACTAACAAATTAACAAGATGATAAAAAAATATTGATTATGATATGATATTTAACCAAGCTGATTAGGATGATAGGATGGTGATACGATAATAGGATGATAGGATTAGCTCAAGACCTTAGACTAATTTTTCTTAAGATGAATTGTAGGTGATTATGTTAGAAAGGTGATTAAGGAAATATAAGAAATATAAGTGTGATGATAAAATGACAAAGGGATAAGTAAATTTGGATGGTTTATACCTGTATGTGACCTAGAGCCAACTAGAATAAGATGGGGTGATGACTAGATGGGTGATGAAGGCAAGGTCAAGACAAGTGATTGGGTATGGATTTAAGATAAGAAATAGATAAGATGTGGATGATGAGGTATGATTGGGATGTATTTATGGTATGAATAATGACATATGGTTATAGTAATAAGATCTAATGAAAAGGATGTACAAGAGAGTGAATTATGTACAAGAACGTAAAAATAAGGATATACAAGGTGAAGGTATAATGAGACAAGATGGTATGTGGATGATTAGGACTATGGATGAGGTGGATTTAGGATAGAATGTGGAAGGTGAGACAAGATGGGATTAGGATAGGTGATGGATTATGATCAAATATGTAAGGGGGTGATGTGAATAAAATTATATCAGAATGACTAAGACTATGATGTGAGTGATGGATAAGGTAAGTTCAAAGTGAGGTGTGATTGATTATGGATGAGGTGGTCTTAGGATATGTAGGTGATAAAGGTATGACCAATGATGGGTGGATATATTTTGACTAGGAGAGTATTATGATAAGGTGGTGGTGATGGTAGTATACAAGAGACAATATGTACGAGGGGATGATATGATGTATAAGATTTGATGTGGGTGATGGGAATGTGGTTAATGATAAGGGGATATGACTTGGACTAGGATGGGATAAATACAAGATGGATGTGTCAGAGAATAAATTATGTACAAGGGGATGGGTTTTGGGATATACAGTATGATGATTAAGATTAAGATTGATGATTAATGATAGATGGAGATGGGTAGACTAAGATGTAATAAAGACAATATGGTGGATGTGATATAGATAATAGGTACAAGATAGATGATGATAATGATAATTATAATTATGATAGGTAATTAGATGGGGTAGATGACTAATGATGGGTAATACAAAAGAAGAATATGTAAAATGAGATGACAATAAGTATGTACAAGGATATACAAGATAAGATTTATGGTGGGATGATGACTAAGATGTTGATTAGGATATGTACAAAAGGGAGGATGGGACATAGATATACAAGGTGATAGAATGATGATGATGGAATATACAATGTGATATGTACAAAGGATCTAGATAGGATTAGATAGGTAAAAAGTTGACTTAGCTCACAAACAACATGGGTCTAACACAATACACACCCAAAAAAGCAAACCACAACCTATGATTAGTAAACTAATGGGTGTGTAACCTGATGTCGACACCATCTAAAGGTTACACAAGTGAGGCTATAAGATGGTGATCCATTATGAAATTGACCAAACCCTCTTGACCTTGCTTGCACTTAATGGTCACTTAGGTGTTGTTACTAATTCTAGTAGTGAAACACCTGTTATGGCTCAAAGGTCCTATGATAGGCTTAATAGGCTCTCTAAGGGCATCTCCTATATAAAAGATGCTACATTGGCACCCAAGTCTATATAGGGTGTTGTCTGATGCCTGATTTAGAGAGTTAAATCTTCCCCTTCATCGATGACCTATATGGCATCAATCACTTAGACTAATGACAACTGTCCATGATTTTTATATTTTATTAGAACACAAAGTTTGGTTAGTGTATGATGATGAAATCCACAACACTAACCCCTATATACTATGCCCATTCATGGGTGTCAATTACACATCATGTGTTATCTTAAGGGGGGTTTCACAAATAGGCAAACACACAATATGATTAATTAACTGATAAATTAGCTATGT
>JARHVA010003175.1:1975000-2025000 GCA_037957365.1 Torreya grandis
AGTAAATGAAAGGCAATAGAACATTCTTATTATCATTCTTACATACTCATAGGTCCATTCTAGGATTAAAACTTATGTGATTGAGCTTAAAGGACTTGATTGTTGGATTGCTTGAAAATAATTGAAAATGGCTTCCAAAAGATTATGAATATGGAGAATGTCTTTTTGAGTGTTGATGGCTTCTTTAGGATTCACTTTTGCATGCATTCATTAATTATTATTGATCATGGAGAAGTGGTTTGGTTCTATAGGTATATGGGGGGAAGATCTATGGTTCATATTTAAATTTGGTCCATCAAGATCTATGGTTGAGGAATTTCCATTGAATTTTTAGTTCCATGGAAATATCTAGAATAAGAGCATTTTAGAAGAAGGGGGCTAAATTGGAGAGATTTATAGAATCCTCCAATTATATAAATCTTCCCATAGGTTTTAGGGGTTTAGGGAAGGCTAGTGTAGGGTTGTAGGTGGTTAGGTTGGGTAATGGGAATTTTAAATTCCCATATAGTGGATAAGTATGATTAAATTAGGATAATATGATATTTAAGATGATCAATGATAAAATAGGCTTAGACTAAGGATAGTGAAATGGATAATAACACAGGGAGGAAAATATTAGATAAATGGAATAGGATTAGGATAAATTAGCTAGATAAAATGGGTTAAGTAGAATTAGTGTTAAATAATAGGAATATTAGTTGACTATAATGAAGTGACTAATATTAGTTGCATATAATGATTCTCATGATTTCATGTTTATTTCCTAAAACTTGTAATATGTTTCAAATTAAATAAATTAAATGGGTTAAATTCATCTATGATAAAACTAATGATTATATTAACAATGATAAATTATTAGCTCTCTTTAGTAGCACATATTTTAAGAATATTGAATCTGAAATACCTTTGGTCATTACTTGAAAGGAAAGGTCATGTCAAACACATTGTGTTCCTCCTCCCTCTAGAAATCAAGGTAGTGAATAGTACCATCCGTACACTATTATATATCCAATGATTATATTATATATAGATGTCCACACTATTGTAATATGAAGAGGTAGGATGTATAATTTTGTGAAATTTTACATGAATATTTGATCTGAAATGTCATGTATTTGTGATTATAAAGCTAAATCTTCCCAACCAATTAAAAATTAGAATTCTTGATGTGTCTATGCATGATAAGTCTCAATTCTTAAATAAATCTATTTAGAGTGTCATCATTCTTGCATACCAGATTCTTACTATGATGCATTACATAAATATGTTACAAAAACAAGTCTAAACTTTATCTCTAAAGGTTAATTCACTTGAAGTTAATATTTTACATGTCTTAGTGCTCACATTTGTTAGAAAATATTTTTGTTATAACATATTGTGTGTGAGAGAGTGAATTGTGATAAAAAATCACACATATACGTTTGGTTGAGACATCTTAAGGATATAAGAGATAATATATAAGGAAGAGAGAAGTTGAAAGATTTTTGGGATTCATGATAAGGAATAACTCTTTCTTATAAGGAGCATAATATGCTTATATATGTAAGCCATTATTATGAAATCAATGATGAAATAATAGTGTGTAACACTCTAACCAAAATATTATCTGGTTTTAGAATAACTTAATATTTTAGTGTGTTGGAAATGTTTTAAGGAGAATTTTTACTATATGTGCCCCTATGGATGAGAGAAAACTATCCATGCCTAGGTTCTTATGTTTTGATATCATTGTTATATATTTGTTGAGATCCATGTAATCCACATCAATTGAAGAATTAAATACAATGTCTTTTGGTCCACATTCTATGACTTATTCCAGTGACATTGACCTCACTCTCCTACATGGCATCTACTATATCCTTGGATATCTATGAAACAAAACCAACACCAATGTATAGTTTCAAATCCATAATTTGCATGTTTTTATAATTTCACTAGAATATAGTGTAATGTGGTAATTAAATGTGTATTAAATATTTGTTTAGTGGAATTATGTGGTCAAACTCATAATTGCATATAAATTATAATTTTTTAATAGTGATAAGTTAGTTCAATTTTATTATTTGGGTCAAATAGTCTACATTTTATTTTTTATAAAGTGATTTTAGGTTACAAATTTTAATGTATAAGTGCATCAAGTTTTATATGTATTTATTAGATGTTCGTAAGCTAATTTTTTAATAAAAATATAGGTTTGTTTTATTTATTTGTTTGATTTTTAATTATGTTATTTAGCGATATTTTAAATTTTAGTTTCTATAATTTCATATTGTAGAAATATTATATTATTTTTAATGTGTTTATATTAAACGGAGTCATTTTTTTATTGTCTTGATAAATCATGTAAGTACATCTTAGTGTATTTTAAGAGTCAAAATGATAAATAAATTTTTGTTCTGAGACATTATAAGGTGAATCTGACATCCAATGGATGTTTTAATATTGTAGGTGTTTGATTATTAAGAAAGATGCAAATTAGTTTCATGTAATAATTTACTAAGTAGATTTCAAATGAAGGTTAGAGGTTGGATGAAAAAAAATGACCTTGAGTTAGTCAATAAATCAAGTGTTGCATTATGCAATAGTAGTATATCAAATGTTTGTACCAAACTAGCAAAAGCCAAGGGTAATATCTAATAGCAGTAGATATTTCCTAAGTTGATCATGAACAAGTGGTGGTGATTAATGATAGAGGATATGAAATAAGACAACGAGGATTTTTTTCTAAGAATATATATATTTTTTATTTGATATATGGTGTATAAAAATAAATTAATGTAATCTATAATATCCCTTTTTAAAATGATAATGCAGAGATCTAAACCAAAGAAACTATAGTAGATGTGTCAATGATAAT
The DNA here is from genome assembly GCA_037957365.1 of Torreya grandis. NCBI lineage: Eukaryota > Viridiplantae > Streptophyta > Pinopsida > Cupressales > Taxaceae > Torreya > Torreya grandis. The sequence continues at coordinate 1,977,858 of JARHVA010003175.1, forward strand.
TTGACTATCTTGGTTGATGTGTTTGAATGAGTTGGTTGGTGTGTCTAAATTCATGAAGTATGTATTCATATGAATAGGTTAATGGGACCCTATTCATGACTAGTGAGGTTTCCATAATCATGTGAGTGTAAAGACCTTGAATAAGTTCATGGGTTCCTCTTCATGTTTCTTAGTCATCAAGTAATGTTTTTAATGCAAAGATAACCATAAACCTTTACTCTATATTAGTTCCTCCTATCTGGATCTTAACCCAAATCTTATATTTTACTTGAAAATTATTTTCTTTGGAAATATGGACCATAGGTCTATCTACACCCTTATTGATTCATAAACATAATTCTACATTAGAAATTTAGTAACACATCCACACACCATTTGTGGTCTCTTTTGGTCATAACAAACTTTCATGTACTTAATTGGAAGCTTTGTTCACTCATGATTTTATTATAAATACCAATCACTCATGAGAAGACTAATCCTCCTTGTATCCCTCCAAACACCTAAACCTTCACGGCCCAGATCATCCATATATTTTTACAATAGAATAAAACCATTTTTAGACACCCTTTATCATATTTAAATGTCTCCTAAAGTTTCAAGTCACCATTCATAGTGTAAGTACCTTTGATATCTTTTACTTATTTCCTATTAGGTCTCTATATGCCTAATACACTCCCACAGTGATGTAAACAATATTATTTTGTATGGTACTAGTCCAAAAATCCCAAAATCTTATAGAACATAGAAAATAGAGTCACATTACAAATTTTTACTAAATTCCAAGTGTAGAATCATTAGTTATTACATTTTATATTTCAAAACCATAGGTTTTGTCTTATCAAGCTTGTGTAAGGCTAAGATTTATGCAATTTTTGAGTTTTACATACCTTACTCAATCACCATATATATTCAAAAGGCAAATATGTAGGATTTTCAATTACAAGACATGACTATGTTAATGGAATGATGGGTTAGGATAAGAATCTTTCCTTATTTAATAAATTAATGATATATTTGGGTATTTATCACCTTCCTCTAACATTTAAAATATATTTTATCCTTCATCAAACTCTTAAAGCTTCAAACATGAATTTATACAGAATTTTATCTTCATTTTCCTCACCTGTGTCAATAGGTTTACTGATTAAAATTGAGATATAAACCTAATTCATGCATTAAAAAGGTTAATAAACCTCATTAAATAATTAACTATCCTCTCCACACTTTGAAAATTTTAAATATCTCACAATAAAACCTTTATTTTCTTTCCTCCTTGACTATGGAAATAGGGTTCCTCTCAAGACTACGTATGAAACTTTTATTTATCTCCTATCCCTTTGATGGATACCTAAGCATAGAAATTGATTTTATTCATCAATAGTAAACTCCTCACTATTTTTAATATCTCACCATAGTTTAATAACCCATAAAACACTATCCACAATATCCATTAACTGATTATTCTTGACCATAACACATATTTTTTCTCAATTGATTGTACTGTAAGTTGTACTGTTGATATCTATCAATATAATTCCTAAAATACAAAATAATAATGAATAATTCAAAAAAAAATACTTATATTAATATTAATCTCTTTCATGTAATCATTGTTCTTCTAAATAACTCTTAATTCCATTCACAAGCCTCTATACAAACTATATGCAGAATTTCTCTTTTACAAGTAGACTTCCTTCATATCTTCATCTTCTCTTTGATCTATCTACCTATATCCTTATAGGATATACTATAAAATAATCATAATATCACTCCCAATATATATCTTATATTAAAATCATCATTATATTCATAAGCATGCAACAACTTCCTTCTTCCATGCCAAATCCATGCTTGGAGGGCATTCATAAATGCCATGTTCTTGCTTACATTTTATTTATTCATGTATTTCACATTGATAACACCCTAATACCACTTCTGGGACAAATTATGACACCTTAAAAACATCATTATTCATTTATATTTTTAGAAAACACTTGAACCCTTTTAAAGCATAAACACAAGATTAAAATATCAAATTTTCTCATTTTGGCAAAAAATGCCAAACAACACTAAACACACAACAAAATGACTTTATAGTATTTTTAAAAACATTATATGGGGTATTTAATGACCCATAAAAACCTTTAAGACCAATTAATCCTCATCACTAACCATTCCTTTTCTCTTGTTGGTCTTGTATATTGATGCTCCTACATCATACTAGGAAAATTTAAGCTCCAAATCAAATGCCTTTTTTCCATCTTATTTATTATTTCTTTGTTTATATTTTAATATCCATTTGTTGTTCCTCTCATCTTTACTTTCTCTTCTCAATTCCATTTTTTATTGTTGTTTTCTTTCCTTGCTTTGTCTCTTGACTAGCTCCTCTTGTAGTTTAATGGAGTATAGAAACATTTGTATCCATTTATCATCTTCATATTTTGACCATTATATTTTTGACTCATCATCATTATATTCTATCTCTTTTTCATATTCTTCTTCAACCATCTAATTTTTAAACACATTTTTATATTTCCTTCATGGTTCCTTCTTTTCATACTTATCTTAGTCTTTTCATGTACTCCTTGTTATCTTATCTTATTGGTAATGTTTTCCACCTTGTCTTCCTTCTCCAATGTCTCTTATTGTTCTTTTATTCCTGTCATATCTATAATTACACTTTATTACACCTTTTGATAACTAGATGTTAATTTGTGAATAAGAGTCTTCACATGGACTCTTTGATCAACTTGATATATCATTCTCCTCTTTAAACTAGGTTCAAATGTACTCAATGATTTTCATGAACTTATTCCAATATACTCATTATGCCTATGTTCAATCTCAGTAGAAACACTATCATTGAAATAAATCAATTTTATATCTTATTCTTGTTTATTCTCTTTCTCACCTTCTTTTGGTTTATTTTCTTAAATTTATTCATTTGTTGGCATATTAATTAGATTGGTTTTTGGGCTAGAATTGCCCTCTCTTTTCACTCTCAATAAAAACCTAATCTTCTTCTCACCTTTAATCGCCTTTGTAATAGTATAGGCCTCCTCCAAACATGCATTCTTCATAAAACTACCCTCTTCACTATTCACCTCTTCTTCATTCTCCACCTTAGTTGTAACTTTTATTTACTCTTAAAATGATTTATTATCTTCATATTTTAGGTTCACTTCATCATCTATGCTTGGCTATAAACTTGCACCATTAACTGCTTGAATGTTTATCACATTTTATTTATGAGATCTACTTGTCTTTGTAAAGACCTCAAAGTCCTTCTTAGTTTCTACCACACTTGCTTCTTTCTTAAAATTCATCCTCATAGTAAAAACCATTTCACCATACCACCCATCAATATTTATCTTCATAAAAATATTATCCATGATGGTTTATTCATTTCCACCTACTTCATTGCTTTGTCCTTCACTCTTTTCTCTATGGTCTTCACATGAGACCAAATCATCACCTTTATCATCGTTGATTAAATAATTATAATTTTTTTATTTATTTTGAGACCATATATCTATTTTTATCAAAAATATATCCCTTTATTTTATGTTCTTCTTTAATTTAGCTTGCAATTTGATAGCTTAATTCTTCATCTCCCTTTGTTTTAAGAGCTCAAATAGATCCATATTATCCTCTTTCATCTAATGTGCCCATGTCTTATTCTCTTCTTCATTATTTTAATTCAAGGTTTTGTCCATGGCATACATGTGGTCTTTATTTACATTAGGTGTCAGGATTGACACTTTTTCATCCTGCAGTTCATCTTTTACACCTGGATACTTACACTCAAAAATACCATTAGAAATAAATAATCTAAGCATTGTAAACTCATCAAGTGCTCTTTGCCTCTATACTTGACATCCTTATATCCTTTGTCCCATCATTAGACATTTTTTCTCTTCACAACTTGTTTTATTTTGAATTAATTTATTCATTTCTCTCTAATTATTTTCAAAGCAACATTTTATTTTTCTTGGCAACTCTCTTTTGCTTCTCCATGAGTAGACTAATAGTTGTTAGAGGTAATATCTCTGAGAGGGGAGGTGGGGGGGGGGGGGGGGGGTTTGAATCAATGATGCTAAATAATCCAATTTAATTACCAAATCTTAAACATTTAGCATATATCAACTTGATCAAGAAACATAAACATGAAAGCACATATATCTAAAGCATACATAAGAGCATATATCACATGAACACATCATATATGTGGGAAAACATCTTTGGGGATAAAACTAAATAAAACCTAAGATATGGATTATAGTCCTATAAAACAAGATCCAAAATTTAGACCATCACCAACTGATCAAGGATCACCCACCTCTTTATTTAGTCAAGCACCAATTTGACCTTTAGGTAGCTCCAACCTACAAGGAGGCTACAATGCCCTAGGCAATCAAGCACCTAATCAGCTACATATAATCTAATTTCCACCTTTGATATCATGTCAAACACACCTGATGATGGAATCCTCTTGCTTTCACTCTTCACCACTTAATCTCACTCAAACAACCTCTAGGGATTACTCACTAAACTAGCCTCTTCTGAGCTTATTGGGTCCAATGACCTATGTGTCCATATTCTTCACCTCTATTATATAATCATAATTTATATTTTTCATGCTATGATGGTCCTAATTTACCTATAACTTATATTTCAAATTTTATCTTCTTTTCTTTAATCCGCACACACACAACTAGCACAATTAGTCCAATTAGACCTTCTACTTATGCCACTCTCTTCCTTTAACCCATTTTGGTCAGCCTAAATTCTTTACATATTTGTTATAACTTTAATATATATCCATACACATGTTAAATGTGAGAACCAAAATATTCATAGTTTTATCATTACCTCATTATCCCCAAACCACCATTAAATCTTGTTGAGACCTAAACCAATTAGGCCGTCATACTCACACTTTACATGTGAGACAACTTGAAACACCTTCATTCTTTACCAATGATTCAACCACATAAAAAATAATTCCAATATCACCTTGACTACACCCATATGGGTACATGCTACCTGAAACACCATCTCACACTTTTAACCTACCAATTAAGTCTCCTTGCTCTTTAGGTCTTCATACATAGAAAACATACTCTCAAACTTTTAAATAAAGTACTCAACTATTTGACATAGATATATGATTATATAATATGGTTAAATATTTTATTACATTTTAAACACATTTATGTGATTTATACACATCAACATAGGTTTTAATCACTCAAATCAACTCTCTAAAAATGACCACTCAGATTGGTCACACCCAGTCAAAATATGGTAAAGTTATTTTGACTCTCAATTTTTTATCAAAGGCAAAATATGTCAACCAATTACTTCTCATATTAATTATAGACTTATAAAAAATATACACACTCATTTTATTCTTAAATTCTATTTAAAACACCCTCAACTTACATCTATAAGATGGGCACTCAATCTGTTAGTGCATTCAACAAACACACTTAACTTCTAAGCCTTTGTTCATATTGAATAAGGAATGTTCAGAACTCAAAAATAAAAATAGAAGGTCCTCATAGAGTATATAACATTATCCAATATTTATATCATCTTGAAACATTAGTAAACTATCAATAACAACTCAATTCTCCTTATTATGTCACTTGCAGAATATGGTCAAGCACATAATCAACTTTGGAGCTTAATAAATTTGATTGTATGAACATTCAAACCTTATACCAAGATCCTATGGATTTTTCATGAATTAATATTCTATATTTATTTTTAATTCATCATAAAATTTGTCTTAGATCAAAATATATAGCTCAAATCTAAGCACTAGTTTTCCCTCACAAATTTGAATATTTAAATTCCAATGGTCATTATACAAATGTTAAACACCATGCACACTATTGGATCCTTATCCCATTAGATTAATTTCTCATAGTTATATCTTTGATAAAATTTAACACTAATCATATATCTTTGATATCAAAAATTTGGCTAAATATGTGAACTTAGTAAATTCTATCTTAGAAGCCAAATTTTCACCTTAATAAATTTTTATATGCTACATATCTAGACCTTAAATTTGAACCATACAATCTCCTCACATATGGGAATCCATACATGTATCAAATTTATCTTGAGACCTTCACACATGTAAATATGATGTCATCAAGTTGCTTACTCAATTTTATGTCTTAAGAAGACTACTTAAACCTAGACACTCATTTGACTACTATGATGATTTATATTAACTTTCATATGCATTATAAGCACTCATAACACCCCATATGGTCTATAAAACATGTCCATATCATCAATATTATCTATTTATTTATTCACTAAGTCAAATACTCTCTAAACCATCATTCTGATCGCTTTGTTATTAATGCACTAGTACCCCATGCTCTCTTTGACACCAATGACAATAAAACATCAATGGGAATGCTCAATAATATCCCACTTTGTCATTGATGGAAAAATAGACTCTGAATGACTTTGTACTCATTTGAACTTATTCATTCTGATCTTTCTCCCACTTTGACATTAATGACAAAGGGTCTCTTCCTCAATATGCCAACAATTATTCCTCAACACCATATATGCATTCAAGAATATGAATCAATTATTCCCATTTCACATACACCAATATAAACATAGACTTATCTAATTTTTGGACTTGACAAACTGATCATAAAGCTTAAAAGTATACCCTTAACATCATGTTCCATCTCATGTCATCTATTCTAAAATCATATACCAATCTGAACTTGGGCTTCTCTCATCCTTGGACCTATCAACCTAAGAAGATCACATTCTCTCTTTGCTCATGCATAAAGAATCAATACCTTGTCAAAACATATGACTTGGATTTATCAAGCCATCATATCAGTCTTCTTAACTTCACAATTATAGAATACATCTTCACACTTCTATCATGACTGAAGCATATTTACATATGTTCCCCCTCACATCATGCACTTCTTCAACACACTAAAGCTAACTAAGTTAGATCCACCTTACCAAACATATCATTAAATGATATTCTTGTCCTATAATAATAACCAAAGCTCAACTGGTATCCACCATTCTTCCTCTTTCTTGTCAAGTGTCTTGAATTCTAGATATAGACACCCTAACCCATAATGTCCTAGAACAATGTGAAACTAGGAGTTGTCCACAACTCCCCATATTCCTTATCCTCCTTGTCATATTATAATGATACTTCTTCTTCTTCTTATGCTCAAGAAAATAAAAATTCTCATACACTACAATATTCTCATTTTATTTTAAAAATGAATTGACAATACATGGAGACAACAAATATTCATGACATATCTTTTCATCTGAAGAAATAACCTCATCACTAAGTATTGAAAATTTACATTTTTTCCATGAAACTTTCTCACTAATATAAAGATGTCCTCTTAGATACATACATACCTCAAAACTGGCCTCATTTAGCATTTTGGTCTTTTTTTGAGCTTGACTTGAACTGACTCTTGATTCTCATTTTCTATCTAAACAAACGATACATTCTCTTGGCATTCCTAAACATTCTTCATATATGATTACTCTTTTTCTTTGTTATGAATTCCACCATGATTTTTTAGCTCAAATGATTTATTTTTCCTTGTTTTCACTTCTTTGAGATTCCATACAAAGGATTGAAATTTCTTGAGCACACCAGGATGTCCATGAACCTTCTTATGAATTGAGAGATTGATATTACTAAATATTTCAATATGATAAACTTGATGACAACTAAAATAAATAACATCATTCATACCTTATGCTTGAATATTATGAATCTCATGAAACATACCATCTTATCTCTTAGGTTCATTATGCTCAAACCTAACTTTCTTAGGTCTCCATACCTAGGTTAGTAATTTCCCATACAATCTAGAGCATAATATAGAAATATGTCCCTTGTTATGAAAATTATAGCATACTACACTATCCATACCTTTAGCTGACTAACTGATCTTCCTTCTATAGTTTCTTTCCCTATGAACAAAAATATTACATGTAAAACAGTGACAATTAAATTAACTTTTATACCTTATATCCTTTTGTTGCCTGATAGGTCTTCTCATGTTGCACTTGGTGCTTCCATCCTTCTTGTCTTGAGTTCATCTCTCTTTATCTTTCTCAACCTTGTTTACATTCATAATAAATTACTCATGCTCAACATTTGATGAATCTAGTTTGGTTTTTAATTCAATGCTCTCATCCTCTACATCTCTTATACTTGAACTTACAACCTCTAACTAAATTTTAAGAAATTGGATAGTCTCCTTATCCCTCTTAGCTTTTTTTTCCATGTCATACTTTAATCTACATGATTTCTTTTCAATAATCTTTACAGAATCAAGATTGGACTTCAATTCATCATGCTCACCTTTATTTTAAGTCAACTTGGTATTTATATCTTCTAAATAATTTTTGAGATGTCTGCATTCTTCGTATATTGAACTTAGATTAGTCTTTAGAATTCTTAATTGATCCTCAAGATCGTACATGGTCATCTTATCTTCTATGACTATTTTTCTTAATGTCTCAAAATTGTTTTAAAGACAACTTATCTTTTCACTATGTTTCATGAACTATTTATTAAGATCCTTAGGCTTCATCTCATGTTCATCATCCTTGGAATTATAATTACTCTTCCTAGTCTAATTATGACTAATCTATTCTTCAAGGCTTTTGACCATTGATCTCAACTCAAGATTTTATTTCCTCAACTACTTATCCATTTGTGTTCTTTGGATCACCTTCAAGTGGGTAAAGATTGAAAATAAGGTCATGATTTGATACCCATTATTAGAGGTGTAATCACTAAGAGGTGGGGGGATGAATTAGTGATGCTAGGTAATCCAATTTAATTCCCAACTCTTAATCATTCATCATATATCAACTTGATCAAGAAACATAAACATGAAAGCACATACATCCAAAGCATACATAAGAACATACATCACATGAACATATCACTTATGTGGGAAAGCCTCTTTGGGGATAAACCCTACTCAAACCTGAAATATGGACTACAATATTATAAAACAAGATCCAACATTTAGACCAGCACCAACTAATTAAGGATCACCCACCACTTGCTTTAGTCATGTACCCACTTAACCATTACTTATATCCAACTAGCATGGAGGATACAACCCCATAGGAGATCAAGAACCAAATCATCTACCATCGATCTGATCTCCAACTTTGATCTCATGTTAAACACACCTGATGATGGACTCCTCTTGCTTACACTATTCACCCCTTGATCTATCTCAAGCAACATCTAAGGCTTACTCACTCAACTAGCCTCTTCTAAGATGACTAGGTCCAATGACCTATCTATCCATCTTCATCATATTTATCATATAATCATGAATCATCTTATTCACACTCTAATTTTCCTAAATGACCTATATCTTCTATTTCAAAGGTTATCTTCTTTCTTGAATTTGGACATAAACAACTAGTAGAATTAATCTAATTAGACCTTGTACTTATACCACTCTCTTCCTTTAACCCATCTTGGATAGACAAGATGATTTACATATCTATTATACCTTTAAAAAATATAAATATACACATTATATGTGATAACCACACTCTTCATATGTATGTCATTATGTCATTATCCTCAAACCACCATTAGGTCTTGGTGTGACCTAAACCAATTAGGCCTTCATATTGACAATATACATGTCAGATAATTTGGACCACCTTCATCCTTTACCAAAGCTTAAAACACACCAAAACTATTTATAATATCCCATTCATTTCTGTCATATTTTTCCATGATACCTAAAACACCAACTTAAATTTTTAACCTACTAATTAAGTCTCCTTATTCTTCAGGTCATCATACATAGAAACCATAGTCTCAAACTTTCAAAGTAATTACTTAGATATTTCACATATCCATATGATTAGATCATATGTTGAGTCCTTTAGGACCTATGTAATACTTGTATGTGCTTTATACACTTAAACATAGAATTTAAGAGCTTAAATAAACTCTCTAAAAATGACCACTTAGACTAGTCACACACAGTCAAAATACAATCAAGCTATTTTAAATCTCCATATCTGATCAAGGGAAAAATATGATATCCAATTCCTTATAATAATATTTAGAGACTTATATAACATCTCCATACTCATTTTATTCTTCAATTATGATTAGAACACCTTTAACTTACCTATACAAGGTGGTCACTCAATCAGCTAGTGCATAAAATAAACACAGTTAACTTCTAAGACTTGTTTAATATTGAAGATAAATTGTTCAACCCTTAAAAATACACATAAAATATCTAATGGAGTATATAACACTCTCCAATTATTATAATGTATTTAAAAAAATACATTATCAAGAACAACTCAATTATCCTTCTTGGGTCACTTGCAGAACATGGTCAAACACACAATCAACTTTGGAGCATAATAACTATGATTTTCAAACATTCAAACCTTAAAAAAATATTATATAGAATTATAATTAATTCATATCAAAATTTTATTTTTTATCCATCATCAAATTCATCTTGGATCAAAATATATATCTTAAATACTAATCATTAGTTTTCCCTCACCGATTTGAATATTTAAATTCTAACGGTCACTGTGCAAATGCTAAACATCGAACACTTTGACCTCATTTCATGGTCCTTAAAAACTTTGAAAAAAAATGATTCATAACTATCCTTGAAATTATCTTATATTTAAGTCTTTAATGCACACTATAGATCTTTGACACATGCATCCATGATTAAGATACTTGGCACCATTATGTGCCTTATGAGTACACTGACTATTGAATCCATTAAATTTCCACCACTTGGTAGCCCTGCATGCCTTCTGAGCATACTTTGACATATTAACTAAATAAAAACCATTGGATCACTACTAACAACATCATACACTCCATTAGATCCTTATCTAGTCAGATAAATTTCTCACCATCAGATCTTTGATCTGATTCAACGATCATCATAGATCTTTGATATGATAAATTTTGATAAGTATGGGAGCTTAGTAAATTCTTTCTTAGAATCCAAATTTTCAAATTAACAAAAAAATTTACGCTACATGTCCGGACCTAAAATTTGAACCATATGATTTCTTCACATAGCAGAATCCATCCATGTATCAAACTACTCCTCAAACCTTCACACATGTGAAACATTATGTCATCAAACTAGTTACATATATTTATATATCAAGATGACTAACTGCAAATAGGTACTCAAATAATTAATATGATGAATTCCATTCACTTATATAAGCATTCTAAGTAATTATCACACTCCACAGGGTCTCTGTAACATGTCCATATCATCATTATCATCCATCAATTTCCTCACTAGGTTAAATACTCTCCAAACCATCAATATAATCACTTTAACACTAATGCATTGGTACCACATGCTCTCTTTGACATCATTTAAAAGTAAACATTAATGACTATGCTCAATAATAGTCCACTTGATCTTCTTTCTCAATGACCAACCATACCACTAGTATTCTTCTTAATGCATGTGCTCCACCATGAGCATTATCCTATCTAAAATTCTCCCCAAATATTTTCTTATTTATTTCATCTCTTCTTCTATCTCCATTTATTCTCTTTTTTTTTATAAACTCAACTAACTCCATACTATCTATTAGAATATTTCAGGATTTTTTATCCTAGAATCATCTTAAGCACAGTAAATCACACAGTCACTTAGGGCATACCATATCACTTTTTTTCCACATTAATCAATGTCTAAAAATTAATCAATTATTAAAAAAATATTAAATATATTAAATAATAAAATACCAAAAAGGTTGTATGTGACAATGAGCTACACCAAGAGATATTAAATTATGATTGGTTGAGATAGGTGTTTCTCAAAGGGTATATTTAGAAGGATTTAATGGAGATAATTCACACATATAATGAAATATTTAAGGCCTTATTTTCTAAACCCTCCTATTATATCCATCCATTGCAACATGATCAATAATTCATGGGTGGCCTATTAGTACCTTTCTGCTACACACTATATATAAAAACCTTTATAAAGCCAAATAAATATTTATAAGCTACATTGAGAGATGATACTTTGGTAGTGTAGATAGTAAAATCATTTTATTTATGAGGCATAAATCATATTTATGGTTAATAAAGTATAAAATTAACCACAAATCAATGCATATGAGATTAAAAGTTGGTTATGATGCACTAACTATGAATTTGAAGGCCATAACAAGAATTTTTTTTTGAAATAAAACATTAAATAAATCTTAATGTTATGTGATTTTTTCCATGATATCCATGGTATAAGGAGTTTATATTTATTTATAGGGTCAAATAATTTGATGTAAATATGCACTACAAAGTTTGTATCATAACCAATCATAAATTAAGAAGTTTAGGGTCGTAGGTGAGGTGTAAGAGGTACACAAAATTGGAACACACCAAGCCATAAATAGACATTTATCACATCAAGGTGGTAATTATGATAGAGAAAATTCATATAAAGGATAATGTAGTGGATAATGTGGAGGTATATTAACTCTAAATACATGCCTTAAGTGGCTCACTAGGGTATTATTTTTGGGATTTCCCAAAGTTTCCAACCTAGTAAGTACTATAAAGAGGTTCATAAAATAGAGGAGTGTTTGAAGATATATAAAAATACTATCCAAAATTAAAATGCATAAAAGGGTGCATGGGTTCTCAATTGTGGCTAAAAGGAAAAGTGATTCCTAGACAAGGTACACACATGATAATTAATGGACTAGAGGTCAATCATACAATGTGTAGTAGTAAAAATAACCAACCTAAGAACATGGAAGTTCCTAAATAAAAATAATAAATAACACCTCCCAAAAAGTTAATATATTATCTTGATGTCTTAACTCAAAACATAATATTTCAAGAGTCTAAGGGCATTCTCTAGAACATTTAATGTGAAGTGCTTGTTGCATGAAAAAATGAGACCTAAATGAATGAAATCAAAAATATGATCCCTAGAACATTATTTAGGACATTTTTTTTATGGCAAACAAGACACACATGAAACCTATTAGGATATTATGCAATGTTTTAGTTGATATAATGGGTGCCAAGTTTAATATATATTATAAAGTGTTTAAAATTGATACATAATACAATTATCTAACATTAGTTGGTAGGAAATAATGATATAAAAACATATAAATCTGAACTTCAAGAAATGATATATGATTTTTGAAAATTGGGAGCAGTAGATAGTTACTCATCTTAAAATTAGTCAAGGAATTGCTTATTTTAAATGCATGCACATGGAAGATGATATAAAACTCATGAATGAATTTATCATGCATGATAAAGAGTATCCAAATCCAAGGATGATGGGATTTAGAGCTTAAAAAGTGGCATGTCAACATCGGATACCATAAACATTATTTGTGAAATATGGGTCGAAGAAGTATTTAAAGCTAAAGGGCACAACTACATATATACATAAATAAAACCACAAAGCTCCGTTTGGTCCAAAGTGGTGGGTTTATTTCACTAAATATGAAGGCCAAAGGTAAATCTAGTAAATTGGGGTTACCATGGGCCACAAAAAAATAAAAAATATGTGTTCTAGATGAGCAAAGGAAGATTAATAAAACTACCAGGTTAGGATGGTTCTAGATGCAAAACAACATATTTATGTGACTTAAAAACTTATTTTCCCAAAGAAGTGGATTGCATGATCAAATTATTCCATTCATTTATAATCATTTATTTGCATTGGTGGGTCACTCAAAAAAAATTCTTGGTATACTATTTTATAGGAAACAATCTACACTAGGTTTGAGTGCAACAATGTTAAGAAGGGGCTTCAAATTTATAATGGAGACTATTCACTAGATGAAAAATTATAAATATTTAAAAAAATTTGGACCTAAGGAGGAATATATCATTCAATAAAAATTTGGATTCATGTTATTTATATCAAAATCACTACTTGGGTGCGTGCATGGAATATCATTCGGGATACTTGCAGAGAGATGATTTTTAGTGTAGGATTTTATTTTTCCCTATTATTTAATTAGGTAAATTATATATTTGTGCTTACATGGAGTTTTCCTACATTCAGGGGATAGGATAGCTTATGTGGAGATGTGTGTCATAGATATGTCATAGGTGTCATAAGTAACTCCTTGACTGGTTATTTTGGGTATGGGAGTTACTTCTCTATTCTTAGCACCTTGTCACCACCTTTCATGGAGGAGTTATAGTCTATTATTGGGTTGCTTTAACCACCTTTTTTGGAGGAGTTAATTACGTGCTCTCCTATATGTATTCTTCACTTTGGCCATCTTATGTTAATGGCATATTGGGATTTCTCCTATTTATCTTGTGTAATTTATCTTCTTGTATAATTTTAAATTGCTTTAGCATCTATGTGATGTGCACTAGATTCATCTCATGTGATCATGTCTCCATTGCATTCAAATTTTCTAGATTCTGGAAACAACTCTGATATGGTATCAGAGCCACCCCGATAATCATGTGTCTAGTTATGCTATTAGTTTATTCTAAAATTCTTACTTTGCTTTCTTAGTAGTTTTTTTAACTCAGTTGCATTTGAGAGTTTTGGTAGAGTTTCATGAAAAATCATGCAAATCCATACGGAAATCTATTAAAAAAATTAATTCTGTTGAGTTTCATTCAGATCTACAGCAAGGCAATTTGTGGAAAAATCAATGTTTGGCATTACTTTCTGACATAATGAATTGAGTTTTGCTGCTATTTTTTTATTTTCAATCTATAGAATATAAATGAGCATTGGATTAATTTAAGTAGACTCAGGTTTGCTGCATATTTTCTCCAACTAAGATCTGGAAGCTGCACTTGGTGTTGGATCTGGTCATTTGAGTAGCTTGGCATCCTTTTCCAACAGCTTGGCGTCCTTTTCCAGTAGCTTGGCATCCTTTTCCTACACTTGGCATTTTTTTCCTGCATTTGCTTTGTCTCTTCTCTACTGCATTGAAACTTGCTATTGTGCATTGAGATCTGTGTGGTCTGCAAATTTAATATCTCTACTTTTTTTGCCCAGCAAAATAAGAACTATTATTTTTTTGAAAATGGCGTTCACTTTCCTTGTTTGGCATCCCATGTGGGCCCTTAAACACTTGGCCATCCATTAAATTATCTTTTACTCTATTATTTTTAGTTAAAATTGACTTGTTAAAAAAAAATTAGTCAATTTGACTGAGTATTAAGTATTTTAGACAATTTGATAATTTGGGGGTTTAAATTTAAACTTATGTATTTGCCTGTCGAAGACAAAGGGTGAGGCCCGAGTTGGCAGGAGGCTAATTCCCACTCAAAAATACTTCCTTTCGATTCCTCACTCCGTTCTGAGTCTAACGAGTGGTTGGAAGGCCACTTTCTCTCTCAAAATAAGCATTTTTTTAATATTTTAGTGATTTTTTTTGCAAAAACACTAGTTTACGAGAAATTAGATCTTTAATATCTTGAAAACAATAGCTCAGATTTAGGTTCCAGTTTTTGCAAAAGTGTTTGTATTTCAATTATCCATAGTTTAGGCTTATTATTTGTTAAAAATACACTAGTTTATAAAGTTTCTAAAATTTGGGTCTCTCGAGACACATTTTCGGCTAAGTCCGATGTCCTGTTTGCTTAACATCTTGCACTAATCACTCTAAGACGCATTCTCAGTTGAGCCTAACATTTTTTGAGCATGCACTTTCATATTTAGGGGGCCCAACATTTAAGAGGGGTGTGATTACTTTTCAGCACTTGCAATCTTTGCTTTCATTCTCCTTTTTGCATAATTTCACAACTTGCAATCAACATAACTTCACCGAAATTTAGCTTAAAATGGATTATTTTCAACTTAAACCCTAACACCCTTAAACTATCATGAATGTAAGGTTAAAATTTTAATCATTCTTAGAATCAAAGGGTTGTATAAGATCACCATGGGTACTAAAGTAGAACTCATCACTGATGCTGAAAAGGTCAAGTGGTACAACCATAGTGATGAAGCCTATGGATTACTGAGCTTGTCCATGTCTCCAAAACTTCTCTTCCATTTAGAAACCTCCAAGACTCCCAAATACATATGGGACACCTTAAAAACCTTATTTTGGAAGCTTGATGAGATGACAGGTCATGAACTCAAAAACAAACTCATAAATCTAAGTCCTAGCAACTTTGACACCCTACAAGACTTCTTTACTAAGTTTAAGGCCCTTAGATTGTAATTGAAATAATGTGGGATAGAGAGGAAAGATGATCAACTCATCCTTTCTATTCTTGCAAAGTTACATCCAAGCTATTCAGTCTTTGTCTCCACTTTCCATGACACATAAAGTGCCCTTGGCAATACATGGAAAATACTTTCTTTGGATTCACTCATTGCCAACTTGACTAGGGAGCAAGATAAGCTAATTAAAATAGGCACAATGAAGTCTACTCAACCCCAAGCTTTGATAGCTGGAAATGGTAAGGATAAGACTTCAACAAAGGAGAAGAAGAAAAAGAACAAGGACCAGGAGAAGAAGAAAGAAAACAACAATCCTACCAAAAACATCACTGAGTCTTCCTCCTCCCATGCTAAACCTAAGAAGGAGAAGGTTAAGTGTGCCTATTGTAATAAGACAAGGAATTATGAACACAATTGCATGAAGAAAGAAATAGATCACCTAACTCATCTTCTAGAGAAGCATAACATAGTTGTTCCTGAGTCCATCAAGCAGAATTCATCTACCCAATATTCTACTAAGGCAAAAGGAAAGGGTAAGGAGAAAGAAAAGGGTAAGGCCCTTATAGATACAATATCTTCTACATCTTCATGGGTCATTAAATTGGGTGCTTCTCACCATATGGGCTCTTCCCTAGTTGAGTTTTCATCTTTAGAGCCTTGTAGCATGACTTTAATTAGTTTGGGTGATGACACATCAATTTCCATTGCAGGGAGAGGGTCAGTTGAAATGGAAGGAGGAACATTCAATAATGTTCTAAGTGTTCCTTCTCTTTCAACCAATCTCCTATCAATGTACCAAATCACTCACATTGGTTGGGGCATGAGAGTTGAGTTTTTTTAGATTCAGTGGTTATCATGGAGTTGCATAGTGATACTACAGTGGTAGTGGGTAGGGTAGATCACCAAGAAAGGTTATACACCTTCTCACATTTTGTACCAAATTCTTCTCCAATAGCATTACTAACTCATTTAGATGGAGTTAGAAAATTATGGCATGAGTGGTTTGGCCACCTTAACTACCGCTACCTTAAACAACTTTGCAAAAATGACATGATCATTGGTTTGCCTTGTGTCTAATTCTCAAAAGGACTTTGCGAGGGTTGCCCCCTTGGGAAGCATTCTGAAGCAAAATTTGACAAAGGAAAAGCTTGGAGGGCTTCACTACCTTTAGAGTTAGTCCACAGTGATGTATCAGGTCCCTTTCCTAAACCATATTTCACAAGGGCCAAGTACATCCTCACTTTCATTGATGATTTCTCTAGGTACACTTGGATATATTTTTTCAAACAAAAGTCTGAAGCGTTTGAAAATTTTCTAGACTTCAAGGCTCTTTTTGAGAAATAGAGTGAGAAATCTATCAAGGTTCTTTGAACTGATAATAGAGGGGAGTATGTCAGTAATAGGTTTGAGCAGTTTTGCACCATAGAGGGGATTGATTTGTAGCACATAGTCACTTATAGTCCTTCATAGAATGGGGTTACAGAATGCAAAAATAGGTTCTTGAAAGAGATGGGTAGCTATATGATTCACTACAAATCCTTAGCACCATAGTATTGGGCTAAAGCCATCAATTGTGCTTGCTACATTAAAGAAAGGGTTCCTCACAAAGATTTGAAAGGGATAACACCCTTTGAAGCTTGGCATAAAAGGAAACCTGATGTTGAGCACCTTAGGGTTTTTAGATCCCCAACCATGGCCTGCATACCGAAGAAGAAATGCAAAGATATGGAACATTAGTCCAAGCCTTGCATCTTTGTAGGATATCCAGATGGTATTAAGGGGTATCACCTTCTAGACCTGACCACTCATGACATGTTCATTGAGAGAAGTGTCCACTTTTAGGAGAGTCCTAGAGACTCAACACTTGGCACTTCTTCTTCCTCATTGGATCTACTTCATGATGATTCCTCATCAAATTCAAATCAGCCACAACAGGTTCCTGAGCCAGATACATCTTCTTCTTATTTGAGTTTAGACAGTGAGGATAATGATGTAGAGTCATCCACCTCTAGTCAATTAGAGGATGAGGAGTTAGCACCTAATTTTCCCACTTTTGGGCCATTTTGGGCCAGACAGACACTTGAGAGTGCTAGCACTTGGACAGGAGATCTTGTAGATGACATAAATACTAGGGGGGATTTTTAGAGAGATCCACATGCCTTCTTTGCTTCAGTGTCAGATCCATATGATTTTCAAGAAGCATCAGGGGTAATTGAGTGGGATAGTGTTATGGAGGAAGAATATTCTTCCTTAATCAAAAATCACACTTAGGATTTGACTTCACTTCCTAAGGGAATAAATATGGTTCGATGTAGGTGGATATAACAGACCAAGTTTGTAGCATATGGGTCGATTGATAAGTACAAGGCGTGATTGGTCACCAAGGGTTTCTCATAGGTGGTAGGCATTTACTACTCAGAGACCTTTGCACCCTTACAAAGATGACTTTTATCTGACTCACCTTGGCTATTGTCATAGCACATGGGTGGGATGTGCACCAGATGGATGTGAAGAGTGCCTTTCTTCATGGAGACCTAGAGGAGGAGATCTACATGGAGTAGCCGCTATGATTTTTTTAGGATTCTTCCTTAGTATGCAGACTTAGGAAATATATGGCCTCAAATAGGCCCCTCAGGCATGGTATGTAAAGATGGATTCCTTCCTTCTCATAGCGGGTTTCACTAGGTGCCATCTTAAACCCAATGTTTACTTCTTATAGTAGGATGATTTGCTCCTGAATTTGGTTTTATATGTTGATGACCTTTTGATCATCGAGAATTCTTCATCGGCTATTGTAGTGGTGAAGGCATCTCTCCAAGATAGATTTGACATGACAGACTTGGGTTTGTTGCACTACTTCATTGGCGTCGAGATCTCACAGTCAGATTTAGGGATTTCTCTTGCATAGCCTAAGTATGCTCTTGACTTATTGGCTTAGTTTCACACGGCTGATTGCAAGCCATCTCTGACTCCCTTTCTATCAAGAGTCAAGCTTGAGGCTGACTATTCTTCACCATTGGTTGATGCCACTCAATATCAACAACTTGTTGGTAGTCTCATGTACTTGACTCACACTAGGCCTGACATATCATATATAGTGGGACTTGTCTCTAGATTTATGAAGGAACCTCATGAGCTGCATTAGAAAGTAGCTAAGAGGATCTTGCATTATAGACAAGTTTCACATAGATACAGGATTCATTCCAGATTTGGCATAGAGGTTGACTTGGTTGGATATACAGATTTAGACTGGGCTGGTGATTCATAAACTCATAAGCACACTTTTGGTTACAGTTTCTCTCTAGGTTTTGGTCATATCAGTTGGTCTAGCAAGAAGCAGAATGCTATTGCTATATCATCCATAGAGGCAGAGTATAGGGGAGTTGTTAATGCAACTAATGAGGTTATTTGGCTTCAGGGGATTCTTTTTGAGTTTGGCATTCCTATCAGGCATCCCACCATCATTTATTGTGATAACTAAATTACCATTTATATTTGTAAGAATCTAGTTTACCAAAAGCAGACCAAGCACATAGAAATTCACATGCATTTTATTTAGGAGATTATTTATAGTTAGGTCATTGACTTAATCTTTTGCCAGTATTCGGTGTAGGTTGCATACATCTTCACCAAACCTTTCACTGAGAGCAATTTCATTCATCTATGAGATCTTCTTGGGGTGCAGTCTACATCTTCAGTAGCATCATCTTCACAGGGGGCTTTCTAGCTTTTTATTTCTTTTATGTCTCTCTTTTGGGGGGGGAGTTTTTTCCTACAGGTTTTCTCATTTTCTCTATCTTATGGGAGATTGCATTTGTACATGTGTGCCTCATTAGGCCTAGTTGCCAGGACCTATTTTATATTTCCACACTGCCCACCTAAGCTATGCTTATGGGGGGGTATTAGTGTAGGATTTTATTTTTCCCTATTATTTAATTAGGGAAATTATATATTTGTGCTTACATGGAGTTTTCCTACATTCGTGGGATAGGCTAGCTTATGTGGAGATGTGTGTCATAGATATGTCATAGGTGTCATAAGAATGTCATAACTAACTCTTTGACTAGCTATTCTAGGTATGGGAGTTACTTATCTATTCTTATCACCTTGTCAGCACCTTTCATGGAGGAGTTACAATCTATTCTTTGGGTTCTTTGACCACCTTTTGTGGAGGAGTTACTTACGTGTTCTCCTAAATATATTCTTAACTTTGGCCATCTTATGTTAATGGAATAATGGGTTTTCTCCTATTTGTCTTTTTAAATTTATCTTCTTGTATAATTTCAAATTGCTTTAGCATCTATGTGATGTGCACTAGCTTCATCTCGTGTGATCACGTCTCCATTGCATTTGCATTATCCAGATTCTATAAATAACTCTGATAATGATTTACTGGGTAGTGGTGAAAGAGGACATTGTCTAAACATTCAATTTATTGTATTTAAAATCATAAATCCTTAGAGGATGTTTAAGTGATACAAAAGGTAATTATTTGGGATGATGTGATGATAAAATCAATAGGTAAATATAAAGTAAAATGAAAACTGTCACATTCTAAACTAATTATTTGATGAAGAGAACTACAACAATGAAAGAAGTAAATAAAGTAGCATTTCATGTTTGGGCTTTAGTAACCCACCAAAATTAGATATGGATAAATTTATCTCGTATATAAATATAAACTTTTTTTTGTCACTTAAAAAAATTATTTTTGACACATCGTGACATACCTAGACTTGTTGGTATAGATTTTACTCTTGTACACACCTTCCCCTATTTTCTTATTTTATTGTTTTATTTGTCAATTAAATTTACTAATGCACATACTCAAGATCACTTAAGTCTATGTAATAATGTTTTATAATCCTAAAAATATATTTCTTTGTCGTAGATCACTAATTTATCTCTGGATATAGTATTGAAAAAAATCAAATTATTGCAATGTTATGTAGGTGTCCACCTCTACCAGTGGTGTTTAAGAACACTTAATGACTAATTTTGAAAATTTAGATATTCTTATTAGGTTAGCATAGACACATTTTATGGCTCATCTATGGGGGGAAATATCAAAGAGTCATGTATAAATACAAATCAATCGTAAGCTCATATTCACTTGGAAACTACTTGGTTATTCACAATATAAATTCTAATCACATTGATAAATATATTGGCATTTTATTGATACATTTCCACAAATGCATACATATCCAAATACCTTAAAATGAAAAATCCTATATCTATGTTTAACTACAAACACCAATTCAAAATTTCATTTTATCACATGTTAAAATCTAAGCATAATATTACATTATATCATGATCATGATGGTGCACACACATATAGGTGGGATATATATATATATATATATATATATATATATATATATATATATATATATATAACATTATTTGGAGTAATGGAATGTATTTAGTGTTTAATAACTAAGAGGGGATTTTTTGGGTTGTACAACCCATATTTATATCCTCCATTTTCTAAGTGATTCTGACGTTTAAATTATAACTAGGGTTTCAAGGAAAAGAGAAGTAAATCAAGGATCGACACATAAGACTAGTGAAATAAAACATGAAAAATATATATATAGGTGTATGCATGATAATTTGAGGTAAAAAATACTTGTAAAGTCACCCAAGATAGTACCAAAAAATACTAGATGGTACCAATCACCAAAATGGTTTTTGTTTTGTCAGTAGTGTTTGTATAAAGTTTGATGTCTTATTTACTAATATGAATAAGCATATATCAAAAGGAGATTATTTTTTGAGACTATGACATAGGCAATGTGTAGTATAGATTGAAAAATAAGATAAATGTTTCTCTTCCCTCTTTTCTTTGTTAATTGTAAAAATATTGAGTGGAATATCAATATTCATTTAACATTCAAATTGGTATGGTTAATGCCTTATCTTACATAATATATATTTCATCAGTTTTAATTTTTTTAGATTATGTTATTTGTAAATGAGAATAAAAACATTCAATTGAACATAATCATTCTCTTAATTGTAAAAAACCCTAAGCCTTTCCTCCCTTAGAGTTTCCTCATTATTTATCAAGGTTTATAATGTATTTCTTCTTAGGGTTGCCTTTCAAATTTTCTTTTTGATTTCCCTTAGTCATATATGTAAATCTTATAATTTATATTTGGCCCTATGTTTTATAGCTTATTATTTTAATATTGTTTATGTCAATAGATGCTCTTTTTATTCCAAGCTTTTTTATAGGAAAACCTATGATAGTAGTTACGGACCGAATGGTTATGGCTTCACACTATTATATAAACTTAGATATTCCAATATTTCTTCAAGATTTTATTTCTTAGGCTCCTATGAAAGGCAAGAGAAGAGCATAAACTTTAATTTGAGAGGCTACTAGATCTCTGAGACTAAAAAAAAATTCAATGCCTAAATACAAGCATAGAGGTCTTATTTATAGAAATATAGGAGGTCCTACCTAGAATCTTTACCTAGGTGGTGTCTATCCCATCATGCTTTAGAATGCAAAAGTTAATCTACAATGATATGTTACTAGATGAGCTTAATGAAGACAACTATCTTGGTGGGTCCAACATGGCTTCCACTTCAGTGAGCAAGTCATCTTCACTTATAGGTTGGAAAAGACATCTTATTTGAAATGTACTGGAAAGATGCCAATAGGGTGACCCATGATTATGATTTTAGGGAGTATTTATTAGAGTGATATGGAAATAATATTACCACTAAAGTTGTCATCTAATGATAGTGTGGACCATCGTATCTTGATCATGATTTTATTCTTCATGGATGCGGTGAGGACCAAACCTTGCAATCCATCTGTAAATATGCTCATTATGAGGTGTTTGAATTTTGATGCACCATGTCCATAATGGTCACTTTAATAATTTAGTGAATTGTTAATATAATAATTCACTATTTAGTCTATTTATTGTGATAACAACTTCATTTCTTTGTCGATTGGCTATAATGGAAGCTGCATTTGACATCTGTAAATTAGTGGCTATAGAATAAGAAATCCTAGTATACTTGGGGTGCAAACCTTCTCAAAGGATTTTTTCTTGGACTATTATATTTAATGAATCAAACCCTTAGTTAAGAATTATAGTTAGATTAAAACTAGGATAAGGCTGGTGCATTAGTGTTTTAGGAGGATTTTTGCTAAGCCAATCTGCCATTATATTGTTAGTGCCTTTTATATGTTTGATACAAAAATTAAACTTATTGAAAAGGGCTTTCCATCTAATATATTTAACTCTTCTATATTTTTCACCATGAACCTTTTCATGGAAGGCCAGGAGCCAGGTGAAATTGGTCCTTATGATGAATTTTGGCAAGTGTAAAATTTTTAGTATAAATTTCTCAAGGCATTTTTTAATTACATATATCTCCTTATTAGAGGAGATCCATTTTAGAATATCTGAGCTAAAAACACCACTAGTGAATTCATAGATGAATTATTTATTTTCTATAGAACACACTAACATTCTTCCCCAAGCAATGTCAGATGCATTAGTATAAACAATAAAAATTTTAGACCTTGGGATGTCTAATTTTGGGAGAGAAGAGACTTTTATCTTAATCTTCTAGATGGCAGCCATATGTTCTTCCTTCCACTAGAATCCTTTCATTTTCTAGAGAAGATTTTGAATAATGAACCTATCTTCACCAGAGTTAGGATAAAAACTATTTAAATAGTTCAATAATCCCAAAAATGCTTGTAGAGTTGGTTTATCCAACTAGTCTGGAAAACTGATGATCTTTTCTTTAATACGCAACTGAAATTGTAACTTGGAATTTAGAACTACCATTACAATAAAATTACATTCTTGTTTACATAATTGGATTTTAATTTCTGATAAGACTAATCTAGAATTTTTAGCTAGCTCAAAGAATTTTAATAGATGGGAGAAATGCTCAGAAAGAGAATTACTAAAAATTAGAATATCATCAAAATACACACAAAGATACTCTAAAGTTCCTTTGAAGATGCTATCCATGTATGTTTGATATTATTTTGGTGCATTAATTAATTTTAATGGCATAATAATCCATTGGAAGTGGCTGAAGGGGAAGCTGAGTGCTAGTTTTTCTATGTCAGCTTCTTTTACCCTGACCTAATAAAAACTAGATTTACAATCAAACTGTGAGAAGTATTTACATTTGGCTACTTTCTCAAGTAGATCACTTTTATCTAGAATAGGATATGGATATGTCTATGTAATAGTATTTAATGGTCAATAATTGATGAATATTCTTTTTTTTCCTCCTTTTTGCTCAAAGTGCTTATTTACCATAAAGGCATAGCAACAGAAAGGAGAGATAGATTTTTTAACAAAGCCATTTTCTTCTAGATCTTTGATTTGGATTTCCATATCATTGTAGTCATGTATTGATATTTTAATTCATTTCCCAATATTCATATGTTTGCCTTCAATGATTTTGATTTCCATCTCAGGCATGGATTTTGACCAAAACCACTGAGGGTTGTCAAAACAGATAGTGGTTTTAATCTTTTCTCCTATAGCTTGAATTTCAGTAGGGACCATAAACTCATGGGTTTGATGCATAGAATTGGGAAATTGTTTATTGGCATAAATCAGATGAAGGATCCTCAGTCTTTCATTTTTTATTGTGAACATGACACTCTTGGTGGTAGAACCATATGGTGAGTATCTATCTATAAAAGCACCACCTAGTAAAATATCTACAAGCTTTTTTCCTAAAGAAAAGAAATCATAGTGGAATATTATATTTTATTTATGAATGGGTTGCTACTGTTTACACAAATTGTAGATAAAACTATTCACTTAGACATCTAAGCTCTTATAAGCTAGGGAGTCATCCAATTTCTTCCAATCTTGGATGATCTATGGTTTTTCAAAAGAAAGTGAAGCACTGGTATCTATTTGGGAATACATTAGTCTACCATTGATATTTACAATAATAAACTAGGAAAAATTTCCATTAATCAATTGTGTTAGATAAACTGGTTGTGGAATTTCTAAGGGAGGAATACTAGTGCATACCAGTTTTTGTCTCCCTGGATCTTAGATAGGAGTTTTCTCTAGGTAGCTAGTTTCTTCTTCTTCTTGTGCTTCTTCATCTTGTGGGTTACTGCATTCACCTGGGTAGTAATCTTGGTTAGATTAGAAAGATATTTCTACTTCTTCATCCTTTTCTTCTTCTTCTATGGGTAAAAGTATATCCCACTATGGCTTCATTTTTGGTGACAAAATTTCTCTTGGTGGTTTTGTACTAGTAAATTTATTTTTCATCCAAGAGGTGCCAATCTTGAAAGAGCTCAAAAACTGCAAAGGAGGATGTTGGGACCTTTGCGTGGTTGGTGGCATTCTTAGCATTGAGGGTTGCCTTCCTCATGTATAACTTTGTCCTCTATTGTGACCTCTATTCCTAGACCTAGTGTCTCTTTCTAGTACTTCATCATGGTGATGAGACCATCTTCCATATGCTCGAAATGGAAGCTTGAATAATCATGGTGCCATGGCCATTTCATATTTTTGAGTAGTTGTTCCAAATCATCGGCTAATGATTCAAGAGTGTCATCATCATCATTAATTTCTTCATCAGAGAGTTCATTTAGAATTAGTTCATAGATGTCATCTTGTTGGAAGAGATCTTCTTATGTGTTAATAACATCCCACCATGTGGCTGCATTAGATGAAAATATGGCTTTGATAGCAGGATTTTTGAAATGGCATTATGGAGTAATATGACCAGGTTTGCGGTAGATGTAGTAGATAGGAGTTTTGGATGAAGGATGAGGAGTTCTGCACTTTTTCAAAAATTGGTAAGGAGGAACATAAGAATTATTGCAAGGGAAAGAGTTAAACTTAGAGGATAAATTATTATGATGTTGTGTTTGGTATTTTTGGGGCTGGACAAATGGTCGACAACCAAATGGGGCTATTTTAGGAAAAACTAGAGCAATCTGGGAGGCTTGATGCTTAGTGAGATTTTAGAAGGTTTTGGTTTCATAAACCAACTGCATGACTTACTATTTATCAAAATCAATGATATCAGAGAGAGAGAGTTCAATGATGGTTAGAAATTTAAGATCAATATAGGCTATAACCTTATCAATAAGATTATAGGTAAAGCATGCATAAATTTTAGCTTAATTTTGGTAGAACCAAAACTTTTACTTTCATAGGCTAACTCATGAAATTGTTTAGCAAAGGCATTAAACTATTTTAAATCACATAGCTCCATTTTGAGAAACCATTTTTTAGATTCCAGTTCATGATTGCCGATTGGAGGTGCAAACTCATTAATTAATAATTGATATAGTGTAGCTAAAGGATCAGACTGATCATGGACTTTTTCCATATATTCTTGCTCAGTCATGGAATCCCACCATTGGGTAACAACACCCCAAAATAATTTTGAAGCAAATACAGTGGTACTAATTGGATATAAATGAGAGGCAACAATAATAACTCTCATAGAATTACACCATGTAGAAATTTCATTTAGAGGATTGAGAGTATCATCTATATTCAAGTACCATGGATATAAAGGAATATGTGTTCTTTGAATCAAAGAAGTACTAGGATTATTTTTTTGAGGTTTTAAATTAGAACCAAAATTAACCTCATATGTTAAAGTAGGAAGTTATTCTACATTTTATGATTCTTGATCTTGCTTGACTAACCAGTCAAGACTTTCTTCGAAAGCTATAAGCTTAGTATCAATAGAAGACAACTGGTTCTATACATCATGATAGATTTGGTTTGTATTGTCTTCAAGAATGGTTAGCTTGTCTAGACTATGTCTAATATACAATACATCTTTACATAAATCATCAAAAAATTTAGAAATATGAGAGTTAAATCTAGATACATAGTTTTTGTGCTTGAACTCATTAGAAGGTTCAATATCTCTGTGGAAAGAAATAAAAAAATAACTCACAATTCCTTATGTTTGTTTAAAAGTACCTTTATGAGGTGGCCATACTCCACCTTTATAGAGATTTACATGATGGTCAGAATAAAATTCAAGAGCTGCTTCTCTAGGAAGACTCATCATTGTACAAGGAAAGGAACTTGTAGGATCAGGTCCTTGATTGATATGTTCATCTTCTATGAATATGTTACCTTCTTTTACAGCTCTTCTTGTAGAAGTAAAGGATGAGGAAGAAGGTCGTGGAGAAGACATGGAGGAAAAATTTGTAGAGAGAGATCTAGGTACAATATTAATAGATCTATATTTTATGTATAGTGGCTTGACCTTTAATTTTAGGAGAGACATGTTTTAACTAGTTAAGCTTCCAATCAGATGGAATTTCTATAAACTCTATATGTCCCTTTTACAATTGGACCATGCCACTTAATCTTCGAGCATATGGCAGATTTTATAAGATTTTGGGGTGATTAGTATTGGTCATACTATAAACAACTTTGATGTTTAGAGAGGCATATTCTAATTCTCCAAACATATCTAGAACAAATGAGGATGTAAATGGACCCCAACAATCTAAAGATCCAAATTTGACTTCTTTACAACTTTTATCACAGACTATGATTGAAAGGTTAGGACAAAAATCAAAATAAATAATAGTATCATTAATATGGCCAAGACTAGATAATTGATAAGAATGTTTAAAACTTATTTGGCATCTATCACATAGGGCTAAATACAACACATGCTTTATATTAATAGGTATTAATGGAGTAATTAACACATGAATAAGACCAAAGTGAACAAATTTGACATCTTCATGAGAATGGATGTAATTAATTTCTCATTTAGGTAACCAAGATAACAAATTTGTTTAGAATGTTTACTTGCGTTTATAACTTAGAGTAAGCTCAACTAACTTGATACGGGGCTTTACAAAAGACAAATAAGTTGAGTTATAAACAAATTTGGACTTCAAAAGTGTAGACTTCTTATAGATATGAGAAAAATTAATAGCTAGAGGCTTATATAACTATTATTATTTTCTAAGGTTTCTTCTATAACTTGTATATTGGGACAGTCAAAAAAATGCTCCAGAATGAAAGGAGGTAACTTGTATGTTCCTTTAAGTTTAGATTCATTAAGAATGTCAATAGTAGAAGCATCTTGGGATTTTCCAAATTCCATTTTAGATATTATTATCTAGAAAGCAAGAAAATTATGAAAAAGGAAAAAAAGTTGCAAAGATTGAAGAGGCTTATGACAAAGAATTAAATGGCCAAGAGACTCGACGCAATAGATTCCTAAAGAAATTTTCAAAGCAAAGATACTTAAAAGTCTGAAATGGATAACAAAGAAATCTTACACGTTTCCAAATGTTAGATCCAAAGGATCCAAGTCTCTAATATATTTTTATGTCAATAGATGCTCCTTTTATTCCAAAATTTGTTACATCAATAGATGCTCCTTTTATTCCAAGCTTTGTTATATCAAAACCTATGACAGTAGGCAGGGGCCGAATGGCTACAGCTTCAAACTATTATATAAACTTAGATATTACAATATTTCTTCAAGCTTTTATTTCTTAACATCCTATGTGTTGTCCTTAAAAATTGACTCTTCATTTTTCAAACAACATATGATTATTTTGGTCCTGCATGGCCAAAATTGTCCCTTCCATTTCCAAAAATTTGTTTTGAACCTTCAATTTCATCATTTTCTCAAATTTTTGGTAAAAGGATTAATAGGTTCAACTAGTTCAAAGGCTTTAGCAGGTGAGTTCAACTAAAAGAACCAATTTCCAATGTTTGGTCACCTTCAGATATGGGTTAGCACTTTGGTTCAATTAAAAAGGGTCTGTCAGCAATCATCAAAAAAAGGATTGAACCATTGAACCATTGAACCTTGAACCTTTTTGCTTCAATGGGTTCAATGGGTTCAAAGGTTCAATGGCATCAATAAGAGCTAAGTGCTTTGATAGAGATTCAAAGTTAGACTGTTTCAAGGTTCTGTGGCCCCGATCACTTAACAAGTGTCAAAAGCTTGAACCATTGAACCTTGAACCATTTTGGTTCATCGGTTCAACGGGTTTGACATTTAATTAGTTCAACACACTGGTTTTAAAGGTTCAAAGACCACCTCAGTTAAGAAAAGAATCACACATAAAATAAAGAGTCAAGCAGATGCTACCAAGTGTCAATATTTGTAGTCTCTTCCCTTAGCTTCACTATTTTGAGCAAAGACCATGGTGGGCCCGAGGATGAGTGACTAAATGAAGTGAAATGCACCAAGTGTCTACATCTATGTGACTAACAAATGTATTTAGATCGCACCATATGTCCCTTTCAGAGATCAGTAGAAGCCAAGTGTCATCATCTAAGAGAGCCCGACTGAGCCCCAAGCATTTCTATGGTTTTGCAAAGACCCGAGAAGGTAGATGATGCCAAGTGTCAATCATAGAAGCTATCACGTGTCTCTAGTTAAAAGTGGTGGAAGGCACCATGTGTCATAAAAGGGGGCACTCATAATGCAAAGGCATGCATGAAGCCAAGGAAAGGATTTCCTTCAGATAAATTATCTAAAGGAATTCCTTCAGACATTTTGCCCAAAGGAAATAAAAGACCAATAGCCCACCAAAGAAATCAAAGACCTGAAGGGCACTTGGAAGATCACGAAGGGTGGACACCTTTGTGGACGGACACTCGATGCACATGAAATGAACCTTTTTTAAAACCCTAAAGGACAAGTTCCCTTCAGGAAAGGTCTGAGCCTTAAAGTGCAGTGGAAGCTGCCAAGTGTCACATACCAAGACATGGTTTTAGATGAAGCTTCAAAGTGTGGATGCCACCACGTGTCCTAACCCACATCACAACAAATTGACAGGCCCACGAACATCAAATTTAGAGTGACTAGCTAGTTATTAACCTTCAATCAAGGAAAGACCCATGAATGCCAAATTGGCTATAGATGTTTGTTGATTTTTGTTGACTCAAAGGGTGAACCCAGATGCATCTAAAGAACCTAAGGCTGAGACATAGAGAAGGAAGAGACAAAGGGGGAAACTTAGCAGGAGTTATTTCCAGTAGGTGAAGCAATTTTTTGGGTGAATATCTGGGGCCTCTAAACATTGAAAGCACCATCTATTTGTTCTATTTGAGATAAATGCATAATAGACAATTACATGGTTAATAGGTGATGGAATGAGTGATTTAGGTTAAGGAGTGGATAAAGGCGATCAACTAGCACACCATAGTTAAAGCAGCCACCCTATTCCAACATGACAAAATCAAGAATGCATCTAAGGCATTAATGTGATGAATGGATCACCCCATGGGAAAAGGTGCCAAGCCTCTCTCTGCCTTTATATAATATAATATTTCATATCATTGCGGGAGACTTTTCATTTTTTACAAGAGCGAAACTCTGCCCATTTTGAAAGAAGAAGACTGAGACTTTGAACTCAAATTGTAATTTCATTCCATTTTATCTAAATGAGAAAGCGAGTTATTTATAGACTTTGTGTTGTTTTGGATTATGCTACTTTAGGAGATTGTTCTTATGTATATTTCCTAGAAGCATTCTTATTTATTTAATTTGACAAGTAGAATTAGTGAAGGTAAAATGGGAAGTGTCTTGGAAACAACTATGAGAAGACTTTGTGCTTTCATAATTGTTTTCAATGTGTTTTTTTCCTTTTCTTTCTGTGTTGAGGATTCTAGGATGACTTTGTGCCCCATTATCATTTGTTTTATACTCTTTGGGTAGTTGAGGTGGAAACTTTGTGTTCTATTTCATCCTACTAGTTAATTTGATCTTTGTCACCAGTTTGTTTTACTACCTGAAAGAAACTCCTCCCATCTCTTACAAGAACACATTTGAAAGAAGAGAAGTGCCTTTAGTGTTTCCACCAAGATTTTCTCCTTTGTCTATGAGCATCATCTCTGAAAGAAGAGAGATGGATGGTTTATTTTTCCTCCATGTGTTATTTTCTACTTATTTATATTGTATATAGCTCCTACGTATCTATAGAAAACCTCTCATTGATGAGAGGAGAGATTTGTCTCTAGTTGATGTAGAAATGTTGCACACCTGGATGACCAATCTTCCTATGCTATGGTGATAGGAACTATTTTGGTCACCAATTAGCTAGTCGACAAAATATTCACCCAACAATTTTTGGTGACTCCGCTAGGGAAGGACAAGCAGTTTGAAGCCTCAAGCTTTAAATTCAAGCAAGAGCAGTCCTTTTCCATTTTTGTTTTACAATCTGGAAACTCCACGCTATACCAAAGGTCAAAAATTGCAAGGTGTTGTTAACCATACTTTTATGTTGGTGCAACAGAGTAATTTTGAGTTGTTTCCTCCACAACCTCACCTTAGACAAACTAAGAGTCTTCCCCCTAGCCCTACTAGGTCACCACCACAAGATAGAGCTTCTTTTTTATTGTTAGCTGAGCTTTGCCCATCTACACTCCACCTAGATTAGTGATCCCACTTTTACATAATCAAATCATGGCTCAAGGCCCCTAGGGTAACTCTTTTGGTCCACTAAATTTGACTCCACCTCTGCATGAGCTTCCACATAGTTCAAGGAAAAATTTCCCCAAATTCTTTAGTGATGGTAAAGTTCATCCTGATGAACACATTGCAACTTTCAACATATCCTGTGGTGTAATTTGGGTGGAATTTGAAGACATAGTAGTTAGGATATTCATGGAGACACTACAAGGTATTGCTACAGACTGGTTCTACCACTTGCAGGCTAGATCAGTGACTAATTGGGACACTCTAAAAGACAAATTTGAAGCCAGGTTCAAGCCTGTAAAAGATGCACATGCCTTGCTTCCCCAAATTACATAGATGAAGAAGGAACCCCATGAACCTATGAGGGATTTCATTGCCAGGTTTGACAAGCTAAGGCACAAGATTTCCATGGTAGCCTAGCCAACACCTTATAATCTCAAGTGTTTCTTCATCAACTCACAGTTTCTTGAAGTGAGTTTATTGCTAAGATGGGCCAGACACATAGACCTTGTTGTTGCTTAGGACTTGGCTACTAAGGTAGAGGATGACTTTATCTTGGTAGGAAAGATAAGGAGATACCTTAATAAAGGTAAATCCTCTTCATCTTTTGAGTATTCACCTACAATCAGAATTGACCTGATGATATAAAAGCTAGCAAATGAAATGCTAGCTCTCAAAAAGCAAATGGTGCAAGGGATGTCATCTACTCCTGCATATAGATATATGCCCAAGAGGACATTTCAAAATTAGGCGTACCAAGGTAATGCTGCCAGGAATCAAGGACAACAAAATTGCCTTCCTCCTCCACAGAGGGACCTCACCCTTAAAGCACCTCCAAGCAACTCAACAGTTAAATATCTTGAAGTAGAATCAAATTTCTCATTCTTATCTGTGTTGAATCCTAAAGTTGATGCTACTCTCTTCACTGAGGAAGAAGAAGAATTAGCTGGTGACTCCCATATTGGTTTCTTAAAATATCAAGATGAACCTAGAAGAGAAGGCAATGTAGC
Organism: Torreya grandis; assembly: GCA_037957365.1. Classification (NCBI taxonomy): domain Eukaryota; kingdom Viridiplantae; phylum Streptophyta; class Pinopsida; order Cupressales; family Taxaceae; genus Torreya; species Torreya grandis. The sequence goes on from JARHVA010003175.1 coordinate 2,010,591, forward strand.
TAAGGGGTCATATGTTATTTTCACCTAGTCTAATAATCAATTAGCTCAACAAGCTGATAAGGAAAAAGTAGAGGAATGACCTCAACCAATAGTTTCAATTGTTAATCAGGGATCCACTTCTTTTCTAGCCAAAGGACCCAGTGATTTCAAGAAAGGTAAGTAACCCAAAGGACCCAGTGATTTCTACTTCAAATTTGTAGTCCAGTCTTCCCCCTTTCAAAAATCAAAAGGATGAACTCCCATCCTCTGCTCTTAGCTCATTCTAGACATTTTCTATCATCGACCATATAAATAAGACAAAAATTCAAATGTATGAATTTGAATTTCTACAGTCCCATCCTAAACAATTAGACAGACTGGTTCAATGTGTTAAAAACTAGAACATCCCTATTGAACAAGCAATTCCTAAAGTGACACATGATCATGCCAAGAATGCACCCACTAGGAACAACCTTGTCATTACTCTTCCTATTGCTCCTAGCAAGACTGAACCTTTTTATGCCTCATTTCTAATAAATGGACATCAGATAAATAATTGCATCATCGATTCTGGAGCTTCAAATAATGTCGTGCCTGCTAAAGTGGCCAAATCCATTGACCTCACATTGACCAAAACCTTTGGTAGATGCTTCTCCATGGAGAATAAACAAGTTCCTTTGCTGGGACAAATTAAAGATGCCCAATTTGCATTTTCTACCTTTCCAGACAAAAGAATCAAGATGACTATCTTGGTAGTAGACGTCCCAGTGTCATATGGCATCCTTCTTGGGTAGAATTTTTGTAGGGATGTTGGAGGTGAATTGAGCATGGATTTATCAGAGGCAAGGATTCCAGTCAAAGGTGTTATGAAGAGGCCACTCCCTAAGAAGGAAGTGAAATATGTGGTTACCCAAACCTCAGCATCTAAAGCTCAAATTTTTTTTGAGTCTTCAGGCATGGGTAACTACTTTATCTACATAGATGGAGTTCATGAGACATCTGATGAATCTCCTATAGATGACAACCTAGAAATTCATTCAGCTAGAATAATAGAGGAATTGGCTGAGCACAAGGCAAGTGTAGAAGCATCTCCACCCCCAAATAAAGGAGAATCCAAAATAAAATTAGTATCAAATGAGGTACGGATTCTTGAATTTATGGTAGCTTCTCTTCCAATGGTTTAGGAGCTGGGGTTGTGTTAATATCTCCTCAAGGAGATATTTTTTCCTCATCTTATAAATTGCAATTTAGCAACATGAATAACACAGTTGAATATGAGTCTCTGTTGCTTGGATTGAGAGCCACTCAAGACAAAGGTATCAAGCTCCTTCATGCTAAAGGAGATGTCAAACTAGTGGTTTGTCAGGTGAGGAACCTATATCAAACCAAGAATGAAAGATTGCATCATTATCACAATCTAGTCTAGGACCAGCTTGAAGACTTTGATGCTTTCAACATCTCTATAGTTTTCATAGAATTTAATGATCAGGTGGATGCACTGGCTATTTCAGCTACTCTGCTAGTCCCCCACCCAGATTTCAAAGGAGATAGGTACATAATTGAGCTGGTCTTTTGTCTAAGTTTACCTGATAATGCTAATCATTGGCAGGTATTTAACAATGATAACCAAATCATTGCCTTCTTGGAGAAAAAACATGGCTTTGAACGGCTGAATTTTAAAAGCAGTGAGCCTCAAAAGTGTGAAATAGCTCCTAAATCAAATGCAGACATGGGTGAGGAGTTCTTGCAACTCAAAGGGAATAAGATTCCCAAAGGCTTGGTTTCCCTTGAGAAGTTGTTTGATAAGCATGATAGATTCATTAGACAATAGCCAATGGATCCAAGCTCATCCCAAGTGTTTGATCAAGTAAATTTGGGAACCAAGGAAGACCCTGAGATAGTGAACATTGGGAAATGTTATAATCTTGAAGAGAATTTCAAGTTCACCTCTTTGCTCAATGAATACATGGATGTCCTAGCGTACTCTTATGCTAACCTAAAATCACTTCAGCCTAATAAAATTCAACACAACATCCCTCTCAAGGCTGATTTAACACCTTACAGGCAAAAGTCTAGGCATTATAATCTAAAAATATCAGGTACTATTTTATCTAAAATACAAAAAATGCTAAATGCTAGGATAATCTTCCCAATTCATCATTCCACATGGATTGCCAATATTGTGCCTATAAGAAAGAAGAATGGTGAAATTTGCCTTTGTGTGGATTTTAGAAATTTGAATCAGGCATCCTTGAAGGATAATTATCCTTTTCCAATCACGGATCAAGTGCTATAGATAGTGATGGGCTCAGAGATGTTATCAATGCTAGATGGCTTCTTAGGATATAATCAAGTTGAAGCTGGTAAAGTATATCAGCATAAGACCACTTTCACCACACCTTGGGGTACATTTGTGTACAAAAGGATGCCTTTTGGCTTGATAAATGCTGGTGCCACCATCTAAAGAGAAATGGACCTTGCCTTCAAGGATGAGATGGGTAAGTTCATTGTAGTTTATCTTGATGACTTGAGTGTCTTATCTAAGCATTGCCTAGATCATGTGAACCATTTTCAACAAGTGCTTGAATGTTGTCGCCAGAATGACATTTCCTTAAACCCCAAGAAGTCAATTTTTAGAGTAACAGAGGGGAAATTATTGGGACACATTCCATCCAAATGAGGCATAAAGATTAACTCAGATAGAGTCAAGTCTATCCAAGAACTTGTCTTCCCCACAAGCAAGATTGTTGTTTACTCTTTCTTTGGAAAGGTGAATTTCTTACGAAGATTCATCTCTAAATTTTATAAGAAGACCAGGCACATTGTAAACATGATGAAGGGAAAGGCCACCTTCAGCTAGACTGAAGAAGGAAAGATATTTTTTGAAGATATCAAGATTACCATTGCCCATGCTCTAATTGTGGCTTGTCCAGACTATAGCAAAGAGTTCACCATTTACAGCTATGCTTTAGAACATACGCTTTCAACAATTTTGGTTTAATAGAATAACGAAGGAGTTTGGGATGAAAAGAGGCAATTAGGTTGCAAAGGTCCAAGAGTTTGATCTAATCATCAAGCCAAAGAAGCTGGTATGTAGAAAGGGGCTATGCCAACTAATTGTTGATAACAGGCCAAGAGGAACAAAGCATGAAAAACTAGAGGTGGATGACACACCAACAGTCCTCTTTGTCTCCACCACAAATGAGTGGTATTTAGGTATTGCTTATTTACTTAATTATGGTGAATGTCTTGTTCACCTATCCTATAAAGAAAGGAGAACCATCAAGTTAAAAGCTGTTAATTTTGTCCTCTGGGACAATGGCTTATACAAGAGGATCCTTGATGGAATGTTCCTTCGTTGTGTGGATAAGGAGTAACAAAGCCAACTTCTGAAGTCCTTCCATAATTCAACCTATGGAAGACATTTGTATACCCCTGTGACTGCCCATAAGATCCTACGAGCTAGGTATTATTGGCCAACTCTCTTTCAAGATGCATACAAGTGGGTCAGGGGATGTGAATTGTGCCAGCAATTTATTAGAAGGCCCAAGTTAGCTGCCCTACCCCTCGAACTAGTGATCATAGAGGAGACATTCCAAAAATGGGGAATTGATTTTATTGGTGTTGTAAACCCATCATCAAGTGCTGGACATGACTATGTCTTCACAGCAATAGACTACTTCACCAAATGGTTGGAAGCGGTTCCAACCAAACATGTTATTTCAGAAGTAGTATGCAATTTCCTCAAAGAAAACATCATGTCTAGGTTTGGGTCCCAATCAAAGTTGTCACTGACAAAGACACCTATTTCACCTTCTAAGAGATTACTCAATTCTATTTCTATTATAGAATCACACTCTCTCACTCTTCTGATTACTTTCCATAAGGGAATGGATAGGTTGAATCAAGCAATAAGAACCTGGTGACTATCATCAAGAAGCTAGTGGATGACAACCAAAGGACTTGGCATAAGGCATTGGTTGATGCTCTATGGGCAGACAAAATTACACCCAAGAGGGCAATTGGTATGTCTCCCTTCTGACTCTTTTATGGTGTTAATGTTGAGATGCCAATCACCTTAGAATTGCCAGCATTGAAATTGGCTAAGGTGATTGAGGATCAAATGTATGAGAGCTCACTCGAGAAGAGGATCATGTGCCTTGCTGAGCTGAATGAGCAAAGAAATATAGTGGTGGACCGAATTTCCACCCATCAAACTCTTGTGAAGAAGCTCTTCTATCAAAAATCAAAGAATCCCAATTTCCAGATTGGAGATCAAGTCCTACTATGGGACAAGAGAAGAGAACCAAAGGGGATACATGGAAAATTTGATTCCCTATCGAGGGGCCCTTTTACTATTCATCAGCTAAATGATACAAATAGTTTCCTATTGAAGTATCAAGATGGCACTCTCTTTTCTTTGCCTCAAAATGGGCAACATCTGAAGCATTTCAACTCTTGAAGTATCATATGAGTTCCCCTGCACATATGTATATTTATGTAGTCTTTTGTTTTTGTTTTGTTCTTTTGTTTCCATTTTTGAAGCTTTTCTTCTTGGGTAGCATGACTCCATAGCCCAATATCACACTTCAAGGCATCGGAGATTCTAGTTTCTACTCCCCTCAGCTATTTCAAGTTTCTAACTGAAGGAAGCTCCCCAACTGGAGCCAGTTGTTGTCCCTAAAAAATGACTCCTTATTTTTCAGACAACATATGACTATTTTGGTCCTGCATGGCCAAAATTGTCCCTTCCATTTCCAAAAATCTATTCTAAACCTTCAATTTCATCATTTTCTCAACTTTTCGATAAAATAATTAATAGGTTTAACCAGTTTAAAGGCTTCTATAGGTGAGTTTAACCAAAAGAACTAGTTTCCAATGTTTGTTCACCTTCAGATATGGGTCAACACTTTGGTTCAATCAAAAAGGGTCTATCGGCAAGCATCAAAACAAGGATTAAACCATTGAACCATTGAACCTTGAACCTTTTTGGTTTAATGAGTTTAATGGGTTCAAAGGTTTAATGACATCAACAAGATCTAAGCACTTTGGCATAGGTTCAAAGTTTGACCGTTTCAAGGTTCCACAACCCCGATCACTTAACAAGTCTTAAAAGCTTGAACCGTTGAACCATTTTGGTTCATTGATTCAATGGGTTAGACATTTAATTAGTTCAACACACTGGGTTCAAAGGTTTAAAGACCACCTCAGTTAATAAAAGAAGCACACACAAAAGAAAGAGTCAAGTGGATGTTGTCAAGTGGCAATATCTATAGTCTCTTCCCTTAGCTTCACTATTTTGAGCAAAGACCATGGTGGATGTAGGGACAAGTGACTAAATGAAGCAGAACATGCCAAGTGTTTGCATCCATAAGACAAACAAAAGTATTTAGACTGCACCATGTGTCCCTTGCAGAGATCAGTAGAAGCTGATAAGTGTCATTGCCCAAGAGAGCTTGACTGAGCCCCAATCATTTCCATTGTTTTGTAAAGACTTGAGAAGGTGGAGACTACCAAGTGTCAATAATAGAAGCTATCATGTGTCTAATTTAAAGTGGTGGAAGGTGCCATGTGTCATAAAAGGGGGCACTCATAATGCAGAGGCATGTATGAAGCCAAGGAAAGGATTTCCTTCAGACAAATTATCCAAAGGAATTCCTTTAGACATTTTGCTTGAAGGAAATAAAGGACCAACAACCTGCCAAAGAAATCAAAGACCCAAAGGCCACTTGGAAGATCCCAAAGGGTAGACACCTTTGCAGAGAGACACTCGACACACATGAAACAAACCTTTTTCAAGACTCCTGAGGTCAAGTTCCCTTTAGGAAAGGTCTAAGCCTCAAAGTGCAATGGAACCTGCCAAGTGTCACATGCCAAGACACAGTTTTAGATGAAGCTTCAAAGTGTGGATGCCACCACGTGTCCTCACCCATGTCATAGTAGAATGATAGGCCCATGAATGTCAAATTTAGAGTGACTAGATAACTATTAAACTTCAATCAAGGAAAGACTTGTGAATGCCAAATTGGCTGCAGTTGTTTATTGATTTTTGTAGACTCAAAGGGTGAACCCAGATGCATCTAAAGAGCCTAAGGCTAAGACATAGAGAAGGAAGAGACAAAGGGGGAAACTCAGTAGGAGTTATTTCTAGTAGGTGAAGCAATTCACTGGGTGAATATTTGGAGCCTACGAACATTGAAAGTGTCGTCTATTTGTCTTGTTTGAGATAAATGTAGAATAGACAATTATGTAGCTAGTAGGTAATGGAATAAGTGATTTAGGTTAAGGAGTGGACAAAGAAGATGAACCAACACACCACAGTTAAAGCAACCACCCTATTTCAACATGATAAAATTAATAATGCATCCAAGGCATTAATGCACCAAATGGATCACCCCATGGGAAAAGGTGCCAAGCCTCTTTCTGGCTCTATATAATATAATCTTTTGTATCATTGTGGGAGACATTTCATTTTTTACAAGAGAAAAAATCTGCCCATTCTGAAGAAAGAAGATTGAGACTTTGAGCTCAGAATGTAATTTCATTTCATTTTATCTGAATGAGAAAGCAAGTTATTTGCAGACTTTGTGCTGTTTTGGCTTGTGCTACTTTAGGAGATTTTTCTTATGTCTGTTTCCTAGAAGCATTCTTATTTATTTAATTTGACAAGTAGAATTAGTGAAGGTAAAAAGGGAGGTGTCCTAGAAACACCTGTGAGAAGACTTTGTGCTTTCACAATTATTTTCAACGTGTGTTTTTCCTTTTCTTTCTGTGTTGAGAATTTTGGGATGAATTTTTGCCCCCATTATCCTTTGTGTTATACTCTTTAGGCAATTAAGGTGGAAATTTTGTGTTCTATTTCATCCTACTAGTTAGTGTGCTCTTTATCACTAGTTACTTTTACTACCTAAAAGAAACTCCTATTGTTTCCTACAAAAACACTTCTAAAAGAAGAGAAGTGCCTTCAATGTTTCCACCAAGATTTTATCCTTTACATGTGAGCATCATCTTTGAAAGAAGAGAGATTGATGGTTCATTCTTCCCCCATGTGTTATTTTCTACTTATATATATTGTATATAGATCCTACGTATCTATAGGGAACCTCCCCTTGATGAGAGGAGAGATTTATCACTGGTTGATGTAGTAAAGCTGCACACTTGAATGACCAATCTTCCTATGCTATGGTGATAGGAACTATTTTTGTCACTAGTTAGCTTGCTGACAAAATATTCACCCAACACAATTAAAGGCAAGAGATGAGAATACACTTGATGTTGAGAGGCTACTAGGTCTCTAAGACTTAGAAATTTTTTGATGCCTGAATACAAGCAAAGAGGTCTTATTTATAGAAATATGGGAGGTCTTGCCTAGAATCTTTGCCTAGATGTTTTCTATCCCATCAGGCTTTACAACACAAAATTTAATCTATAGTGATATGTTGTTGGATGAGCTTAATGAACACTATTGTCTTGGTGGGTCCAACATGGCTTCCACTTTAGTGAGCAAGTCATCTCCACTTATAGGTCAGAAAAGACATCTTATTTGAAATATACTGGAGAGATGCGAATGGGGTGACCCATGATTATGATTATAGGGAGTATTTCTTGGAGTGATATGGAAATAAGATTCACACTCTAGTTGTCATCTAATGATAGTGTGGACCACCATAGCTTGATCATGATTTTATTCATCATTGATGCAGTGAGGACCAAACCTTGCAATCCATCTATAAAGATGCTGATTATGAGGTGTTTGAATTTTGATGCACCATGTCCATAATGGTCACTTTAATAATTTAGTGAATTGGTAATTTAATAATTCACTATTTATTCTATTGATTGTGATAACACTTTAATTTCTTTGTTAATTGGATATAAAATAAGAAATCGGTGGCTATAGAATAAGAAATCCTAGTATTCCTTGGGTGCAAACATTCTTGAAGTATCTATTCTTGGACTATTATATTTAATGAATTAGAGGACTAGATAATTGAAAAGAATGTTTAAAAATGACTTGGCATCTATCACACAGGGTTTATATTACTAGGTATTAATGGAGTAAATAACACATGAATAAGACCAAAGTGAACAAATTTGACATCTTCATGAGAGCGGATGTAATTAATTTTTTGATTTGGGTAACAAACATAAAACAATTATTTGGAATGTTTTCTTAGGTTTATAACTTAGAGTAAGCTCAATTGACTTGATATAGGGATTTATAGATTGGTGTTAGAGCCTTGGAACCTTTGAATCTGACACTTGGAAGCCTATAAAATTTCTTTGTTACCCATTATAGACTTTTAAGTATCTTTGCTTTGAAAATTTCTTTAGGAATATATTGCATCGAGTCTCTTGGTCATTTAATCCTTTTTCACATAGTCTAAGAACATATCCTTCAAGAAGGTTTGCACCCTAGGTATACTAGGATTTCTTATTCTCTAGCCATTGATTTATAAATGTCAAATGTAGCTTCTATTATAGCCAATCAATAAAGAAATGAAGGTGTTATCACAATCAATATACTAAACAGTGAATTGTTATATTACCAATTCACTGAATTGTTAAAGAGACCATGATGGACATGGTGCATCAGAATTTAAACACATCATAATGAGCATCTTTATAGATGGATTGCAAGGTTTGGTCCTCATTGCATCCATGAAGAAGAAAATCATGACCAAGATACGGTGGTCCACACTATCATTAGATGAAAACTTGAGTGGGAATCTTATTTCCATATCACTCTAAGAAATACTCCCTTCAATCATATTTATGGGTCACCCCATTGGCACCTTTCTAGTACATTTCATATACGATGTATTTTCCAACTAATAAGTGAAGATGATTTGCTCACTAAAGTGGAAGCCATGTTGGACTGACCAAGATAGATGTATTCATAAAGCTCATCCAAAAGGATATCAATGTAGATTAACTTTTGTGTTGTAAATCATGAGGGGATAGACACCACCTAGGCAAAGATTCTAGGTAGGACCTCCCATATTGCTATAAATAAGACCACTCTACTTGTGTTCAAGAATTCAAAAAAATTTGAGTCTTAGAGATCTAGTAGCCTCTCAACTTCAAGTGTATGCTCTTCTCTTGCCTTTATTAGGAGCCTAAGAATTAAATGTTGAAGAAATATTTTAATATTTGAGTTTATATAATAGTGTGAATCTCTAGCCATTCGACCCCTACCTACTATCATAGGTTTTGTTGTAACAAAGCTTGGAATAAAGGGAGCATTTATTGATGTAAATAGATTGCTTGATTGTTTCTTATCTTCATAATTTTTGCAATGATATATTATTTATAGTGACTCTTTTTTTTTAATTTTTGAATAATTTTATTGGTCATACTGAATGGATCAAAAACCTTATTTTTCCCCCAAAATTCATAATTAATTTTCTAGAGTAAGATTTTATATATTTTCACCAAATTTGGTGTAATGAGAGAAGGATATGTATATAAACAAATAATATGGGTTTAGTCTATTTATTGATATTTATCAAACACTTATTTTAATTTTGTAAACCTCTTCATGATTTTCTTGAGGTAATCAATTCTTTATTTTAGCATTGTGTGATTGTAATAATGGATGTTGATGATTTATATTTTATGATTCAAGTTATGATTGTAGTAGGATTTTGAGCACTATATGAATTCAACAATGTAAATTCCAACTCAAAATTAAAACAACTCAATAGGAAGGATTTATAATAAAATCAAAATGACAATAAGCTTACCAAATTCCCTTGCCTTACATTACATCCTTCAAGGATTTGAATGTAGATGATTTAGACTGAGATTGACAAAGTGATAGCTTAGTTTTGGATTATTTATGGATGCTTTATGAATCAATTATAGATATTCAATAGGATTTATATAATTATTTTGGCATGGTTTCCCTATCATTTTTCTTCATAATTTGAGGGTGAAGGGAGAGGTTGGTTAAATAGAGAAATGGAGGGAAGATCAAGGTCTTAGATTTGAATTTGGGAGAATAAGATTAGTGGTTAGTAATTATCTAAATAATATTAAATTCCTTGGGAAACCTCTAGAAATAGAGGTTTTGAAAGACGTAGAGAGAAGTCTCCAATTATAGAGACTTCTCCATTATCATAATGGAAGATTAGGTAGGTATTAGATGGGGATTAGATTCATAGGGATGTAGGAAAGGATGGGGTATAAGTTAGTAGGTGGTTAGGTGGGGTTATAGAAATTTTAAATTCACACATAATGGATACGTAGGAATAAATTAGGATAATGGGATATTTACCAATAATTAATGATAAAATGGGATTAGACTAAGGATTGTGAAATAGAGAATAATAAAAGGAGGATAATATTAGATAAATTGACTAGGATTAGGATAAATTAGTGGGTTAAAATGGGTGAAGTAAAATTAGTGTTGACTGATATGAATACTAGTCAATTAAAATGAAGTGATAAATTTTAGTTGCATAAATTTTACCCCTCTTTGAAATGGAATTATAAGTGATGTGAATCATAAGGAGTAATGGTATTCCAAACAAAAACCATGTCAATAATGAATGCTAGTAGATGGCGTTAGTGGATATGATGCCCCCTCGTGGGGGCATGCAGGGAAGAATGAGTTGGATGGCCACTCAAAAGAAGAAATGATGGGTGGGATGAAATGGATAGATGAAGGGATGGGATGTTATATGTGGGATAAATAATGAAGAATAAAGATTAAATTTTATAAATGAGCTACAAATTGATAATGATGCCCCTGGAAAGGACACATACACAAGGAATAGAGATGATGGGTGTCAAAATTGTAGACACATCCCAAGGGGGAATTAAATATAACAAGATGATGATGATGATATTATTAAAGGGCCACAAGATTTATAATTATCCTAAGCAAGGACACATGTAAGGGAGAGATATTGTCTAGGATAAGACTAATGATTTGATATGATTAAAAGTAGGTGTGGCTCAAAGTTAAATCAATTGATATGATGTATGTAAGTATAAATCATAATCGATATGATCATGTGACAAAAGGATTGGAGGATGAGAATAGATGACAGAGATAGTGGCCTATCTATCTTTAGGCACAAAAATGTGGTGAAGTGATACCTACATAGTCTAAAAATACCTCAGGCTAATGTAGTTCTGACTAAGAGATGATGACAATGATGATGATTAGTGATTATAAAGTGATGATGATGAGAATTATTATTATTTTGGGAAATTAAAGGATATTATTGATAAGAAGAAGATGATAAAGATAATAAGTTAGATGTTAGTCAGATGAGTCAAGAGGATTAGGTTAAGGATGATGAGATGATTAGAGGAATGATGTGGGAGGGTGTGATAAAGCCATCACAATTTTATAAAGCTCATCATAGTCTAAGTAATCCAAAAAATATAGCACTTGATAGTATGCCCCATAATATAGATATGACCAAGAGGACATTATGTCAAAGTGCATGAGAAAATAGCAAACTCTGCATCCTCAAGGGCACTTTTGGTGTCCTCATAACATATTTGTTTGTTTCCTAATATACAAAAGAGACATGATGTAAACAAAAAATAAGAAAAACAAGATATATACATGATGAAAAATAAGATAAATATAATACAAACAATAATAGACAAGTATCTACATGTAATGTCATATTTTTTTGTTTAGTGATGGGATGAGTGACTGAGTGATGGGTTAGATTAGGATGATAATGATGTGTTTATGGACTTAGGATGAACTTCGATTTTGATAAGGTGATCATAATTAAGAGTAGGATTTGGATGTCACCTATAGTTTAGGATGGAAGGATGAATGATGTGATAAGGTCTCTAAATATTGATTTGATCTCAAAAGTGAATCAAAAAGTAGCCAACGATGATAATTAGACAAGTGATGACTGAGTATTAGCAAAATATAAAGCCCTGTAAGAATCCAATCTAGTAAAGAGACTGGGATATGATATGATCAGATACCTTTCATACTAGTAAAGAATGATTGGATGGGTACTAGCCATGAAGAGGAAAAGAATGGACATTAATGGGATCAAGTACCTTACACACTAGTAAATAATTGATTTAATGGGTGCTAGGTATGAAAATCCCTTGGTAGGATGTGATGGGTGATAGATTAAAATATTTTACATAGTGATGTATGTTGATAAGGATTGGCCAAAAGGTTGAGATGGAAGATATGAAGGGATGGGTGACCACTTTATTTTGGTTTCAAGACAAAATGTGGTATTTAAAGATGTGATGGATAGGAAGATAGGAGATAGATGAATATAGATGCAACTAGGAGATTGGGGATAAGACAAGACATGATGGAATATTTTTTAGCTTTTTCAAATTTTATGATTTTTAGGGTTTTTAAATTTTTTCAAGTTTTAAAGATTTTTGGAATATGTATGTACACTGTATAAATGGGGTTACTATCAAAGGGAATATCAAGCATAAAAACTAGGATGAGAATGGATGGGATGATAAAGGATGATTATGATGGTCATTAAGGATGAACAGACTAGGGATAACTAATGACTACATCATAAAGGAAATAGATGGTTAGTTATCTAGGTCTCCATTGTAGGCTATGATGAGATTCTTTTAGGGTGGTTTTTAAGAAACCTTCCACTTCATTACAAAAGCCAAGACATGAAAGAATAAATAGACATAATAGGATTAGGGATATGATTATAGACAATGGACAAGGTTGACAAGATATGACAAGTATGAATGGAATGACAAGGGATATGAAAATTGATGGATGATCAACCATATGATTTTTAGCATTTGATAGGATTTGATTTTGATTAACCCCTAGTGCCTGATTTTGGGCTTCACCAAGGGATATCAATTGATTATTTTGACTTTGATGGGTTCTTAGTGCCATTTTACAGGCTTCACTTGGGAGAGATGCTTTTGGATTAGGCCAATGATCTGATTCTTCTTGAGTTTGACTGATGGGGTCAAAGATTACTTGATCATTATTTATGACTTTTGGAATATTGTCTTGGAACTTTAGATTTATGGCACATATTATATTACTCAAAAAAGGTTCCAACGATGCATGCTCTTATTTATCCTTATGAAGGTAAGTGATTAAATCATCCTTGACAAGGAGAAAATGGTCTATGATGGATGAATATGGTGGTGAGGACATGAAGAGGTCAATCAATAGTGATGGGATAGTATAGTCTTCATAGGGGTTATTAAGAGACCTAGTTTTGACATCAGATAAAATAACATCAAGTTCAATAAAAGTATCACTAGGACTAGTTGTAGTAGATGCATCCCAAAGAGTATCAGACTCATTCTAATAATATTTTAAAGATAAATCTTGAAAAAACTCATTTATGATGCCATCATCTAGTATGGAATAAATATATGTGATTGATAATAATTCATAGGTATCTGAATTATAGGTATCCTCTAAAAGATAGTTATTATCAACATCAATGAGGGAAGACTTTTTTATGAGGAATCTGATTTGGATATGGATATTGAACATGATCCTATAGAAGATAAGACCTCAAATGCTAAATTTAAATCTATTTCTAATGCACAAGATGCAATGTTGCTAATAGGAATTTCATTGTCCATGATTGATCTCGCAACATGGGGTATTTGATGTGATTGGTGAGATAGAGATGAGGGATAAAGGATAGATTCAAAAAGAGGTCCATAAAAGTATTCATGAGGTATGGGTAGACTAGGCTCATGGGGAGTGGATTCATATTTTATAAAAGAATTGTCAAATATGTGAGTGGTGTCTTGGCCTTGGCTTGGGGAGAGAAGGGATTGATCATGACTGGGAAGGGGATATTGGAACTATTCTTTTTTTTTCACTCAAGTATGGAGACTTATCTAGTTCATCATTAATTAATATATCACCATAGTCAATGAGGTCCTATATAATGTCTTGAAAAGGTTGACATTGATTAACATTATTCCCCCAAGTTTGATGGTATAGACAATATTTGTTTGTGTCGTACCAAGAGGGTATAGGATTAGTAGGATCAAGATGTTAAATAGGTGGATATACCATCATGTTAGTGGTGAAAATTTGTTTGAAAAGGGCTTATAATGATATGGGAATGGGAGTGTAAAGACCCATTTCATGTTGTGACTTAGATGTGGAAGCATTAGATTTATGATCAGATGGTTTTGGATGATTGGGTGGATGCATTTGAGGTGGCTAAGATTAGATACCCTTTTATGGTAGGGGAATTTGTGGATGGTGGTTTATGACTAGTGGATGAAGGATTGGTATGGGATTCACAGGATGGAACTTGGACATGAGGTGCAATGAGTGATAGGGTATCAACACCTTAAGGAAGTGATACACCAATCATAATGAAATTTATGAGGATCTCATATTTATGGGAGACTATGTATTGATCAATGAAGTTGGGGTCTAGTTCCATGGTGATGGTTGATATAT
>JARHVA010003175.1:2030000-2045000 GCA_037957365.1 Torreya grandis
GTACGCATGACTATATCCGGGTATCTTCTAACCCTAGACCATCTCTTAGTTTCTCATTTCTATCTTTTGAATGTGAAAGTGAAATTTGCGTAGAAACATTCTGGCACGCCCGGTGGGACCCTAGGGCCTTCCTTGGGTTCTTTCTTTATTTCATTCATATAGGTGCATTAGGTTCCTTCCTTTTCACCTCTTTCATCTCTTCTAAATGACATCATAAGCAGGAATAAAAAGAACTTTTCTTTTCTTTCTTGCACTTCTAGACTAGTCAAAACTCATATTCTTCGACTCTTTCTCCATTCGTCTTCATACGAACAAACATTTTGACTTGGGATTAAAACACGTTGCACTTTCATTTCTATTTGCTTGCATTTCTTAGACCACACTTAGTAATTAATAAACGCATATTAAATTAATCTAGATCACTTGATGTTACACGACCAAACCACTTGCACAACACAAACATCTTAACTTACCTGAGACAAGGCCCGATTGGGATTTCATCCCCCAGCGGATACCTTACCCGTCCCGGTGATCCTACTTGGATTTCATCACCAAGGGGAAAGCCCACTCTGTTCTCTGGCAGAGTCTAATCTCTAGGGGAAGTATATTTTGGCTAAGCGGGCCCAGTTTATCACTGGACTCGTGAAGTGAGGGGAGCTTGCTCCTTAGCACCAGGCCTTGTACAAAACCTAACACAGACTTCTTGAACACCATAACTAACCTGAAACCATCCATAGACTACTTCTAGGACCCGACTCAAAAGCCAATCTTCCTCTACACACATTCTAAGGCATAAGCCACTATAATCCTAATAATTTACTCCTAGGGTTTTAGGATCTGCCTACGTTCTTCATCTTTTCTATTCTTATTTGCTCATTTGAGCTTGTGAGGACATTCTTTCTTGCCTTGAATGGTTCTGACTCATAGGCAAGCCAAGGCTCTAGTCGATCACGCGAGGCATCACCCGCTTCCGTCTATCCCGTCCATAACTAGTCCT
This sequence comes from Torreya grandis, assembly GCA_037957365.1. Taxonomy (NCBI): domain Eukaryota; kingdom Viridiplantae; phylum Streptophyta; class Pinopsida; order Cupressales; family Taxaceae; genus Torreya; species Torreya grandis. The sequence goes on from JARHVA010003175.1 coordinate 2,030,998, forward strand.
ATAATGGAGTTCCACTCGGAGACTGAAAGAACTCCTACTAGACCATCCCCGACCCAGATGCCTATTGTCCCAGAAGGGGACCAAGATTTTGCATGATTCTTAGACCTCAACATCAAATCCTTACAGCACCATCTCGTGAATAGCTGAACGCGAGACTCCTTGGGTAATCCAATCTACAGAATGCCGACCTCTCTTCTCAAAACTGTGGCCGTATCAATAGCGTCCGTAGTTCAACCTTTTGACACCCAGGCTATTGCCTCGACCAATGACTAGCATTTGACCAACCATCCAAGTGTGGCCTCTCCCTCCATCTTTGGGCCCACTTCCATCAGGGTTTCGGCCCCCTATCAACCTCAGCCCACTCAACCACTTTCTGCCCCCTTTCAGAATCTGGTCATCTCTATTCCGCCTACCCCAGCCCCTATCAACACGAGGGTGGCTACCTATCCATTGGCCCATGTTACCACTAACCAACCCCCCATGGAAACATCGAGCCTAGCCGTGCCTTCTACCCAACCATCCTTAGTCTTCTCTTCTATCCTTACGACTAGTCATCCATATGTTGCACCCTTACTGGTACAACCGACTACGTCATATGCCTCTTCTAGCCTCTTTCAAGCACCTTACAATCTAGGGGGCGCTCCACCCACCAATCCGTCAGTAGATATCATCAAAATGCTGATGGACAAGATGTCTAGCCTAGAGACCTCCATTTCTGGCTCATGCAATACTCTCTCATACGAACAAATTTGCAACAAGCCCATCCACCCTTCTGTCACGATTCGACCATATCCCAGCTAGTGGGAACTTCCTAAGTTTTCTCATTTTCAAAGCAAGGAAGACCCACAACAACACTTACGAGCATTCAGACATGCCTGTTACCTTATCGCCCACAATGATGCGTTGCTTTTACGCATGTTTCCTATGTCTCTCTCAGGTGCTACACTTGACTGGTACAACTCCCTTACCAGCCATTCCCTCTTCACATTCACTCAGCTGGCCCAGCTCTTCCCCGATCATTTCTCTATCAACATCACCAAGAAGGTCTCAATCACAGACCTCTATTCTATCTGCCAATTTGAGGATGAATCCATTGCTGATTTCGTTGCTCGATGGAGGGGCCTTACCAATCAACTCTCCTTTTCTTTACCCCAACCTGAGCTTATTGAACTTTTCTCCCAAGCCTGTGCCAGACATATTTCTTTTATCTTGAGGGTTCAGACCTTCTGCACTTTTGACGAAGCCTTCACGATGGCCCGTAAACTTGAGTTACGTGTCTTCGAGGAGAATAAAGTCAAGTTGTAGAGCAAGAATCCCAACTCTAAGACCAATCACCCCTCTTCTAATCCTTCCTCATCCAATCCTAAATCTAAAGCTTCAATAAACGCTGTGGTCATTAGATCTTCCTCCTCTTCCCCTTTAACTAATCAGCTTGAGCCATCCACATCTCAGAGTGCCACCCACCAATTCCAGTAGAGATACATACAGTGACAGTATACTCCACTCGGAGAATCATACGCGTCTGTGCTGGAAAAACTCATCAAACAAGGGTTCCTCAATCTCCCCCAGATCTGACCACCTCCACAATTTGATCCCTCACGTGCCATCCCTGTGTGGTATAGGGAAAATGACTTCTATAACTACTACCATGTATAAGGACATGACACGGGCAACTGTAAAAACCTTAAAAACATCATCCAAGACATGATGGAAAAGGGTGACCTCATCCTCGATAATCCTAATGCACCACCTAATCAGGGCATCGACATCTTCAATCAACCATTCCCCAATCATCCACCAGCTCAAAACAATATCCAAACCTTGACTGACAACATTCACAAACACAATATATGAATAGTCAATATGGTCTCACCCTTCATTTCCAACCAACCTCAAGAGGTGAGTCCATCCATCAGTCCATCACATGTGGATGAACCTCTTTCTCTGGTTTGTTCTCCGTCAACCTCTCTCATCTTGGAGGATGCCTCAACCTTACCAGTACCGCTAGTTTCACCATCCTCCTTCCTGATGCCCATGGAGGACCTAACCCTTCCTACTCCTCGACCGCAAGTGGAGGGCACAATCATCCCTACTCTTTACCCGTTTGAGGAGCCTCATTCTCTGGTTTCTTCTCCACCCAGGGAAGAACCTACCTCTCCTTCGTCTCTAACCACAGACGAACCTGTCATGACTCCATCATGCCTTGGGTCTGAGACTGCTACACCAGTCTCATCTTCAACCCCACAACTGTCCACATCTTCTCAAGAACCCAAACCTCATCCCACATCTTCTCAGCCATTTTCTCAACTAGTGGAGAAACTCAAACTTCTCCCTTCTAGGAAAGTGGAGCATCAGGGATTATGGGAGCGTCTCACAGCTCTTCAACATGCTCATGCCCTCTTGTCTCATGCAGCTAATCCTCCCATGGTGAAATCTCCCAAGACCTTTAACAAAAACCAGACTCCCATTTCTAAACCTCAACCAACCCCATCAAAACCAAAACCCGCATCTACCCCATCTAAACCTATCAAGTCACTTGGCATTTGCCCTATCTCCAACCTCACTCATCTGCAAGTGAAGGTGGACCTAGACTAGACCTCGACCAATAGTAGTCTTCAACCCAGGTCACAGAAGACTGCCAATCCACAGAGGTGAATGCCTCCTCCTTCATCACCATTACCCTCCATTTTGGGCCCCCATCCTTCGACCCTAACCAGAGTCCTTCCCACTCTGACTTTTAATCAAAACTAGTTGCCTCCTTTGCTTCCTTTACCTACCGCTAGCCTACCCTCTCCTAAAAGGGTGGTACCTCTCATGAAGAAAGTACTATCTCCACCTGTCACCGCACCGTCAATCCAAAAGGTGGTACGGAAGCCTCCTCCGACTCCACCCAAGCAAAAGTCACCAGTATCGCACATATCAACGAGCACAGACCCTTTAGTGGGCTCATACTCTTTGATCTTGCATCGAATTTTGCAAACTTCCAGCATAACCCTTCCACCCATCAGGCCTTTCTAACCTCTCAGGTCTAAGCCCTCCTAGTTTGATGACATGAAGATTTGCTTATATCATCGTACACCAGGACACGATACCGAGACTTGCTGTGCCCTCAAAACCATCATTCGCCGCTATCTAGAGAAAGACACTCTTCTATTTGAGGACACTCTCGACCGACCCCTGACTCCTTCTCATAACCCTCCGACCTCTTCAGACCCATCAACATCTCATCAGCAGACCACGACCCCTTCATCTCCTTCACCCCCTATCTTTGAAACCAATGCCATTCACATAACCACCAGGTCACAAAAGGATAAGGCAAAGGAAAAAGCTGCCATTCCTTGGCCCTACCCTTTCATCCAGCCACCTCAACTGCCTAAGCCTAAGATTTCTATCCTTGGCACGCCTCAACCCTCTTCTTCTTCCTCTTCAGGGGCAATTCATGACTCTATGTTGAAACAACTTCACCAGATGCCTGTGAAGATGTCCCTTTATGACCTCATCCAAATCTTGCCCTAGCATTGTCAAGCCCTCATCAGAGCCCTACAGGCAATGGAGGTTCAACCCGAGGATCCCCAACCACTTGCTGCCCTTGTCCACTCCTTAGCCCCTATTGCCTCTATCACATTCAGTGATTCTAAGATTCCCACATCCAACACGGAAGATCAGGATGCCGCCCTCTTCATCACTGCCTATGTTGATCGGACACACATTAAACGTGTTATGATTGATGGAGGCACCAACATCAACATTATCTCCACCCATGCCTTTGAACAGTTGGCTCTTCCCAAGAATTGCATCTCCAAAACTGATGCAATCTTGTGTTCCTTTAATGACACCACTGCCACGACCATTGGCACAGTCGTCCTTCACATTTGCATTAGTCCACGCACAGTCCCAGAGCTCTTCTATATCATTAAAGGAGAGTTTCAATACAACATCTTGCTAGGCTGACCCTTGATCCATGCCATGGCCTGTGTCCCCTCCACCCTGCACCGTTGTGTGAAATTTGAGCACGATGGGCAAGTCCATACCATTCCCGCTGACCCTTCACCCTTCAAAACTTGTAACACCACCTACCATCCAAATGACATTCTCATTCCTATCAAGCCATCAACCCCGGCACCGCCTCCATCTGTGGAAGCTTCAACCAGTTCGCAACCGGTGGTCGCCCTCACACCTCCCCTTCAGGAGACAACCACAGATCCCATGGATGACATCTTCCAAAGACTTTCATTGGGGGAATATCGCTTGCTGGCCTTAGACATGTTCCAAACTCCACAAGAGTATGGATGCCTTCATTATAGCCCTAGTTACGACCATCGGATCGGGATGATCGTGCCTTATGGTCCTCATCACCTCTGAACTAACCTTGTCTATGGGGGGCTTAATCAAGCTCCTATTGATTGCAATCCTCTTTCTTCACCTCAACCTTTCACATCAGACTTCTCATTTCTTGGAAACCTCGCCTTTACACACATTTACCTTTACAGGTGTGCATGGAAGGGTTTTGGCTTTGGACGCTATGAGCAGGGCTCCCATCAGCCCATCAAACTGCTCAACGATGACGATGCCAAGAAATGGTATGTCTTAGAATATCAGGACCTCACTCAGACCCCTATAGACCTTTGTCCTGAACCAACCATTGACCAATCTCCTCTAGACTCACCCATTCCTCCTTCTTCAGCTACAGAGTCGGTGGTTTCCATCCCTCCTAGTTTTTTTTCCATAAACACCATCCACCTGGAACCCTTGACTTATTAGCTCAATGGGGTGTCCAGGTCTCTCCCTCTCATTTTTTCTAGCATGGTATAAGATGAGTCGACAACCATTCACACTGTCCACTGCATTGACGATGACGCCATTCTTTCCTACATGGGCACTGACGACTCTTTCATCCAGCGCTCTCTCCCTTCTGAGACCTAGGTTATGTTAAATGAATCAACCATTGACATCAACCTCCCTTCTTCTGATGTTCCTCATGTCTTAAAGATTGGACAATCTTTAGACACTCAAGAGCAGCTTGACTATACCCAGTTCCTCTCAAACCATAGCATGGCCTTTGCCTGGACCTACCATGACATGCCTGGCATCGACCCCACCATCACTACCCATAATATTGTCACCAAACCAGAGGCTAAGCCTGTTAGGCAAAAGCTTCAAAAGATGCATCCTTGCATTGCCCTCCTTGTCAAAGAGGAGCTTCAGCACTTCCTTTCTATCTCCTTCATCCAGCCCATCCATTATCTGCAGTGGGTCTCTAACATCATCCCAATCCCCAAGGCGACTGGGGGAATCTAGATCTACACAGACTATCACGGCCTTAACCTAGCCTATCCCAAAGATGAATTTCCTCTTCCTAACATTGACCAGCTTGTTGATCTCACGGCTGGCCATGAGATGCTATCTCTCATGGATGGGTTTTCAGAATACAATCAAATCCTAATTTCTCTAGAAGATCAGCACAAGACCACTTTTATTACCCCATGGGGGACTTTTTGCTATCAATTCATGCCTTTCAGCTTGAAGAACACAGGCACCACATATCAGTGTACCATGACCTACATTTTCCACGATCTCCTCCATAAAATCATGGAGGACTATGTGGATGACCTTCTCGACAAGTCCAAGCTTCGCCGTGACCATTTGACCATTCTCAAAATCATCTTCTCTCACCTTCTTCAATACAATGTCCACCTTAACCCCAAGAAATGTGTCTTTGGGGTCCTCTCTGGCAAACTTCTCGGCTTTATCGTTTCTTTTCGTGGCATCGAGATAGATCCCGCCAAGATCCGTGCTATCCTCTAGATGCCACCCCCGACCAATCTCAAGCAGCTTCACAGTCTACAAGAGAAGCTCCAGTCCATTCGCCGTTTCATCTCACAGCTTTCTGACCGCTGCCAACCTTTTCATCATCTCCTTAAGAAGGAGGTCTCTTTTACATGGGATAAGGACTGTCAAGAGGCTTTTGAAGCCCTTAAATGCTATCTGGTCTCTCCACCAGTCCTCATTCCACCTAAAGACGATCAACCCTTCTACCTTTATATCTTTATCACCAACCATTCGTTAGGTGCCATGATCATGCACCGAGACGAGCATCACTGTGAGCAAGCAGTCTACTATATCAGCCGAACACTGGTTGACTATAAAACTCAGTATACTCATACCGATAAACTCTGTTTGGCATTAGTCTTTGCCACTACTAAGCTCTGCCACTATCTTCTTAACCACAAAACCTTTGTCATCACTCACATTGACCCTCTTAAATATATGCATTCCAAGCCATATCAACATCAACATATGGCTCGGTGGCTCATGCTGCTTGCTGAGTTCAACCTCAAATTCATCCAGCAAAAATTTATCAAGGGGCAAGCCATCGCTGATCAACTGGCGGATGCCCCTCTTCTCTACAATCAACCTTCATAGTGCAAGTTTCTTGATGAGTCTATCGCTGTGCTTTCCATCGATGACACTGTCTACCAAATGACCATGTTCTTCGACGGATCCAACTGTCAACTTGGTGGGGGTGTGGGAGTCATTCTCATCCCACTCGATGGTGAGCCTATGCCTTTGTCTTTCAAGCTCGACTTTAATTATACCAATAATATGGTTGAATATGAGGCCTTAATTTTGGGACTTCAGACCACCCTCTCTCTCAGCATCAAGTCCATCAACATCTTCGGTGACTCGCAGCTTGTCATCAATCAGGTCAACGGTTCATACCTCTATAAAAATGAAATTTTGCAAAGGTACAAAAACCGTGCTGACATTCTCCTTGCATCTTTCAACCATTACCTCTTGTAAACTGTTCCTCGATCCATGAATAAGTTTTTTGACACCATGGCTTCTCTCACTTCATATATCCCATCTTCCTCATCTGCATCCAGACTTTTTGTCAGGGTGCATCATGTGTCATTGCCTTCCTATATCTCTCCTAAAATTTATCATGTCAACACCATATACTCTAGCCCATGAGATGTTTGGTATAATCAACTTGTGGACTTCTTATCTTTGTCTATCATCCCTCCTGATCTCTCTAGCAATGCATGGTGAGATTTTATCAAGCGTACTGCTCGCTATACCATGCTAGGGGGTCTTCTCTATAAGCGAGGCTTTGACGGCCTCCTTCTTCGCTATCTCACCTCCACTGAAGCATCTCAGGCCATTAAGCAAGTCCACAATGGGATTTGTGGCAGACATTTCAGTTGGAATTCGGTTGCCAAATGCATCCTTTGTCTGGGCTATTATTGGCCCACCCTTCATCAAGACTGTAGTGACTATGTTCAACATTGCATCAAGTGTCAGTAGCACTCTAACTTGCTTCATCTTCCTAGTCACGCCTTACAAGTTGCTCAGGATTTTTGGCCTTTTCTCAGTGGGGCTTAGATCTCATCGATGAGATTAACCCTCATTCATCTCTTCATCATCAATCCATCATCACTACCATCATGTATTTCACCAAGTGGGTGGAAGCCATTCTTCTCATTTCCACAAAAGCTGACAAGATTGTTGACTTCATTAGCAGCCACATCATCTGCCACTTCGGTGTCCCTCATAAAATCATCACCGACAATGGCAAGTCCTTCAAAAACAAGACTGTCCAAAAACTCTGTGACACATTTGGCATCAAGCTCAGTTTCTCTTCGCCTTACTACCCACAAGCAAATGGGCAGGCTGAGGCTTCCAAAAAAATATTAACTAAAATTCTCATGAAGGTGGTCAGCAACACTAGAAGGGATTGGCATATTCACATTCCCTTCACTTTGTGGGCCTACCGCACTAGCATTAGAACCTCCATGGGTGCTACCCCTTTCTCTCTCGTGTATGGAACAGAGGATGTCCTACCTCTTGAAGTACAGATCCCATCTCTAATGTTGACTTTTGTCAAGATCACTTAGCTCAACTTGAGTTACTTGATGAGTGCCGTCTTGCTGCCCTCAACCATCTCCATGTCTATCAACATCGCATCAAGCGAGCCTATGACAAAAATTTGTGAGAATGAGATTTCAATATCAGAGACCTCATCCTCAAAGAAAATCAGCATGTGACCAATATGGAGCGAAGTAAACGAGGCAAGTTTTCCCCTAATTGGCTCGGACCTTTCATTATCACGCACAAGTATGGATCAGGGACGTATCGTTTGTCTTCTCTCGACGAATGACCAGAACCTGAGCCTCTTAATGCGTTGCATCTATGACCATTCTACTATTAGTCGAGTACTCATCCACTTGACATTTATCTTGAGCTCGTCCCTTGAGCAATCCCCATCCTCTTAGTCCTCATTCCTTTCGACCCTACTCCCCTTAACAAATCCTATATACCCCTTTTATACAGTATGGATGCTTTGTCCTAATAAAAGGGAACCCTTGACCTTCTATAGTCTGGTCCATGACTCACATTTCTGTCAAAACAAAATCAAGATGTCAAAAATATCCAAGGTCACCAAATTGCATAAAGAGGTAGACTGCTCCCTCGAAGGATAGCTGTACTATCATTGCTATAGCTAATAGATTGCTCCCTCAAAAGACAGCTATTCAAAGCCGTTATATATAAAGCAAAATATAGACCACTCCCTCGAAGGATGGCTATGACTAACTCTTGCTACAAACAAAAATATTTCTTAGAAGCTTCCCGCATTAATCAGCTTCGCAAATGAACACCAAGCAAATGACATCTCTATGTAGACTTCTCGCATTGATCAGTCTGCACCCCAAAAAAAAAATCATGGACTTGGCTTGTAGTTGTCTCAAGGTCTCCAATAAAAGGGGCAAAGTTATCTCTGATCTAAAATGGGTTACCCTATCCTCCTCCTATCACTAGCTCAAGGGACTTTGAGCTCACTTTAATGTCAAAGTGATTCGATTACCACTCTAACACAACATAAACTCAATGACGTCATGCATGAATGGGGCTCTTGGTTCTAATAACCCCTATCTATGCTGTCATTTCTTGTCCTTGTCAATGAAAGAGCAATATGCCTTTCACTTTTTCTACACTTTGGTCACATTCAAATTCATCACTTGTCAAACCCAACCAAGCCAACCCAACATTTTTAGACCTGTCACATCATCATAACCTATTCACACTAGTTTCTATGGACACCAATACACATGGAAACTATCGACCAGATGCAATTTATGTTAAGCATAAACCAATACTTGCTGAAGCATAAATAAACCTCAATTCATTTTTAGCATACATCCATCACGACTATGGAAAATTTCTAGGGATGAAAGACCACATCACCAATGTTACAGAACATACCATTTGGAAAAGGCTGTAACATATTTTTTCTCCTCATCATTTCGACCTTGATCAAGACCAGTCTATCAACCACTTTCACCACCTGTCTACCACTCGAACTCCTAGTTTCGAACTACATTGGTCTGAGGCCCTTCACACAAGGGCTATGTAGGCAGCACTTAGATGATACGATATATTCTGGGGTTAGCTCGACCACTTTCATTTGTCCATCTCTCTGATGGACAAACCTTCTTTCCTCCTTTTGACCATGACCTTGCCCTCAACCAAGACCAATTCCATCCCTTTGACCCTTCCTCCCTAGAAGGGAGAACTACATTGGCCTGAGTCCCTAACGACAGGGGCTATGTAGGCAGCACTCAGTTGACATGGGGTCTTCTAGGGTTAGCTCGGCCATTCCTTCATCACATTTCTTCCATCACGTTCTTTCATCACCTGCCAATCACATCACAAACAATCACATATTTTCATAATCATTAACATTAATCATTTTCATCCATATCATTAATCATTAATTCTAATCATACATCCATCATCATATAAACACCATAATCTCAGCATCATAATATCAAAACATATATCAAATCAAAATAACATATAAACGCATCCATAATATTTTTCATAACACATCCATGATCAAAATCACATCATATATATATATAACAATGTTTTATATAATCACACAATCTGTGCCTCTATCTCTCTCTCATACATCTCGCATCAATAGCTTGCAGGCCAATATATACATCAAAAATAAAAATCATAATCTGCCCTCAAGGCTGTGGCTGTGGTGGTGATGGCGGTGGCCGGGAAGATGCTGTATCCTCTCCCCCCTCTGATCTGTGTTGTCTGCGAGACCCAGAAGCCGTCGCTCGAGACATAGATCTCTATCTACTCTACTCTACCCTCATCTCAGAGTATCGCTATATCTGAGGGAACCCCCTAATGGCCCTCTCATAATATGTGATCTCATCCAGCACATCACTGTATCTAACTAGAGATACAGTTTGCGGTGGACCCATCAGACTTGTTGTCATGCCCTACACTGAACCCTGCAGCTGTGAAAACTCTGGCTACACTGACACTGACTGTGTGGGCTACTGAGATGGCTGCTGAGGTGGATACTGCATTGAGCCCTATCCTCTGAAGCCCTATCTTGCCGATGCCTGTGCCTGAGTTGCAGCCAACTGACTCTGCAAAATCATGATCTACCCTGTCAAAGTAGCCACTCGACCTGTCAACCCTGCCATCTCCCCCTGTAAACTTATGACCTGACTCTCCAAAATGGACACTCATCCTCGTGCTACATCCCTCTCCTAGATGGTAGCATCTCTCTCCTATCGGACCACATCCTGCTCCCTGACCACTACTTGTAGATCAATCTATGGTCCTACCTATACCCCTGTATACTGACCTACCCACCATGTCGAGTAGGCCTCTGAACATCCTGGGTCAGCTATCCCAGGTCCTACCAGCAACTCCTCAAAATTTGGCTCCTTTGTCTCCTCTGGCAGTGGGAGCGGTGCCTTTATATCATCCCATCTGTACTGCGAGAATGTGGGAGGTACATCCTATACCAACCCGTACTAGCACTACACTCTCTCTACTAGGATCCTCTCGAGCTCACCAGCTTGCCTACCTCTGACCCATCATATGCTCTGAGTCCCGACTAGCTTCTCTCCCTGATCTCTGAATGCTAGATGCACCAAATATGGTCTCCAAATGATATTTGTAGGGATCAGGGCCTCTAGTACCACTCGGTAGTGGTCAATATCCCTGACCACTCCATCCACCCGTGTCTACGCCATCACCTCATGCCATCACCTGAATCTGACCTTGAAGCAAGCCTGTATTGCCACTGGGAGGCTGAGAGGTCATGTGACCACGATGTGCTCGTAAGCCTAGCAATGCAGGAGGTGGCTGACACACAAGTTATACCACTACCGCCTGCTAATGCCCCATAGCTCTCTATACACCTAGGCCAAAAAGACTGGTGCCCAAGTGAACACTATCTACTGCTCTATCATATCTGTCAAAACTCCAGTCATAGCAACTAGAAACCTGCCTCCCTCTACATCTGGCAGTGTGTAAACCGTGATGCCTATCATCATCAGGATTGCCAGCCCATGTGCATCCTCATCCATAGCATAAATGGGCTCATACACAAAACTGGCTAAGTGATAACTCACCTCAGCAGCATGCTCTCCAAATAATGTCACGATCTGAATATCGTGCGCCTCTCTCAAGCATGCATATAAGTCTGCTCCATGTACCGGCAGCTACAAAATCTGGTATACATCTTCCACGATCACTGTCATCTCTCCTATCGACAAGTGGAAGGTGTTGGTGGAATGATCCCACCGCTCGATCAGAGCCACCATCAGGCTCACATCCCTCACCACCTGACAGTAGCGTCATAGCCCGCCTAGTCCTACTATGCTCATCTGTGCCCACTCCACCCCTATGATGTCCCAATGCATCTGTGTCAGCAATGTCGACAGTCGATCTCATAGCATCAGAGTTTACCTTGCCTGCATCCACCCAATTCAATCTCATGTTAAAAAATTTCCTCCTCTTTCTATTTTGACCAACCTATTTGACCATCTACACTTGACCTGAGCTCTGGGAAGCCCTTGGTGTAGCTTCGACCCCTCGACTTGACCATTTTTCATCCCTCTTTTGATTAAGTAACCACTGACATCGATTAGCATACCAGTGATGACACTCACCTAATCGACATCGATCACTTAGTGACTGATGTCGGCATGTTAGTGACTGACACCGGTCGATGGTTGGCCAATGCTGGTGAACACGCCGACGTCAGTGACTGGTTCGGCCCTAGGGCTAAATGGGGCGAGCCCTAAATTTAGGGCTTCCCCATTTCTACCCCCCAACCCCCCCCCCCAAAACCCTCTCAATAACTCCTAACCTATCCTAGATCCCTCCCTCACCTTCTTAGGTACCCTCCCCCCTCAATTTCTACCTAAATTCACAAAAAATTCAAAAACAAATAAAAACAAACATCTAACTAAACAGGGCTTAGAGACCCTGCTACCTCGTCTCGGCGTCACCGACGTGGTGGCACAATGGGTGCCGCTAGTGGTGGACCTCCCACGGGTCCTCTACTACCCTCTGCCATCACTTATATGTCAAGCTTCTCCTGGCCCACACGCATCTCTACAACCTCTAATTTCTCTCCACACATCTCTCTCTCTCTACCAATGCTTCTTTGACACCTCACACTGCTCCTCAGTCAACCTCGTGTCACTTTCACTCACTTGGCTCCAGAGCTCTTTTCTCTTAGTCAACTAATTCACAAATAACTTTTGGTTGGCCACCAATTCAGGTTTGTCAGATTTGACAGGCCGTCGACGTCAGCATAAGCATGCCCTATACTGTCGACGTTGGCCGATATCCTACCGACGTCGGTCCCTTTATGTCTCAGACGTCAATTTTATCACTGATGTCAGCAATGTTTAAACCCCCTTTTTTCATCATGTTGCCCCAAAATCATGCCCTCAATCAGTCAGCCCTCCAGTACAAGTCATTTTGGCCCCCTGGGGCACACTCGAGATCACTTTTGTCTCCATCCATCGACCACCAGACCTTAGCGATCATGACCATCTCCTCTAACCGTGACTATGTCCAAAGCAATTTTGCCTTGGTTGTTTTTTTCCTGTATGCTACCTCATAACTGGTTAGCAAAATTGTGCGCAGACTATTTTTGACCTTCATAAGTATAGGATCGCAAGCTGGTTGATCCGCACTACTTGTGAATTTTTCGTGTTTCTAGGAGCACTTCTTGAGCCTGGGATACCTGAAACACGACGACCATTGGAGCTACAGCTTAGATTGAATAACCCAATCAGCAGACGACTAAATGCTGGGGCCCAGTTATTTCAATTTTGGCACTCCTCGACCCTTGACCTGTGACAATTTGACCTAACTATCTCATGAAGTTGTATGCGCATAATCACAACTTTTGCAGCATTCACCCTCACCCCTTTTTCATCCACTCTTTGTCAAATCAACACCCGATTCCAGGTTCCTTTCTCTCGACTCCTGCTTTGAGGGAGAATACCTCATCCATAATCAGGGCAACCAACCCTCTTATTTTTGTCTTGTAGTTCACTTGAACAACCAACAAGACAAAATCGACCTTATCCCACACCTGGGGCAACCAACTCCTATTTTTGTCTTGCAGTTTATCCAGAATAACCAACAAGACAAAAAAGGGTAAATGTAGACACCGTAATTGTGTCTAACCCTTGTCATCCTCCCCTTAACCCCCATTTTAGTTTTCCATGCCTATTTAACCCCCGTCGACCATTTTCCTACAAGCCTTGACCCTGGCAGTATGTAAAAATGAGCAGAGAGATAAAGTTAGCCTTTGTCCCCATTCTGCATCTGCCAATGATGGTCATAACCTAGCTGACATCGACATCAGTCACTTATAGGCCAACATCAACAGTCTTGCTAACGTCGGTTATCTTTAACACTACGTTCTCGACCTAAATGCAAGAACCGTTATCCGTTATCCATTTAGTTGCCAATCCATTTCTCGATCGGTTATTGGACCTTCCTTCGTATCAATCAGCAAAACCTCTTCATTCAAAGGATCAACCAATTCTTGCATCCAACCAATCTGCAATCAATCTCTCGCATTCTCTCTCTGGTATAGGTATTCTACTTCAGTCATCTTATTGGAGGTCTGCTACAGCGAACTTCTGTGACACAATGACAAC
>JARHVA010003175.1:2050000-2077500 GCA_037957365.1 Torreya grandis
TGTAACACTCTAGCTAAAATATTATTTGGTTTTAGAATACTTTAAGACCCAAGTGTGATGGAAATGTAAAAACGTTTTAAGGGGAATTCGTGCTCTACTTGCTCCTGTGGATGAGATAAAACTATCCATGCATATGTTCTTGTGTTTGGATATAACTATTATATATTTTTTCAAATCCATGTAATCTACATCAATTGAAGAATTCAATATAATCTATTTTACTCCACATTCTATGATTTCTTCCAGTGACATTGATCTCACTCTCCTACATGGCATCTAAAATCTCCTCAGATATCTATGAAACAAAACCAACACCGACCTATAGTTTCAAATCTAGGGTTCACATAATTTTATAATTTCATTGGCATATAGTGTAATGTAGTAAATAAACATGCATTAAATATTTGTCAATGGAATTATGTGGTCAAACTCATATGTGCATATAATTTCTTTTTAAAAATATTGATGAGTTAGGTTTTAGTTTTTGGGTGAAATAGTATACGTTTTATTTATTATAAAGTGATTTTAGGTTACAAGTTTTAATGTATAAGTGCATCAAGTTATATATGTATTTAGTAGATGATTTGCAAGCTAATTTTTAAATAAAAATATATGTTTATTTTATTTATTAGTTTGATTTTTAATTATATTTTTTAGCAATATTTTAAATTTAATATTCTATAGTTTAATAGTGTAAAAATCTTATATTATGTCTAAAGTGTTTATATTAAAGGGAGTCATTTTTTATTATTGTGTTGATAAATCATGTTAGTGCATATTAGTGCATTGTAAGAGTCAGAATGATAAATAAATCCTTATATAGAGACATTATAATGTGAATCTAACATCCAATGGATGTTTCAATATTGTAGAGGTTTTATTATTAATAAATACATGTAAATTAGTTTCATGTTATAATTTACTGAGTAAGTAGATTCCCAATGACAGTTAGAGGTTGGAGGAAAAATGTGACCTTGATTTAGTCACTAAATCAGGTGTTGCATTATCTAATAGTAGTATACCAAATTTTTAAGCCAAACAAGCAAAACCCAAGGGCAATATCTAATAGTAATAGAGATTTCCTAAGTTGATCATGATCAAGTGGTAGTGATCAATAATAGAGGGTACGAAAGAAGACAATGAGAAATTTTTTCTCATAATATTTTATTTTTTTAGTTTATATATGGTCTATATAAATAAATTATTGTAATCTATAATATTCCTTTCTATAATGATAATACAAATATCTAAACCAAATAAACTATAGTAGATATGCCTTTGCTAATTTGACTAGCTTGGTTGATGTGTCTAAGTTCATAAAGGATGTATTCATATGAATAGGTTTATGGGCCCCTATTCATGATTGGTGAGGTTCCCATAATCATCTGAGTATAAATATCACAAATAATTTCATGGGTTCCTCTTCATGTTTCTTAGTCATCAAGTAATGTTTTTAATGTATATAAAACCACAAACCTCTACTCTCTATTAGGTCCTCATATCTAGATCTTAACCCAGCTCTTCTCTTTTACTTGTAAATTATATTCTTTGGTCATATGGACCATAGGTCCATCTACACCCTTGTTGTTTCATAACCCTAATTCTACATTAGAATTTTAGAAACACATATACACACCATTTATGTTCTATTTTGGTCATAACAAACTTGCAAGTACTCTATTGGAAGATATGTTCACTCACTAATTTCTTATACACACTAATGGATCATGACAAGACTAATACTCCTTATGTCCCTCCAAACACCTAAACCTTCAAGGCCTAAATCATCCATAGAGTTTTAAAATAGAATAAAACCATTTTTAGATACTCTTTATCATATTTAAACTTCTCCAAAAGTTTCAAGTCACCATTCATAGTGTAAGTACCTTTTCTCTCATTTAATTATTTCCAATTAGATCTTTCTATGCCTAATACACTCCCACAATGATATAAATAGTATTAGGTTGTATGTTAATAGTCCAAAAATAAAAAAATATTGTACAACACATCTAATAGAGTCATATTAAAAAGTTTTATGAAATTAAAAGAATGGAATGATTAGTTATTCCATTTTATATTTCAAAACCCTAGGTTTTCTCTTTTCTGACTTATGCAAGGCTAAGATCTATGAAAATTTTGATTTTTACATACCTTACTGAATAACCATATATCTTCAAAAGGCAAATATGTAGGGTTCTCAGTTACAAAACATGACTATTTTAATGGAATGATGGGTTATATTAATAATATTTCCTTTTTAAATGGATTAATGATCTATTGGGGTTTGTATCACCTTCCTATAACATTTCCAATATGTTTAATTCTTATATAGAGTCTTAAAGATTCCAACATGAATTTATATAAAATTCTAACTTCACATTCCTTGCTTGTGTCAATAGGTTTACAGATTTACATTGTGATATAAACCTACTTCATGCATTCAAAATTTTCATAAACCTTAGTCAAGACTTCACTATCCTCTCCATACTTCAAACTTTTAAATATCTAACAATAAAACCTTTATTGTCTTTCCTTCTTGACTATGCAAATAGGGTTCCTCTCAAGAATGAATATGAAAATTTCCTTTATCTCCCATCCCTTTGATGGATTCCTAAGCATAAAAATGGTTTTGATTCATCAATAATAAACTCCTCACTATTTTTAATATCTCACCATAATTTAAGAATCCATAAACCACTATCCACAATATCCATTAACTGATTATTCTTTACCATAACACATAACTATTTTGAATTGATTATACTATAATTTGTACTTTTGATATATATCAAGATAATTATTGAAACACAAAACAATATTTAATCATGCCAAAACAACATAATTATATTAATATTAATCTCTTGCATGTAATAATTATTCTTCAAAATAAATCTTAATTCCATTTACAAGCCTATATATAACCTATATGTAAAATTTCTCTTATGAAAATAGATTTCATTCATATGTTCATCTTCTCTTGGATATCTCTACCTATATAATTATATTATCTCCTCTAAAATACTCATAATATCACTCCCACTATCTCAATTATATGAAAATTGTCATTATATTATTAAACATGTAACATCTTCCTTGCAACCTCCTTGCTTGGAGGGCATTTATAAATTCCAAGTTTTTGTAATACATTTTATTGATTGATGTATTTCACATTCATAAAACCCTAAAAACACTTTTAGGACCAATTATGACACCTTTAAAACATCATTATTCATTTATATTTAACAAAAACCCTTTAACCCTTCTAAAACATAAACACAGGATTAAAATATCAAATTTTCTCATTTTGGTAGAAAATGACAAAGAGAACTATACACATAATACAATGAATTTATAGGCTTCTTAAAAACATTATATGTGGTATTTAATGACCCATAAAAACCTATAATACCAATTAATCTTCTTCTCTATCCATTCCTCTTCACTTTTTGGTCTTGTATATTGATGCTCCTACATCATACTAAGGAAACTTGAGCTCTAGAACAAATTCCTTTTAAAAATATTATTTATTATTTCTTTCCAATTAATTTTTTGATATTTTTATCTCTATTTTTTGTTCCTCTCACCTATACTTTCTCTTCTTAGTTGATTTTTGTATTATTATTTTCTTTCCTTACTTTGTCTCTTGACTAGCTCCTTTTGTATTTCAATGGAGTATAGAAACATTTGTATCCAATTATCATCTTAATATTTTGACCATTATATATTTGAATCATCCTCATTAAATTTTTTCTCTATCATATTCTTCTTCAACCATCTAATTTTTAAATGCCTTTTTTGTTTGTGCTTCACAGTTCCTTACTTTCATACTTATCTTAGTCTTTTAATGCACTCCTTGTTGTCCTATTTTCTTGGTAATGTTTCCCTCCTTGACTTTCTAGTCTAATTTATTTTATTGTTATTTCATTATTTTCATATCTCTAATTACACCTTCTTTCACCTTTTCATCACTAGATGTTGACTTATGAGTAAGAGTCTTTAAAAGGACTCTTTTATCAACTTGATACATCATTCTCCTCTTTAAATTAGGTTTATATGTACTCAATTATTTTTTTGAACTTATTACACTATACTCCTTATTCATATGTTCAATATCAGTAGAAATACTATCATTCAAATAGCTCAACTTTATACCTTATTCTTTTTTGTTCTCTTGCTCACCTTCTTGTGGTTTATTTTCTTGTCGTTATTCATCTCTTGGCATAGTAACTAGACTAGTTTTTGGGCAAGAATTACCCTCTCTTTTCTCTCTCAATAAAAACTTGCTCTTATTCTCACCTTTAATCACCTTTTTACTAGTATAGACCTCTTCCAAACATGCATTCTTGATTAAACCACCCTCTTGATTAGTTTTTATATTCTATGCTCAATCATGAGCTCTTTTACTTCCTTGCTTCTTGGATATTATTTTTATATTGTTATGAAACTTTTCATCCTCTTTTATGCTCCTTCAATATTCCACAATTATTTTACTTACTTTTTTACCACATTTACTTACTTTGTTTTACCTTTATTAAACATAATCATTCCTCCTTTATTATATTGCTTACCTTCAATAACTTGCACCTATTGTGCATTCATATCCTACTCTTTATCTCTATCATATTGCCTATCTGTGGCCCAAAACTATGTTGATTCCTATAAATCCTCATATCTACATTCTCTCAATTTCTTGCATTCATATTCCTTCTCCTCATTTACTTTCCAAAACACGGGTACTAACCTCAAATGTTATTGGGCACCCTAATGTTAACCTATATCATCCAAGGACAACAAAAACACACTATTCACATACTCTTCATTATCCACCTTAGCTGTAACTTTGATTTACTCTTAAAATTCTTTCTTATCTTCAACTTTTAGGTCCATTTCATGATCTTTGTTTGGCTATAAACTTATGCCATTAATCTCTGGAATGTTTATCACATCTTCTTTATTATATCTACTTGTCTCTGTAAAGACCTCATACTCCTGAGTTTCTCCCATGCTTGCTTCTTTTTTCAAATTCATCTTCATACTAAGAACAAATTGTTCATACCACCAATCAATATTTATCTTCATAACCATCTTATCCATGATGGTTTTCTCATTTCCACCTGATTCATTTCTTTTTCCTTCATTCTTATATCTATGGTCTTTACATGAGACCAAATCATCACCATTGTCTTCATTCATTAAATAATTCTATTTTATTTTTATTTTTTATAAGACCATATATCTATTTATATGAATAAAGTATCCCTTTACTTGATTTTCATATTTAATATAGCTTTCAATGTTTCTCTTTTTTGATATGATAGCTTAATACTTCCTCTCCCATTATTTTAAGAGCTCACATACATCCATATTAGCCTCTTGCATCTTATGTGCCCATGTCTTATTCTCTTCTTCATTATTTTCATTCATTTTTTTATTCATGGCTTGCTTGTGTTCTTTATCTACATTAGGTGTCAATATTGACACTCTTTGATCCTACAATCATCTTTTACACTTGCATACATATACTAAAAAAAACCATTAAACTCAAATAATTAAAGCATTGTAGACTCATCAAGTCCTCTTTACTTTAGTACTTCACCTCCTTATTTCCTTTGTCCCATAATTATATATTTTTTATCTTCACAACATGATTAATTTTTCATTAATTTCCTCGTTTCTATCTCTAATTATTTACAAAGCAACATTTTTTTCTCTTCATTATTTTTATTGGTGACTCACCTTTGCTTCTCTATGAGTAGACTTATAGTTGTTAGAGGTATAATAACTGAGAGGGGGGGTGAATTAGTGATTCTAAATAATCTAATTCAATTCCTAACTATTAAATATTTAGCATATATAAACTTGATCAAGCAACATAAACATGAAAACACATACATATAAAGCATACATTAGAAGCATTCATCACATGAACACATCATATATGTGAGAAATCCTATTGGGGAATAAAACCCACTAAACCATAAAAGATGGAATATAGTTATATAAACCAACATCCAACATTTAGACCATCACCAACTGATCAAGGATCACCCAACCCTTAATATAGTCAAGCACCCATTTGACCTTAAACTAGCTCCAACTAGCAAGGAGGCTAAAACCCCATATACAACCAAGCACCAACTTAGATACCTATAATATAATCTCCAGATATGATATAATTTCAAACACACTTATGATGGACTCATCTTTATTTCACTCTTCACCACTCAATCTCTCTCAAATAACCTCTATGGCTTACTCACTCAACTAGCCTCTTCTGAGCTTATTAGGTCCAATGACATATGTGTCCATATTCATAACCTCTATCAGATAATCATGATTTATATTTTTCACACTCTGATGGTCCTAATTTACCTTTACCTTCTATTTCAAATGTTATCTTCTTGTCTTGAATTTGTACACACATAACTAACATAATTAGTCCAATTAGACCTTATACTTATACCACTCTCTTCCTTTAACTCATCTTGGTATACCAAAATGCTTTACATATTTGATATAGATTTAATATAGGTCCATACTCATGTTAAATATGAGAACCAAAATATTCATAGGTTGGTCATTACCTCATTATCCCTAAACCACCATTAGGACTTTGTGAGACCTAAACCAATTAGGCCTTCATACTCACACTTTATATGTGAGATTACTTGAACCAAATTCATCCTTTACCAATGCTTAAAATGAATCAAAAATATTTAAAATATCCCCTTACTTACATCCATATGGTTACATGCTACTTGGAAGACCAACTCACACATTGAACCCACCAATTAAGTCTCCTTGTTCTTCAAGTCTTCATACATAGAAAACATACTCTCAAACTTTTAAAGAAACTACTCAAATATTTCACATAAACATATGATTATATCACATGGGTGAATCATATAGTACCTTTTCAACACATTTATGTTATTTAGACACTTCAATAGATGTTCTAAGCACTCAAATCAACTCTCTAAAAATGACAACTCAGACTGGGCACACACATCAAAATATAGTCAAGCTATTTTTACTCTCCATATTTGATCAGAGGAAAAATAGGACAACCAATGCCTTAACATGAGACTTATAGAATTATATAAAATATACATAATAATTTTATTCTTCAATTTTATTCAAAACACCTTCAACTTACCTATGTAAGATGGCCACTCAATCTACTAGTGCATTCAACAAAGATAATTAACTTATAAGCCTTTGTTCATATTGCATATGGATTGTTCAAACATCAAAAATCCAAATAGAATTTCCTCATGGATTATAAAACATTATCCAATATTTTTATCATATTTAAACATCAAGAAACTATCAATAAAAACTCAATTATCCTTCGTATGTCCCTTGCAGAACATGGTCAAACACATAGTCAACTTTAAAGCTTAATAAATTTGATTGTACTAACATTCAAACCTTATATGAAGATTATCTAGATGTGCCATGAAGTCATATTCAATGTTTATTTTTAATTCATCATAAAATTTGACATGGATCAAAATATATAGATCAAATCTAAGCACTAGATTTCCCTCATAAATTTTAATATTTAAACTCCAATGGTCATTGTGCAAATGTTAAACATTGGACACTTTGACCTCATCTCATGATCCCTGGAAACATTGAAAAAATATGATTCATAAATATCATCAAAATTATCCTATCTTTAAATCATTAATGATCATCATTGATATTTATCATTTGTATCTATGAGTAAGAGAATTGACACCCTTATGTGCCTTCTGAACACATTGACTATGGACTCTAATGAACTTCTACCACTTAGCATCCATGTGTGCCTTCTAAACATATTTTGACATATTGAATAAATAATCACCATTAGATCACTATTTATAAGATCACACACTCTATTAGATACATATCCCATCAAATAAATTTCTCACATTTAGATCTTTCATCCAATTTAACACTCATTGTAGATCTTCGATAACACAAATTTGGCCAAGTATGGGAACTTAAAAAATTGTCTTAGAAGCTAGATTTTTACCTTAACAAATTTTTCTACACTCCATATCTAGACCTAAAATTTGAACCATATAGTCTCCTCATATATGGGAATCCATCAATATATCAAACTATGCTTTAAACTCTCACACATGAAATATGATGTCATCAAGCTGCTTACTCAATTTATCTATTAAGATGAGTACTTGAACCTAGACACTCATTTGAATATTCTAATTAATTATATTCACTTCCATAAGCATTATAAGCTCTCATAACACCCCATAGAGTCTCTAAAACATGTCCATATCATCAATATAATCCATCAATTTCTTCACTAAGTCAAATACTCTCCAAATCATCAATCTAATAACTTTGTCATTAATGCACTAGTACCACATGCTCTCTTTGAAATCAATGACAATCAAACATCAATGGCCATGCTAAAAAATATCCCCCTTTATCATTGATGTAAAAACACACTCTAAATTACTTCTTACTCATTTGAACTTCTTCAATTTGATCTTTCTCCCCCTTTGAAATTAATGACAAAGGGTCCCTCAACATGCCAACTATTATTCCTCAACATCATATATGCATTAAAGCATATGAATAAATTGATCCCCCTTTCACCTACACCAATCTAGGCATGGACTTATCTAATCTTTGAACTTGACAAACTACTTATAGAGCTTAAAAATTTCCCTTAGAATCATGCTCAATCTCATAACATCTATTCTGAGAACATATACCAATCTAAACTTGGGATTCTATGATCCTTGGACCTACCAACCTATAGATCTCAAAATCTCTCTTTTCTCATGCATGAATATTCAATAACTTTTCAAAACATATGTCTTGGATTTATCAAGTCATCATATCAATATTCTTGAATTCACAAGTATAGTAGACATATTCATACTTCTATCATGACTGAAGCATCTTTACATATGATCCCCCTTACACCATGCACATATTATTCAACCCACTCAAGCTAACTAAGTTATCTCCCCCTTATCCAAAAATATCTTCAAATGATATTCTTGTCCTAAAAAAACAACCAATGCCCAACTAGTATCCACCATACTTCCTCTTGCTTGTCAAGTGTCTCCTTCAATCCTAGATATAGACACCCTAACCCATAATATCCTAGAACAATGTGAAACTAGGAGTTTCCCATAACTCCTCATATTCCTTCTCCTCATTGGTCATATGATAATTATAGTTCTTGTTTTTATTTTTAGGCTTAAGAAAAAAAATTCTCATCCATTACAATATTCTCCTTTTATTTTAAGAATGAATTGACAATACATGGAGATAACAAATATTCATGACATATCTTTTCATCTGAAGAAAGAACCTCATCACTAGGTATTGAAAATTGTATGTTCTTTGCATGAAACTTGCTCAATAATATTATAATGTTTTCTTAGATACATACATACCACATAACTAGCCTCATTTATCATTTTGGTCTTTTAGTTGATCTTGACTTGAACTAAATCTTGATTCCCCTTTTCTATCTAAACAAATGATACATTATCTTGCCATTCCTAAACCTTTTTCATATTTGATTACTCTTTTTATTTTTTAGGCAGTCCACCTTGATTTTTTAGATCAACTAATTTAGTTTTCCTTGTTTTCACTTCTGTATTATTCCATACCAAGGATTGACCTTTCTTGAGAACATTAGGATGTCCATGCACCTTCTTATGTATTTACATATTTCTTTTACAAAATATTAAAATATGACAAACTTGATGACAACATAAAAAATTAACATTATTCATGCCTTCTTCATGATGAATATTATGAATCTCAATAAACATACCATCTCGTCTCTTAGGTTTATTATGCTCAAACTTAACTGTCTTAGCTCTCCATACCTGGGTTAGTTGTTTCCCATGAAATCTAAGGCATAATCTATCAATATGTTTCATATCATGATAATTATAGTAGTCTACATTATCCATACCTCTAGCTAAACATTTGTTCTTCCTTCTATAGTTTCTTTGCTTATGACCAAAAAG
Organism: Torreya grandis; assembly: GCA_037957365.1. Taxonomy (NCBI): domain Eukaryota; kingdom Viridiplantae; phylum Streptophyta; class Pinopsida; order Cupressales; family Taxaceae; genus Torreya; species Torreya grandis. The sequence goes on from JARHVA010003175.1 coordinate 2,060,011, forward strand.
ATTACATGCAAACTAGTGAGCATGAAATTAACTTTCATACTTTAGAGGCTTTGGTTGCCTGATAGCTATTCTCATGTTTCACTTAGTGCTTGTATCCTTCTTGTCTTGAGCTGATCTCTCTTTCTCTTTCTTAGTCTTTTTTACCTTGACAATAAATTTCTCTTGCTCAACCTTTAATGAATCGAGATTGATTTTTAATAGAACACTATCATCCTTTTTAGCTCTTGTACTTGAACTTATAGCTTCTAACTAAAATTTGAGAACTTGGATAGTCTCCTTATTTCTCATATCCTCTTTAGCTATGTCATATTTTAATCTACATGCTTTCTTTTCAATAATCTTTATAGAATGAAGATTGGACTTCAAATCATCATGCTTACCTTGATTTGAAGTCAACTTGGAATTTATCTCTTCTAAATGAGTTTTGAAATGTTTTCATTCTTCCTATATTAAACTCAGATTAGTCTTTTTAATTCCTAATTAATCCTCAAGATCCTACATGGTCATTTTGTCTTCATTGACTATTTAACTTAAACTCTCAAACTTGGTTTGAAGATGAGTTATCTTTTCACTATGTTTCATGAACTATTTGTTAAGATCCTGTTAGGGCGTGGAGCCAAAAGCTTCAACTGTTGCAGACATGGAGAGGTTGCTAAAGTTTCAAAAGTACCAGCATCAGTAGTATGACCGACGTCAGTCAGATACAGTGCAGAAGGCAACTGGCATCGGTAGGGAGTCAGCTGACGTCGGCCAGCACCAGACAGATAGGGACCGACGTCAGTCACTTATGGCGGTTCTAAAACTGCTATTGACGAATAGTCAGTTAAGTGAAGTGAGTGTTTACATGTTTAAGGGATAATTATAGTCACGAGCTGCATGTCTAATTATTGTAATTAGAGTTCTATTTTTGTATGCATGGGATCCTATTTAAAGACCCATGAGGCATGTATTATAAATCAAGCAGGCAAGTAAAGCATTGAAGTAAGGAAGCAAGGTCAAGGAGATCTATAGGTGTAAGGTCAAGGAGATCAGCTAAAGAATTCAAGGAGGGGATAACAACTTAGGTTGTTGAGTTAGTTATGGTTGAGCAAGAGAGAGAGGGAAGAAGGTCCTGAGGTGTGGCAAGCCTTTGAGGTGGAGGAAGAAGTGGCATCTTCCTTATTATATTTTCTTCTAAGAGTATTTAATACAAGATTGTGTATTGTCTCTCAAATTATTTATTGTTTCAAGTTTCTAGTTACTTAATCATTCTGGTATAATTCCGTGTTTAATTGCTTATAAGAAAAGTAATCAATTGTGCTTCTGTTGGATAAGGGTTCCTAACAGTTGGTATCAGAGCTACGATTTGCAGGGAGCAGGTTATTGTTTGATTACAGGTCATTCTCAGGGGTTTCTAATTGAGTGGGAGTTCAACAATGGCATAAGAAAGTAAGCTACAAATGGAGAAGTTTAACAACAAGAATTATCAACATTGGAGGATGTAGATAGAGGATTATCTGTATTAGAAGGATTTATACTTATCATTGGGTGGGGTTGCATGTAAGCCCACAGATATGAAGGATGAAGAATGGAGTGTTCTTGATCGAAAGGCTATGGGTTAAATAAGGTTGAGCCTTGCATCGTCTGTAATTTCCAACTTATCACAGTGAAAGACAATAGAAGAGTTGATAAAATCTTTGGCGAATTTATACAAAAATCTGTCAGCTTCAAATAAGGTATTTCTTATGAAGCAGCTATTTACTTTTAAAATGCAAGAATGTGGATCAATACATACTCATCTTAGTGATTTCCATGGTTTGGTAAACTGGCTAGCTTCAGTCAATATTGTTTTTGATGATGAAGTACAGGCTCTCTTGATTTTATGCTCTTTACCTGGAAGTTGGGATAGTTTGGTTATGGCAGTAAGTAATTCTGCATCTGCTTCTAAAATCTTAAAAGTTGATCATGTTGTGAGTGTGATCTTGAATGAATAAATATGCAAGAGAAGCATAGGTGAATCATTAGGGAATGCTCTAAGTGAAGAAAGTAGGGGAAGGCAAAGAGAGAACATAGAGCAAGGGAAATCAAGGTCGAAGGTGGGAAGGAGATCTGAATCCAGAGGTGTTACCTGCTGGTTTTGTGGAAAGAGAGGACACACAAAGAAAGAGTGTTGGTTGAGGGATAAAGAGAATCAACATGAAGGTAATGAAGAAGCAAAGGATGCACATATTTTGGTACAAGATGCTCTCATACTTTCTTTGGATAGTCAGGTAGGATCATGGGTTTTAGATTCCAGTTCTTCTTTTCATGCATCCCCAAACAGAGATTTATTCCATGAGTATGTCCAAGGAGACTTTGGAGTTCTTTATTTAGGGGATGGTACGCCTTGTCAAATAGTTGTCAAAGGGAAAGTGCAGCTGAGATTGTAGATGGACAACACATGGGTGTTGAAGGAGGTCATGCATGTCCCAGTTCTGAAGCAGAGTTTGGTTTCTGTAGGAAGGTTGGGTGATGAGGGATGCACAATAACCTTCACAGTGGATTCTTGGAAGGTTACCAAAGGTCCACTTGTTTTAACAAGAGGTAAGAAGGTAGGTACTCTTTATATATCTACTTGTATTACTAATTCTACTTCTGGTTTATCTACTTCAGCTGTAGATTCGAAGATGTGGCTTAATAGGCTTGGTCACATGAATAAGAAGGGAATGGAAATTATTGATTTAAAAGGTATGTGTTTAGATTCAGAAAGCATAGATAGAGTTCATTACAGGAAAAGGAAATTTGATGCTTTTGACAAGAACAAAGAAGCCTTGGTGTTTATGGAGGAGATGATGGATAGACATCAATCACAGGGGCCGAATAATTCTGAGCAGGGTAGTATGGATAGGGGTTTGATCCAAGATGAGCTTGTAGATGAAGAATTCATCACTTACAGGAACACACAGACACTAATGTCGGTCACTTGGAACCAACGTCGATCAGACAGATATCGACATCGATCATGTGCAGACCAGCAGGGTCGGTAGAGTCGGGCAGAGAAGTCTGACGTCGGTCAGGCAGGGACCAATGTTGACAGAAGGGACACTAGTGTCGGCTAGGGAAATGACATCAATAGTTAGGGTCAGTGTAGGGAACTGACATCGGTCAGGAGTAGACTGGGAGATGGCTGAGATCAGGCACTAGAACGGATGTTGGGTGGATAGCAAGCTGTCAAGGAGTCTCAAACACCCATATGGAGGTCAAAAAGGGTAAGTGAACCTCATATTCATTGTTCACCTTCTTTATATTTCTTACTAATGGTCAAGAACTAGGAAGATGTGAAGAGGTAATGCAGGTAGAATCTAGAAACAGTGGGAGCTTGGCATGGATGAGGAGTGTGAGTACTTGGAGAAGAACCAAACAGGTATTTGTTGGTGGAGTTGTTAGTTGGAACAAAGCACTGGATGAGGGATGGATTCCCAAGTCAGAGAAGAGAGTGGATGGACACGTGAGACAGAAGGCTATGGTATATGGTCTTGAGTAGGCTACAGGACAATGGAGGTTTGACCATTGTATTTTTCTTTACCAGGTTGGATAATATTAGCTACATTATCCTGTTACTGTATTGTGTTGCTTATTGCAGGGTTACATATACAGGGAGTTTTTTGATCTAAGGGTAAAGTTAGTTCAGAGGTGTGTCATGAAGAATTTGGGAGTAGCAAAATTCTATTGGCATAAGTGACAAGTATAGCATCACAGGTTTTTTGGTTGTTGGTCTTCAAGAGTGACTTTGAAGAGGGATACAGAGCCAAGGGAACAAAGTAGATGGTGTATAAGTACAGGTACAATTGCAACTATTTATCTCCATGTGGGAGATTATTAGGGTGTGGAGCCAAAAGCTTGAACTGTTGCAGACATGGAGAGGTTGCTAAAGTTTTATAAGTACCGACATTGGCAGTATGACCGACGTTGGTCAGATATAGTGCAGAAGGCAACCAGCGTCGGTAGGGAGTCAGCCGACGTCGGCCAGCACCAAATAGATAGGGACTGACGTCAGTTGCCTGTGGCGGTTCCCGAACTACTATTGATGAATAGTCAGTTAAGTGAAGTGAGTGTTTACATGTTTAAGGGCTAATTATAGTCATGAGCTACGTGTCTAATTATTGTAATTAGAGTTCTATTTTTGTATGCATGGGATCCTATTTAAAGACCCATGAGGCATGTATTGTAAATCAAGTAGGCAAGTAAAGCATTGAAGCAAGGAAGCAAGGTCAAGGAGATCTATAGGTGTAAGGTCAAGGAGATTAGCTTAAGCATTCAAGGAGGGGATAACAACTCAGGTTGTTGAGTTGGTTGTGGTTGAGCAAGAGAGAGAGGGAAGAAGGTCTTGAGGTGTGGCAAGCCTTTGAGGTGGAGGAAGAAGTGGCATCTTCCTTATTGTATTTTCTTCTAAGAGTATTTAATACAAGATTGTGTATTGTCTCTCAAATTCTTTGCTATTTCAAGTTTCTAGTTACTTAATCATTCTGGTATAATTTCATGTTTAATTGCTTATAAGAAAAGTAATCAATTGTGCTTCCATTGGATAAGGGTTCCTAACAGATCCTTAGGCCTCATCTAAGTTCATCATCCTTGGAATTATAATTACTCTTCCATGTCTTAATATGACTAATCTATTCTTCAATAATTTTGACCATTGATCTCAAATCAAGATTTTATTACCTTAACTACTTAGCCATCTTTGTACCTTAGATCACCTTCAAGTGGTTAAACTTTGAAAATAAGGTCATGTTATGATACCAATTATTAGAGGTATAGTTAGTATCAGGGGGTGAATTAGGGATGATAGGTAATCTTATTAAATTACCAACTCTTAAACATTCAACATATATCAACTTGATCAAGCAACATAAACATGAAAACACATACATCCAAAGCATACATCACATGAACACATAATATATGTGGGAAACCCTCTTTGGGAATAAAACCCACTAAACCATGAAAGATGGAATACATTATTTTAAAACAAGATCCAACATTTATACCAGCACCAACTAATTAAGGATCACCCACTTGACCTTTATTTATCTCCAACTAGCATAGAGGATACAACCCCCTAAAAAATTAAGTAGCACATCAGATACCTCTTATATGATCTCCACCTCTGATTTGATGTTAAGCACACCTGATGATAGAGTCCTCTTACTTACACTCTTCACCCCTCAATCTCTCTCAAATAGCCTCTAGGGCTTACTCACTCAACTAGCCTCTTCTAAGCCAATTATGTCTAATGACATGTGTTTCCATCTTTATCACCTTTATTAGATAATAATAAGTAATATTATTAAAAATCTAATGTTCCTAACTGACTTCTACCTTTTTGTCAAATTTTTTCTTCTTCACTTGAATCCGCACACACACAACTAAAAGAAATAGTCTAATTAGACCTTGTAGTTATAACACTCTCTTCCTTCAACCCATATTGGTCAAATAAAATTCTTTACATATTTGTTATACCATTAACATAGATCCATATACAAATTAAATGTTATAACCACACTCTTGATAGATATGTCATTACCTCATTATCCACAAACCAACATTAGTTTTTGGTGAGACCAAAACTAATTAGGCCTTAATATTCACACTTTACATGTGAGACTATTTGGACCACCTTCATCCTTTAACAATGATTAAAAAACATCAAAAATATTTCCAATATCCCCTTTCTTTCTCCCATATTTTTCCATGCCACATGGAACACCAAATCATATTTTAAACCTACCAGTTAAGTCTCCTTGTTCTTCAAGTCATCATACACAAAAAACACAATCTCAAAATCTTGAAGTAACTACTCAAACATTTCACATATCCATATAATTATATCACATAGGCAAATCATTTATGACCTATTTAATACTTTTGTGTGATTTATAGACTTCAACATAGGATCTACAAACTCAAATCAACTCTCTAAAAAATGACCACTCAGACTAGTCACACATAGTCAAAATATAGTCAAGTTATTTTAAATATCCATATCTGATTAGGAGAAAAATATGATAAACAATGAATTATCATAATCCTTAGAGACATATATAACATTTACATACTCATTTTGTTCTTCAATTATGATCATAACAACTTCAAATTACCTATGCAATATGGTCACTCAATCTGCCAATGCATTCCACAAACACAGTTAACTTCTAAGCCTTTGTTCATATTGAAGATGGATTGTTCAAACCTCAAAAATACACATATAATGTGTTCATAGTTTTTAAAACACTCCTAAATAGGTATATCATATTTAAATATCAATACATTATCAAGAGAAACGCAATTATCCTTCTCAGGCCACTTACAGATCATGGGCAAACACACAATCATCTTTGGAACTTAATAACTTTGACTATCAAACATTAAAACCTTATAAAAATATTATATGGAATTATCTTTAATTCAACTTAAATTTTTATTTCTAATCCATCATTAAATGCATCCTTGATCAAAATATATATCTCAAATACTAATAACTAGCTTTCCTTCATAAATTTGAATATTTAAATTCCAATGGTCACTCTGCAAATGTTGAACATCAAACACTTTGACCTCATCTCATGTTCCCTAAATTTTTTAAAAAAATGTGATTTATCAATCTCCTTATAATAATCCTATCTTTAAATATTTAATGCTCACTCTCGATCTTTGACACAGACATCCCCGATTAAGATACTTGGCACCCTTACGTGCCTTGTGAGCACATTAACTATTGACTCCATTAAACATCCGCCACTTGGGAGCCTCATGTGTCTTCTAAGCATACTTTGACATATTCAATAAAAATGAACTATTGGATCACTACTGAAAATATCACACACTCCATTGGATCCTTATCCAATCAAATATTTTTTTTGTTGTTAGATCTTTGATCTGATTCAACACTTATCCTAGATCTTCAATATCACAAATTTGGATATGTATAGAAAATTAGTATATTATTTTTGAGAAGAAAACTTTGCACCTTAATAAAATTTTTTTCACTCCATGTCCAAACCTAAAATTTGAACCATATGATTTACTCACATAGAGGAATTCATCCATATATAAAACTACTCCTCAAACCTTCACACATGTGAAATATGACATCATCAAACTAATGACGTAGCTTTATCTATCAAGATGATTACTTTAACATATACTCTCAATTGACTACTCTGATGAGTTCCATTTAATTCTATAAGCACTATAAAAACTTATAAGACCCTATAGGGTTTGTACAACATGTCGATATCATCGTTATCATCTATCACTTTCCTCATTAAGTCAAATACTCTCCAAACAATAAAATTTATCACTTTTCCATTAATGTACTAGTACCACATGTTCTCTTTAACATCAATGAAAACCAAACATCAATGAACATGCTCAAAAATATTCCACTTGATCTTCTTTCTTAAGGACCAACCATATTACTAGTATTTTACTTGATGCATGTGATCTACCATGAGCATTATCATATCTAAGCATTTCCCCAAATATTTTCTTATCTCTTTCACCTATTCTTCTATATTCATATATTTTATTTTTGTGTCTTATTTCACCATCTTATATTTTTAGTACATTGTCTCATCCATGACCTACTTCTTCTATTTTTTTAATTCACTTTCTAGGTCTCACTTGGACATTTCTTTCTCAATAAGTTTGCCTACTTGCCCCCAAGCACCTCACTTGGGTATCCTTCACTCTCTTTTCCCTCCTTCTCTTGATTATAACTTTGAGTATATCTCTTATTGATCTTATAATTGAGTTTATAACAATTATATTCACCTTCTTCAAGCCTTAATGGTTTTAGGGCTGCCACCATAGCTTCTATTTTTTTAAAATTTTATATGTTCTTTATCTTAACTAGGCTCTTCTTGCCTAGTATTTAAGTCCTTCACCTTGGAATTAGGGGATATAAATTATTCATTCACTAATATTATTATTTATTCTAACCTTAATGGGTCATACCTATAACTTTATTCAGCTTAAAAATGTTCTTCACAAGTTGAATTTTTTTCATAACAAATAAATGTACTTTTTTTATTTGAATCTTGTCCATTATTCTTTGCCAGTAGGATAGTATCACTTTGATATAAATTTATTTAGATAAAACCATCAACATATGTTCTCTACTATGTCATCCTATCTGGATCTTATCCCAACTCCTCTCTTTTACCTATAAATTCTTTTCTTTGGTCATTTGGACCATAGTTCTATCTACACCCTCATTGCTTCATAACCCCAATTATACATTATAAATTTAATAACACATCCACACACCATTTATGGTATATTTTGGTCATAAAAATATCTCGTGTGTTCACTTGTAATCTCTATTTTCTCACTAGTTTTTTATAGACACCAATGGCTCATAAGAAGACTAATGCTCCTTGTAGCCCTTCAAACACCTAAAAATTGAAGTTATAAATCATCCAAAAAGTTTCAAAATATAATAAAACAATTTTTAGGTACCCTTTATCATATTTAAACTCATCCTAAATTTTAAAGTCACCATTCACACTATAAGTATCTTTTCTCTCTCTTACTTCCTTCCAATTAGGTCTTTCTATGCCTAATATACTCCTCTAGTGATAAAAATCATACTAGGCCATATGGTAATATTAAAAAAATTACAAAATATTTTATATCACATATAATATAGTCATATTATAAAGTTTTAATAAATTCCAAGTGTGGAATCATTAGTTATTCCATTTTTTATTTCAAAACCCTAGGTTTTGTCTTATCAGGCTTGTGTAAGGCTGAGATCTATCAAAATTTTGAGTTTTACATACTTTAAAATTAATTATAAGATATTTTTAGGTATTAAACACATATAATAACCTATTCCATTAGTTATTTGACCTCACTCAATCACCATATGTCTTCAAAATACAAATATATATGAGTTATAAAACATGGTTGTGTTAATGGAATGATGGGTTAAGAGAATAATATTCACTTATTTAATGTAATAATGATAAATTTGTGTCTTTATCACCTTACTATAACATCTAAAATATATTTTATCCTTTATCATACTCTTAAATCTTCCAACATGAATTTATATAGAATTCTAACTTCATGTTCCTTATATGTGCCAATAGGTTTAAGTAATAACATTGAGTTGTGAACCTAAATAATTAATTTAAAAGGTTAATAAACCATATTAAATAATTTAATATCCTCTCCACACTTCTAAATTTTTAAATATCTCACATTAAAACCTTTATTTTCTTAACTTTGTGACTAGCCAAACATGGTTCCTCTCAAGACTGTGTATAAAAAATTTCTTTATCTCTTGTCTCTTTAATGGATTCATAATTATAAAAATTTATTAGATTAATCAAGTATAAACACTTAAATATTTTTAATCTCTCACCATTATTTATGTATCCATAAAAAAAAATCCATGGTATCCATTAGCTAATTATTCTTGACTACAACATAAAATTGCTCTCAATTGACCATATTGCAAGTTGTACATTTGATATATGTCAAGATAGTTATTGAAACACAAAATAATCATTAATCATTACAAAAATAATAATTATATTAATATAAATATCTTTCTCTCAATAATTATTCTTAAAAATAAATCTTAATTCCATTCACAAGCCTATATACAACTTATGTAGAATTTCTCATTTGCTGGTAGAGTTCCTTCATATCTTCTTATCTTGGATATATCTACCTCTATAATTAAATACTCTCATATAAAATCCTCCTAATATCACTCCATCTCTCTCACATGAAAATAATAATTATATTCTTAAATATGCAACAAATTCCTTCTTTAATTCGAACTCCATGTTTGGAGGGTAGTTACAAATGCCCAATTCTTACTTACATTTTATTGATTCATGTCTTGAAAATTAATAACACCCTACTAATTTTTTTATGACCAATTAGGAATACCTAAAAACATCATTCTTCAGTTATATTTAACAAGAATACCTAAACCCTTCTAAATCATAAACACAAGATTCAAATTTCTAATTAGTCATTTTAGCAGGAAATGAAAAAGAACACTAAACACATAACAAAATAACTTTATAGGATTCTTAAAAAACATTATATTGGGTATTTAATGACCCATAAAAACCTCTAGGACCAATGAATTCTCATGTATATCCATTCTTGTTCACTTTTTGGTCTTGTCTATTGATGATCCTACATCATACTAGGGAAATTTAAGCTCTAGATCAAATGCCTTCTATCCATCTTCTTTATTATTGTTTTCTAATTCCTTTCATGATATTTTGATATCATTTTGTTGTTTCTCTCACCTATACTTCCTCTTCTCAACTACTTTTTGTATTATTGTTATCTTTCATTGATTTTTCTCTTGACTAACTCATATTCTAATTTAATGGAGTATAGAAACCTTATTATCCCTTTGTCTTGTTCATATTTTGACCATTATATCTCTAATTAATCCTAATTATATTTTGTCTCTTTTTCATATTCTTCTTCAACCATATGATTTCTAAACACATTTTCTATTTGTCCTTCAAGTCTCCTTCCTTTCATACTTATCTTAGTATTTTCATGCACTCTTTATTATCTTATCTTCTTTGGAATGTTTTCCTCATTGTATACATACTGTAATGGCTCTTGTTGTTCTATTATTCTTTTCATATCTTTAGTTACACCTTCTTGCATTATTTCATCACTAGATGCTGATTTGTGAATATGAGTCTTCATATGGACTTTTTAATCAACTTGAGACATCATTATCCTCTTCAAATTAGGTTCAAATGTACTTAATGATTTTTGGAAACTTATTCCATTATACTCGTTATGTCTATGTTCAATATCAATATTAACACTATCATTCAAATAGTTCAACTTCATACCTTGTTCATGTTTGTTTTCTTGCTTACTTCTAGCAATTTATTTAATTGTAGTCACTCAGCTCTTGAAATATTAATCAGATAGATTATTAGGATATCAATACCTTCTCTTTTCATTCTTAATACAAACCTACTCTTATTATCTACTTGAATCAACTTTTGATTGATATAGTCATCCTTCAAACATGCATTCTTAAGAGAACTACCCTCTAGACTATTTTTTAATATTATTTACTCAATCATGAACTCTTTTACTTCCTTTCTTCTTCAATATTATTTATCTATTGTTATGAAACTCTTCATCCTCTTCTATGATCTTACAATTCTTCCAATACCCTTATACTTGCTTTTGTTTCACATCAACTTACTTTCTTTTACCTTTATTAAACACAATCATGTCTCCTTTCTTCCATTGCTTACCTATAAAAAATTTCACCTAATATCCATTGATATCCTATTATTTACCTATATCATATGACCTATCTATATCAAAAATATATGTTGATTCCTATAAACCACCATGTCTACATTCTCTCAATTTCTTGATTTCATATGCCTTCTACTTGTTTACTTTCCAAAAAACTTGTACTTACCTCAAATTATCTTGGGAAGCCCAATGGTGACCTATATCATCCAAGGACAAAAAAATCTTAGTATTTACCTATTCTTCATTCTCTACCTCCGTCGCAACTTTGATTTCATCTTCAAGTGTTTTCTTATATTTAGCTTATAGGTCCACTTCATCATCTCTATTTGGCTATAAACCTATACCATTAACCTCTTGAATTCTTATCATATATTGTTTATGAGATCTACTTGTCTCTACAATAACCTCATTGTCCTTATTGGTTTCTCCCATACTTGCTTCCTTCTTCAACTTCACCCTCATACTAAAAATCATTTGTTCATACCACTTATCAATCTCTATTTTCATAACCATTTTATCCATCATGTTTTGTTCATTTCCACCTACTTCATTGCTTTGTCCTTCACTCTCATCCTAATGGTCTTCACATGAGACCAAGTCATCACCTTTTTCTTCATTCATTAAATATTTCTAATTTTTTTATTTTTAATTAGACCATATATCTTCTTCTCGGAGCAATGTATCATTTTCTTTGACATTCTTCTTTATGTTATCTTGAAATGTTGTCTCTTTTATTAGTATGATAACTTCATCCTACCTCTCAATTTATTTTTAAGAGCTCACATATCTCCATATTATCACCTTAAATATTATGTGCCCATGTCTTATTTTTTCCTTTGTTATTTACATTGATGTATTTTTCCATGGCCTGCTTGTGGTGTTTATCTACATTAGGTGCTAAGGTTGACACTCTTTCATCCAACAACTAATATTTTACACATGCATATATACACTCAAAATTACCATTATAAATAAATATTTTAATCCTTCTAGCCTCATCAAGTGCTCTTTACCTCAGTACTTCACTTCTTTTCTTCCCTTGTCCTATCATTAGACAATCTTTATCTTCACAACTTGCTTCATTTTGCATGAATTTCTTCATTTCTCTTTCTAATTATTTTCAAATCAACCTTTTGTTCTCTTCACTATTTTTATTGGAAAATTTCCTTTGCTTCTCCATGAGTAGCCTTATATGCCACTTTACCTTTATTATCAAGAACCAACCATATCACATGTATTCTTCTTGATGCATGTGCTCCACCATGATCATTATCCTATCTAAGCTTTACCCCAAATATGTTATTATCTCTTTAACCTCTTCTTCTATATCCATATATTCTTTGTTTGTGTATTATTTCATAATATTCTACTTGTGGTACTTTGTATCAACCATGCACTAATTTTTATTTTCTTTTTATTCACTTTTGAGGCCTCATTTGGACCTTTCTTTTCTATCAAGTTTTACTACTATCCCCTTATGAGCTCACTTGGGTCTCCTTCACTCTCTTTTACCTTCTTCTCTTGACTCTCAATTGGAGTCTCTACTACTTAATCTTGTACTTGAGTGTCTAACAGTTATATTCACCTTATTCAAACCCTAATGGCTTTAGGTTTTCCACTACAACTTCTATTTTTTTAATCTTCTATGATTTATATCTTCTCTAGGCTTTTCTTTCCTAGTCTTCAAGTCCTTCACCTTAGACTTATGGGTTATATATTCTTCTCCCAATAATCATATTTTTTATGCTGACCTCAATTGGTCATACCTATACCTTGGTTCAACTTATAAATATTCTACATAACTTAAACTTTTCTCATCAACATAATAACAAATTATCAAACAAATGTACCTTTTTATAGTATTCTTGTCTATTATTCTTTGCCAATAGAATCTTCTCACTCTGATACTAAATTATCTATATACAACCATCAAATTATTCTCTCTACTATGTCTTTCTATTTGTATCTTAACCCAACTCTTCTCCTTTACATGCAAATTCTTTTCTTTCGTCATATAGACCATAGGTCTATCTACACCCCCATTTCTTCATAAACACAATTATATGTTATAAATTTAGGAACACATCCACACAAAATATATGGTCTCTTTTGGCTATAAAAAACTTGTGTACTCACTTGGAAGCTTTGTTCACTCCCTAGTTCCTTAGACACAGTAATGGCTCGTGACAAGAGTAATCCTCCTTGTGGCCCTCCAAATACCTAATCCTTAAATAATTGAATCATCCACAAAGTTTTAAAATATAATACAACCATTTTTATATACCCTTTTTCATATTTTAACTTCTCATAAAGTTTCAAGTCATGATTCACATTTTAATTACCCTTTCTCTCTCTTACTTCCTTCCAATTAGGTCTTTCTAGGCCTAATACACTCCCATAGTGATAGAAACCATATCAGGCCATACGATATTGGTATAAAAAACCAAAAATATTATAGATAAAATATAATAGAGTCAAATTATAAAATTTTATGAAATTTCAAGGGTGTAATCATTAGTTATTCCATTTTCTATTTCAAAACCTTAGGTTTTGTCTTATCAAGACTGTGTAAGGCTAAGAGCTTAAAATAATGAAAATTTTGAGTTTTACATACCTAAAAAATTAAAAAAATGTATTTCAAGGTTTGACCCAATTATCCTCACTCATTCCAATAGTTATTTGACGTTAATAAGCATATGTCTTCAAAAGGCAAATATGTCAGGTTCTGAGTTATAAAACATGATTGTGTTAATGGAATGATGGGTTAGGAGAAGAATATTTACTTATTTAATGTATTATTTAACTATTATGGTATGTATCACCTTCATTTAATATTTATAATTGGTTTTATTATTTATAAAACTTTTAAATATTCCAACATGAATTTATACATAATTTTAACTTTATGTTTCTTGTCTATGTCAATAGGTTTAAGGATTAACATTGAACTATGAACCTAATTCATGAATTAAAAAGGTTCATAAACTTCAATAAATACTTCAATATCCTCTCCACACTTACGAATTTTTAAATGTCTCATAAGAAAACCTTTATTGTCTTTTATTCTTGACTATGCAAATAGGGTTCCTCTCAAGACTATGTATTAAATTTTTCTTTATCTCTTGTCCCTATGATGGATGCCTAAGCATAAAAATGGATTTGATTAAAAAATAATAAAATATTCACTATTTAAATATATCACCATAATTTGATAATCCATAAATAACTATCCACAATATCCATTAACTGATTATTCTTGACTATAACACAAAATTGCTCTCAATTGACTATACTATAAGTTGTGATTTTGATATATGTCAAGATAGTTATTGAAACATAAAAAAATCATGAAACAAAAAAAATTATATTACTAGTAATCTATTTCTTGGAATAATTATTCTTCAAAATATCTCTTAATTCCATTCACAATCCTATATACAACATGTATGCATAAAATCTCTTTTGCATACAGAGTTCATATATTTATTTTCTCTTGGATATATCTAACTACATAATTATAAAATATCCTCTATAATACTACTAATATCACTTCCTCTCTCTCTCTCTCAAAAACACACACACATTTTGATATGGTCATTTTGGTGCGTGGAAGAGCTCAAACGGAGTTACAGGTCAAAATTTATGGCCTTCAAAATGTTGGCATATGTTTTCTGCATCATGCAACAATACAAAAATAATGATTGATCAATAATGGTCAATTGAAATTTCCAAAATCGATCCATATAATTAATAAAATCATTAAATCAATAATAATAATAAATAATAATAATAATAATAATAATAATAATAATAATAAAAATAATAATAATAATAATAATAATAATAATAATAATAATAATAATAATCCAGAAAAAATTAAAATAATAAGGATTCCCAAAATCCTTTAAGTTGAACAAAAATCATGGTAAGTTGATTTTCCATGAAGGGGAGTGCTAGTGACATTTTACAAGGTCAATAGACCCATACACAGTCTTGTTTAACCAATAACATAACCATTTAATAATGCATGTCTCCATGTTATGGATTTTAGGACCAATTCCAACACCAAGGAGGTTACCCATAACACAAGATAACCATGAGTGATTAATAACATGAGGGTCACTAAGGAGATAAAATTAAGGATAGGGAAAGAACAAAACACACATGCATAAATAAGGTGAGACCAATAAAAGGTGGAAAGTGGTAACGATATAAAAACAAAAAATGATGGTGGCTCAGTACCATATCACACATGTTATACCTTTCAAAGTGACTTCTAAATTCTCAATTTCCCCTCAAGTATACCTAAGATGTCCAAACCCACCCTTGAGCCTAGCTCATGACCTATTTTCGACATCCACTAAATAAGATATCAATAGTAACTAAATGATGTTGACATAAATAATAAATAATAATGAATTTAAGATGAATCATTAACATGAAATAGTAATTTAAGCATAGTCATCTATAGTTGTAAAGAGACCAGAGTCAATACTGATGACCGTGACCCTGAGCATGCCTTGTGAACATAACCAACAACTGCAAGAGTAATTAATATCAATCCACATTAGTGAAACATGCTAAAGCATAACATATAATAATGGAACTAAACTATATAAACATATATAATAGGATAAAATGAATCTAGTATAAGGCTTAACCATGATATATCATAATCACATCAGCGATCAAAAATATCTCACAACTCAACCATCTAAAATATAACTGACATCAATAGTAGTTAGTCAAAGTGCTAACAAAACATGCTATAACAAATACAAATTATCTATAATGGGTCACAAGGTTAGGTCATGACATATAGTAGCATTTTGGTAGATAAATACTCAAACAAATTATACAAACTATGATAAAGTAGTATAATCAAGGATTATACTCATATTTCAGAAGTTATGACCTTGAGAGTGGATAATGTTATGGAGGATAATTTATATACCAAACACCCAATAGTTGACCTTGATAGTGGATAATGTTATGGAGGATAACTTATGACCTTGAGCTAGACACCCAACAATCGACCGTTTAGGTGCTAGTATGATAAAAAGAGTGAGATTGAGTGAATGGTATAGGAGATGCTAGAATCAAGTATTATTTTGCACAATTAGAATTTCTATTATTATCCAATATTCATAGTGCTTAAGATTGAAGAAAATTTGGGCACATGCTTTTACTATAGATATTTTTAAAAATTACCATAAAACATTAGTTTAATTATTTTTGAACAAGTGAGTTTTTAGACAATCTACATTGATATTTTTTGAAAAAAAATTACATCTCAGATCTAAGTATCATAAAATTATAAATATAGAGAAGGAGATAAAAAAAATCAATGAAAGGTCATATGTATATGTATATGTATATATATATATATATATATATATATATATATATATATATATATATATATATATATATATATATATATATATATATATATATGTATATGTATATATATATGTATATGTATATATATATATGTATATGTGTGTGTGTGTGTGTGTGTGTGTGTGTGTGTGTGTGTGTGTGTGTGTGTGTGTGTGTGTGTGTGTGTGTGTGTGTATATGTGTGTGTATATATATATATATGTATATATATATATATATGTATATATATATGTATATATATGTATGTATATATGTATGTATGTATATATGTATATATATGTATGTATGTATGTATGTGTATATATATATATATATATATATATATATATATATATGTATGTATATATATATATGTATGTATGTATGTATGTATGTATGTATGTATGTATGTATGTATGTATATTTCATTTAGTCTTACAAATACCCTTTCTATATTTCAAAATTTGATTAATTTCACATTCAATCCATTTTTAGGAAGTTTATCAATTTTATTTTATGACATAGTGTTTGAGATTAAAACATGGGAATATAATAACTACCATGTTTTATAGGTTTAAAAAAATCCAAGCAACATAAAATTTATGCAATGCTTTCTAAGCTTGCATTTCAAGTTAAAGAGGTGGACTCCTTGCGTTAAATTTTATATCATGAATGAATTATGTTGAATTATATTAAGATAAATGAAATTATAGAGTGTAATGTTTCTAAAATTTTGGAAAATTTGTTAACATTATTAGGACTTATAGGTTTCTACTACATATTTCTAAAAATGTATGGGAGCATAACAACACTGCACCAA
>JARHVA010003175.1:2082500-2124066 GCA_037957365.1 Torreya grandis
ATAGTGTGCATAACATTTGACTTATTCATTTTGTATCTTGTATATTTTTATATATGGGTAATAGTAATTATCCTTAAGAGAGTATTTAGCTCCTATAATGTAATTAAAATATATAAAATAAATACTATTGATTATCAAATCATTATACTACTAATCATGTTCTCAATATAAGGCTTGTTGAGTATTTGTATCACTATTTCCCATGATTATCATTCTTATTTCACTTACATAGTTCTTACATTATTTTTTTGTGTTAATTAGAACATCAAGGTGTGATCTTAAATAAAATAAATGAAACACATATTAATAAGAGAAAACCATGCTTGTTGTATTCAAAATGTATAAAACTATTATATATTTATATTTTTAAGATGTTATGACAATATTAAAATTAAAATTTGGTCTTAACCATCTTCACATAAAATAATATATCCAAAAGGATGTGTAATTGTAACAATTCTACCTTTTCCATATGTAATCTTTAATGATTTACAAAAAAGACAAGAATACCATATGTACCATGTCAATTACATTTTAAAAACTCTCAAGCAAAATCATATTTATACAAAGCCTTCTAAGATTTTTTTTAAAGTCAAAGAGGTGGATTAATTGTGAAATTGTCTATCATAAATGAATGAAGTTGGATCTTAGCAAGATCAAGGATATTGTATTGTGATTTTTTTCTAAAATAGTTCATAACCTATTAACATTATTAAGACTTAGAGGATTTTACTAAATATTTGTGGAAAATTATGAAAGCATAGCAAAACCACACATAAAATTATAGATAAATGGTTCATTTTGTTAGATTTATGAAACCACTAGAGAGTTGAGTAGTTAAAGGAATCCATGTGCAATAGTCTAGTCTTAGTGACTCTAAAATATTTTGTTATGGAATGTGATGCTTTAAATTAAGTGATGGTGTATTTCTTTTGAAATTAGAAAAGTATACCTTGGTAAGAATTAACTCAAGGCCATTTAAGAGAGGGAAATGTAAGATATTATTCATACAGTTAATAAATGGATACGTTATATAATGGTTAGACACTTCAAATTAAATATAGATCATAATCTCCAAAAATAACTCTTGAAGAAAAGATTGTCAATAAATGAGAGAAAATAATGGGTCACCACATCATGCTAGTGAATGAATTCAAGTTATTTTAGATAAAAGAGAAGGATAACATAACTAAAAATGTCCTTTCTATAAGGGATGAATATAGAAATAATTTTTGTATGCCATCTTGTCCATATTGCATATTGATTAGGTGGATGAGGCAAAATTTAAATGATGGAAAGATACATATACATGACATCTTTCTCAAAAGATTCATCAAGATTTGATCACTTTAAATACTTTTATGTGGAAGAGGCACTCCATTTGGTACAAGTATAGGATATACTCATTGAAAAATGCAATTGTAAAGCATAAGGATCTATAGGATCTCCATGCTTCAACACTTAAGGGACACTTAGGATTCTTTAAGACTTATCATAGGGTCAAGAAAAATGTTTTTGGTAAGGAATCAAAGGTGATCTACTAAAATATTTGGTAGAATGTCTAATGTATTAGGAAACAAAGGTACACCAATTAATACTCTAGGTAATTTTCTTCATTGATCTATTCATAGCCAATGATGGGAGGATGTATCCCACAATTTAATCATAATATTTCCAAAATGTTCCCAGGGAAATTCTTCAGCCATGTTGTGATTGATATATTCAAAAAAATTCTTATTTTTTTGCCTTGGGACATCTCCTTTTATCTATTATGGTGACAACAAAATTTATGGATATTTTTTAAAAACATATATGGTAAATCAAAGATAATATTAAGTGATTGTGAACCCTTTTTTTTATTTTGGGTAAAAAAAAAAGTGTTTTTTGAACTAGGGACTCAACTGTAAACATGAGGCATGAAGATGAGACATTTCATCCTAGATATACAACCAAGGCTTATATATAAATAAAAATTTGTTTAAACATACAATAATCCAAGAAATAACAAAGACTCCTCTAATACTAGTAATATTTACTCTTCTAAGACTGTGAACCCATATTTACTAGTAATACTAAGATTGATTTGTTTTGGTATTTAGTTGGTGCATAGCTCTTTATAGTACCCAAAAGTAGATAGGAAAAACTAGCTGGTCCCACAAATTATTTGATGGGTGTTTTATTTTTTGTACATATGATAAGCAATTTTAACGAGTTAACTACTCACTACTAACAAAAAATGGTAGTAAAACATGTTCTTCAATGCATTCTCCCAAATATATTGATTTATGGCACTATATGTCTACCACTTACCATCCATACTTAATCCATGAGAGTTTAATTGAGAGTTAGATAAGTCAAAAATTACATGTGCAACACCATCAAGAAGTGCTTTCTAGTATCAAAGATACCGTAGCCATGGCATAAAATTGTATGAAATAAAAAGTTGACCAATGTAGGAGGAAAAAATGAAGTCCGAGATTGGGTCTTTATGAGGCTGAGATTTTATAATAAAATTTTGTTGAAACAAAAAAACAAGGATAACGAACTTTCACTTAACTCTTATGGTGCTTATTAGTTCTTACAAAATATTGGTAGTGTGGCATAAAGAATGGAGTTGTCTCAATTAGCCAAAATACATCTAGACTTTGATGTTTATTGTTTTAATAAATTTATTGGTTAGCACATTCTAACTCACATAATTTTACTGGGCATTGATGAAGAAGGAAGAATAATATTTAGACTAGAATTGATTCTCTATACATGCCTAAAGACACTGTAGGATAAGGTGAGCATATTTCATTACTAAATGAAATTACTTTGCTTAGGGAAGATGAAATAATGAAATATAAAACATTCATGAAAAAGTATCAATAAATGGTCAAAGACATTGTTTGTATGAAGATAGGGCACGTTATACAATTATTATATTCATTATATTGGGATATGGATGGTTATCCTATAGTGTACATAAAAGGTCTTGGTAATTTAAAATTTTACAAGTTTATTTTATATTTTTAAAAAATTACTATGATAATGTCAAATTTGAACTTCTGACTACTTATATATGTAAACAAAATTTGATCTCTTTAAAAATTTATTTTCTCTTAGATCAAGAAATTAAAATTTGAAATAAAAAACAAAAAATTATTGACTGAAATATTACAATTTCAAATTATGTAATAAAAAACATGGTACCATAATAAATTATCATGAATACATAATTTTTAATGCCCATTTATTAAAAAAATAACCAAAAATAAAAAATATTATTCCAAATTCATATCATAAATAACCCATACCCGAAACATAGGACCCCAAAATTAAATAAAAAAAGTAACACTTAAATTGTATTTTAATACTTATAATCCACTCAATATTTTTTAGATTAATTTGGATCTCTTAAAAAATCCTAAAAATATTCTCGAACAAATGAAAATATGTTTCCTTCTTATATTTATATTTGTTTTATGTGATATATTTGTTTAATTTTTATTTATGTAACAAAAATGTTGTGGTTCTTTAAAAAATTGTAGATAGATTTACTTCTTATTTTAGTTAATTATGGGATTAAAATTTTAGATATCTATTTCATTAATTATTAGATAAATATTTTAGATAACTTTAGTTCACAATAAGCATATGGATAAATATTTTAGATAACTTGAGTTCACAATAAACATATGGATATTATATTTATTTATACTATATAAAAACATCAGCTTCATTCTTTTCTCATTTAATTTTTATTTATGTTACAAAAAGGTCATTGTTCTTGAAAAAAAAGGTAGATAGATTTATTTATTACTTTAGTTAATTATTGAATTAAAACTCTAGATATCTATTTCATTAATTATTAGAAAAATATTATACATAACTTGAGTTTGCAATAAATAGTCAATTTTCAATAGTAATGTTCATGAGGTAGAGTTTGGCATCCATTGAATCAAAGAGAATAATCACGCATTCATAATAAGACATAATAATATATATAATTAGAATAAAATAATTATAAATATACAAGTATAATTTGTTTGACTTGGGTTGTTCTTTGAAGTTCCATGAAAATTCAATTTTATTCGATCGGGATTGGGTAGACGCCATACTACATTTTCTCTAGTTTTGTCATTACTCATGTCCCATCAATAGGAAATAGTTTTTTATTTGTTATATACATATATTTTGAATATACAGGTTTTTAATTATATAGATTGAATCTCTAAAGAAATACATTTCTTCTAATAAACATAATCACTAATTTGATTGTTGACTTTTTTACCAATAGAATCTCTTACGAATTTTATCCTCCACGAATGTGTTCTCTATATTCATTTTTTCATATAATTTTTTAATAGTGTTTTATATATTATTTAATTTTATTTTTTGATTATATATATTTTTTTTAATGTAGCAATAAAATTTTTAAGTAATTACCAATTCCCGAGTATGGGTCAGAATTTTGGACTGTCAAGTAATTTCTGTGTGCATGTTTTTAAACAATGGTGTGAGTAATCTAGGAGGTCATTTGAGCATGGTTAGTCACTTAAGTTGAGAGAATATATCATTTTAAAAGATGGACTAAGATAGGAAAGTAACAGTTTAGCCATCTAAACTATTAAATTGATCATTTAGAAGAGGCATGCCTTTGGACTACTCATTTAATCATTTTGGGTGAGGGGAAAACCATTTGAATATTCCAATCAGTTGCCTAAATTAGGTTGGTTGTTCAATGCTAAGAATAATCTCTTTAGGGTGTCAAAGGAGATGACTTTGCCATAGGAACTAATTTAGGCCTCAAATTTCATATTCTGGCCATGTAAGTTGTTGAGCTTTCAAACTTAAAACCCAAAGGGTTGGGCTTGCCAAGAAACATTTTCAAGAGGGACTATGCCATGTTATATAAGGAGGAAGCTATTTGATTCCACAATAGGGAAATTTGAGCTAACCCATATAGTGGTTATTCAGGTTGGAGACAAGCTCATCTAACATTCCCTTTTTTGTACTAGAGCATAATATTTATCTTATTGAGTTATAATTGGTTATTTTTTGATTGGATAAATTTAAGTCTTAAGAATTTAATAAAAACATTTAAAATTTAATTGTTTTGACATAGGGTGATTGTTAGATACCACTTGAGTAGCCCAATATTTCCAAGAAGTTGTGAATCAAGCTTCTGTAGTGATCCAAGATTTATGATTCAAATATACAATGGGCAAGTATAAACCAGGGATTTTGAAGGACATGAAACGGAAACATGTTTCTATAGATAGGAAACAAACAATTTACTATAAAATGTTACCAAGTCAATATTTTATAAACCAATTGGATTCATAACATTTTACCAAGTTGAAATTTGCATTTAATATAAAATGTTGTCAGTTTCAATGATATTATGTTGGTTCATGGCATTACATTTACTATGGATATTACAAAAACAATTTTGAAGTTAGTTTGATATGTTATAATGTTTATAATTTAATGACATTTACTATGGATATTACAACAACAATTTTAAAGTTATTTTGATATGTTTTAATGTTTATAATTATGATATTTTACTTTATCAAATATTTTTTAACATTTATTTACTTTAATTTAATTTTTCATTCATTTTTGCATTTTGTGATAGTTTTATTATATAGTTATATTAATTATATTAGAACATAGAAGTATTATATCTTTAGATTTTATTATTTTATTTTTTCTATTAATTATTATTAGTTTTTGTATACTATTTATCTTTTTATTCAACTTACATCAAAGATTTATGATTACACTAAGTTTACATTACAAATTTACATGTAAATTTAATATAGGGACTAGCAGTTACGTAGACAAAATAATAGATCTCATAATAATAATTTTATTTCAATGAAAGAAAGATCAAATGTAATGTACTATATAATGCGAAAATAGGGACTATTCACTACACAATGCTTATTTTCTCCGTAAAACCTAAAAAAACTTACATGAAAATAATAAAATGCATTTGTGAAATGAGCTTTACTAATATATATACCCTAATTTGTGTGTGAGTGAAAATGAATGACATTTTACACTACATAACTTAGCGAGAGCTCAAACACAATTACATCCATAATATGTCAATATTGGTGTATAATCACTTAATAATATGTCAATATTAATGTACAAAAAACAATATTTTATATCACAACTTAGTTAGAGCATGCATACAATTATATTAGTATTTGTGTAGAATCATGTTGTAATATGTCAGTATTGATTTACTATCAACAATCCTATTAATAAACAAAGATAAAAATATTTACATTAAATCTAATTTGTTGTTTGATTGGTTCATCGATAGTGGACATCATCCTTTTGATAGTTTTTAATTAATATGTATCGTTAAAATTTGGATAAGCCCCTCTAACCTTAGGCTATAACAAAGCATGCCATAAAGACATGTAAACAAAGGTTAAATTTGGAAATCATTTAAACGTTTTTAACTATAAATACAATGAAATAATATTATAAGGTAGAAACAATTGTAAACTATGATTCATGCCAGTAGTGCCTTCACGTGGACATAACTTACAAGATAAGATCAATGGTGCCCCATGCACTGCCAAATTGATCAAACCGGGTAATGAGTTAGTATTTAGAGTTGGATCAAAATTCTTCACCAATGCCCATTGTCCAATGGGCCAGCATTACCAACTTGGCCACCATCTACCATTGGCAAGGACCAATACCTCCCCTGAATCCTTACTACCTAGGAAGTATTTTAAAAAATTTTCATAAAGGCATAGGTGTTATATGATAGACAGTAGGCATATTTATTAGCATTGATGCATCAGAGTCACATAGTACACTATAGTCTAAATTTTTTTTGCACTTTTAATGTTTCAATGTCTCCATGAAAATAACTTAGAGAAGCACTGCACTAAGAATGTCATTGGAAATAACTATCGTTTAATGTAAAGGGATGATTTTAACTCATTATACCTTCAATTCCCACCCAAATCTAGGGTTTTTTTTATCATCTTAAAGTGAACAGTGAACTACAATTTACAAAGGAAGTGAAAACATGGTTCTCCCAATGGTATGATTGTGGAGGTTAATCTGTTGTGAGTCTCCATTATCCAACAGTGTTCACATTTTCAGGTATGTTTAATAGTTGAAACTTGAGATTAATTATCTTTTGGAATTTGGATTTTTTACTACTCTATTCATTAGACTTAATTGAACCAATTTTAAGATAAATTAATTTCAAATAGTGAGGATATTTTTAACATGATTATTTCTAAAATGGTTAATGGAAACGATTTAGCAATAATTTTATTTCTTTGGGTAGATGTAATGGTGCATTCCAAAACATTCCAGAATGAGATATTGTATGCATTTTACTGTTAGATAATATATCTAGTAATTTCATATACAAATTGTTTTTAGTATATTAGAATGTTCTAGATTATCTTTTGTTAGAAGAAAATGAATTCTCTAGAGTTTTCTAATTTTAAAAACTACTGTAAAATGCTCCATTCTAGAACTTGTTAGAATGAAATATTGTATGCATTTTTCTATTGAATAATAAATCCAACAATTTCATATACAAAAACATTTTAATATATTAAAATATTCTAGATTCTCTTTCATTAGAAGTAAATGAATTCTCTATAAATTTTGTTTTTTGTAAGCCGCTATAAAATGGAACATTTTAGAACTTATTAGAATGCAATATTATATGTATTTTACTATTAATTATTAAAAATATAAAAAGAGAAGTAGAGTAGAGAAGAGAAAAATAAAAATATTAAAAATTGTATGCAGTAGCAAGCATACTAATTTTGATTTTCTTTGCATATGTAAGCTTTGTTTTTGTTTATTTATATAAAAAAAATAACAAGGTTTTATTTTATTTAAGTGCATCTTTATTTTTGTCAAAAAAAGTATTTTATGATAAAATAATTCATTTTTTATTAGATAATTGAGTACGTAAAATAACATATTATGCAAGGGCTTTATGCCGCAATCAGAAATTAAAGCAGAACACAAGGTAACATTTCTAGGGTGTTTCAATTCTATTAATAACTAAGACTAAGAACGAGTAAACATTATTGAATGACTTCCATCTATTGTGTCTATATAAAAATTATGAATGTAAAAAATGAGAAATGAATGTCATGTGCAAGGTAACATTAGTTTAAAAACCATCACAAAAAACATTTATGATGGGTAGAGGTGACCGTCAAATGTAACCACTGTAGCTAGGTAATCCACTACCTTTTCTGCATCCCTCAAGTAGTGAAAGATTGATGTGTTTTTAAATGCACTTATAATAATAAAGGAGGTATAATAAGAGCTCAAAAGCTCCAATTGGGAGTTATCCCTTTCTTTAGGGTATGGGTGGTTATTTGGGAGTCCTCCTCTATCTCCACATGTGTAATGTTGGCCATGGACTAAATGTATACCTACTAGCAATGCTGAGAATCCAAATTTGTTTCTTGATGCATGGGAGATTTGGGATGAAATTAAAATAATAGAGGATAGCTTAAGATGATGAAGTAAACAACCAAAATTTTCCTGCCCTGGGTTGGTATTCGAAGCTCCAAGAAAATGCAATATTATCCAACCAAGATTGGGTGGCTGCCACACTACATTTCCTCTAGTTTTGTCATTACACATATTCCATTAACATGAAATAGTTTTTGATTTGTTATACACACATATTTTTAATATACAAGTTTTTAATTATATAGATTGAATCTTTAAAAAATTACATTTATTCTAGTGGACATAATCACTAATTTTATTGCTGATTTTTTACCATTTGAATCTCTTACAAATTTTATCCTCTGTAAATGTGTTCTCTACATTCATTTTTCATGTAATTTTTTATTAGTTTTTTACATAGTATTTCCATTTATTTGTTGAATTTATATATTTTTTTTAAATGGTGATAAATTTTTTGAGTAATTACCGAGTCCCAAGTATATGTCAAAATTTTGGGCTGCCAAGTAATTTCCATGTACAAGTTTTATACTATGGTGTGGGAAATTTAGGAGGTCATCTAAGCATAGTTGGTTACTTGAGTAAAGAAAAAATACCATTTTAAGAGAGAAAAGAGGTTATTCAATTAATATTTTTGCCATCTAAGCCAATAAATTGATCATTCGGGAGAGGCATGCCCTTCAACTAGTCATTTGGTCATTTTGGGTGAGGGGAAAACCATTTGAGGAATCCAATCAGTTGACTCAAGTAGGTTTATTGTTCAAGGCCATGAATAGATTGTACAAGGAGGATTTTATTCTCTTTATGATGTTAGAGGATACAACTTTTCCATGTGAATTAATTCAGGCCTCAACATTCATATTCTGGCCATTTAAGTTATTGAGTTTTCAAACTTAGAACCTAAAAGGTTAGGCTTGCCAAGAAACATTTTTAAGAGGGACTGTACCATGTTGTTTAGGACCACACATTTCATATAAGGAGGCAAATATTTGATTCCACAAGAGGGCCATTTGAGCCAACCCATTTAGTGGTCATCTAGGTTGGAGACATGCTCATCCTACATTCCTTTTGTTGTAGTAGAGCATAATATGCATCTTATCGAGTTGTGATTGGTTATTTTCTGATTGGATAAGTTTAAATTTGAATAATTTAGTTGAAAAATTAAAGGTTTAATCATTTTGAGGTAGGGTGATCATTATATACCACTTGAGTAGCCCAATATTTCCAAGATGTTTCGAATCTACCTTCCATGGTGATCTAAGATTTAGGATTCAAATATACAATGGGAAAGTACAAACCAAGGATTTTTAAAGACATTAAAGGGAAAGGTGTTGTTATAGGAAAGGAATAAACAAAAAAGATGGATAATCCATCTTAGGATTTATATGTGACATTATGTGTAATGTATACTTTTGGATGGGAAAGAAATATGAGCCATCCATGTTGATCATTCTCAATAAATCATAATTGCACCATGTCTTCTCATGAATCCTATTGGATTAATCTGCATAACTATTCTAATGATAATTCCTATGCATAAATTATTTCATTGTGTAAGCTCATGATATTCATAGGGTAAGGGAATCACTAAAGATGAGGATGAAGGGTGAAATATAATTAAGTTAACAATAAAATAACATAATGATTTCATTAGGGAGTATTGCATTGCATCCTTAGCAAACAAGTTGAAGGATTCCATTCATTTAATGTGGTAATAGAGGAATCAAGATACAATACATGCATATGAAAAAGTTGACATGTTATTAAGCAAGTTGGTACATAAGTTCCATGATTTAGATGTACAATTTTGGTCAATGCATTGCTTGAAGGGTCTAGTAAAAAGGTGTTCTATAAAATTAGGATAAATACTTCCTGGTGAAGATTAATATATTTCTTTCTGTAAAATTTAATGGAATATATATATTATTACAACTTGTACATTTATTTCCTTGTTATGTGATGCTATTACACTCAGAAATAGAGGAACTTTCCCATTTTCATTTAGAAGTGGGGAAATCTATAGTGTATTGTTGGGAGCATTTGGGATTGGAGGTTGGCCACTACAACCATTGAAGGTAAATAAGTAAATGAGGAAGACCGTCATTGTTATAGATGATGACAACCCATTGCCATTAAAATTATATCAAAGATAGAGGTTGTGGAAGAGAAGGCTCAAAGTGCCTCCATTTTTGAGGAGGCAGATGAGGATGTGGAGGTTGTTGAATTGAGTGATGATGAAGATTTAAACAAGATTTTTTTTTTAAATTATGGGAGATAAACCTTTTGGCATCAAGGAGGAGATTCGACAAGTGCATTAGCTAAGGAAGGAATATTTGTTTAATTACTCGAGTCCTCTCCTATTATTTGTTACTTCCAATTTTCATAGTTATTCTAATTCTTTGCATAACATAAAAAATGGATACATACAAGTTAGCTTGTATATTTCCAAATCTTCATTCCCTTATTCAAACCTTGCTTTCAATCTCAATTTAGTTATTTTGTAACAAATTTCCATGAATATTAAACAAACACCTAATGTGGGGTTGATTTAGTAGACGATGTGGATAAATTGGTTAGGTCCTAATTACTAGATGATAATCAATATATGGTGATTTCACATATTCATCTTAGTGTATTGGATGTTTATAAGTAGAATGAACCCATAAAACCCAAGAATTAATGTGTCACAATGAAAATATATTGTAGGGTAGCCTACAAAAGGCACACACCAACCACATATAGTGGCTATATAGAATTTAATACTTTAGTAAAGACACTCATGTCACATGATGCATTCATCCATTTTACCCAAGGCATCATAAGCAATTAATAGTTTTTGAAGGATTTGAAAATTAGTTAATAGCAAAAAATAAGTACACTATCCATTTGTATCACATCATTTTATGAATCTAAGAGTACACACATGCAGTTGGTTAAATAATGTTCATAGTATAGATATTAACATGTGGAAGCATTGCACAAATGTCTTACCTGAGAAAATTCATGTGTTGTATGTTCCTGAATGAGGCAAAATAGAATAATTTTTTAATAAGAAGTATCTTCTAAATCCATAGTTTTGGCATGACCTCATGGAAAACAAGCTGAAGTAAGGTGATATGAAGGGTCTTAGGTGAGTCATGATTGCATATAAGGGTTCTTGATGACTAGGCTTATTTAGATTAAGTATCACGTGCACACTATGTTTCATATAATATGACAAAATGGAGAAAAAATCAAAATGATTACAAAGATTTCAAAATGTTTTAAAAGTCTAGGCACTTGATTTGGTTGAAAAAGTAGAGGAAATACAATGAAAATTGAAGGAAACAATTATATAAATGGTGTAAATGTAGGGAAAAAGGTGCAAAAATGAAAGAGAAGAAGGATGAGCATAAGGAAATTGTTAAGAACCATAGTCACCAAGAAATGTTTATGGGTATAGTATGGGGATGGTGATGCCAATTTTTCTTGAAATGGCCAAAAAAATAAAGAAAAATAATAATATCAGATTTCAAATTAAATTTGAAGTGAAAAATAAATTAAAATAATTTGTTAAGGAGGTATTAAGGAGAGTTCTAGAGAATTCACTTTACTAGGGTTTTTTCATGGTTTGCATCTACCTATTTCCATTTTTACCTCCTTGTGTCACACCATAAAGCTTGTAGTATTTATTATGGATGTATCACATTATTTCTCTTAGCATACCACCATTTGGGAAAACAAGCTCTATACTTATGGCTTCTCTGTGCTCAACTACATTTGTTGATATAGGAGACAGAGATAATGGCACACAAATGAGCTCAAAAGTTTGTTCCAAAATATTACAATTAGGTAATCACTTTTCTCCCCTCCCTTTCCACAAGTAATTATTCCTATTGATATTATTGAACAATATTGTAATTTTTAAGAAAAATATTCTATTATTACTTATTTTATTGGCCACATCCCCTCAGAGAATTACCTCTATAACTAGCTCTGTAACCATTGGGAACCACTACTTGGGTCCATGTCTATATAATATTTAACCTTACCAAAGGTTTTTAGTTTACCTTTAAGGATCCCTTTGAAACTCATTGATTGTCACAAAGTTTAATGTTTGGCTCCATCACAACTAGATTATGACTTTGTATCCTTAGTCTCAAGATTTTAAGGTTTCTGATAATGTTTCCCTTCATGTCCCTATCTAGGTTGAACTTTCTATTTTGCTAGTTGACCTTTGGTATTTTATCACCAAAACCCACTACTCCTATAGGATGATTCATTATGATTGAACTAGAATAGAGGTTCTCCCCCTTCCCAAATAAATGAGTAGACATGGAGGTTAACCTCTCCAAAGAGCTGAAGGAGTTCATTAAATCTAGGTTGGTGAGACCTAATGGTAACAAAAGGTTTCTTATTTAAACCTTCCCAATAGTTTATTCTGTTATCATGACTCAAACCACTATATCAAATATTGTTATTTAATGGGTCATCCCAAGCCTCCTCAACTACCTCCTCAATCTAAGAAGCCAAAACCAAAATACCAAGGTGATGGTTAGACCACATTTTAGCCCAAACAAGTTTTGGGACATAAAACACAAAGAACATCTCAACCATAACCTTAAGATGATTCTCATCTAATTATCACACCCTCTTGTGGGACCTCATTTTCACCCACATCCATCTTGGCTCTTACTAACCCTCAGATTTTTTTTATGCCCTCAAATAATTTTAGGATTCCTCTGGAAAAGGTTTTGTTGATAAATGGCCCATTCTCCTAGTAGTATTGTAGCCCACCTCTATGGGGCATTAATGATTCTTAGGAGGAACATGATGGTAAATTCTACTACATTACAGGTAGTGTAATTTCATGCATTTACTAGCATAATATATTTGTACCATTGGTTAAGTTTGAGGATGGGCAAACGGATCTTCAAATAAATGACTACTCCCTATGAATGTATTATCATGGAACTTAAGGGGTCTCATAAATACTTTATGTGATTTACATGTAAATACTTTGGGGGATTTTATGTTACATAAGCTTGGCAGCCTCTTTAGACATGGAAAAAAGACTAGAGGTGAAATTGTGATATGCATTTTAAAGCCTAATTTTTAGGTATTTCATATCATGTGATGAGTCCCTTCTCCCCTTCTCTTGATAATCTCAATAGATGATGGGCCCCTCAATCCTCTCATAGGAATTGGCTTGCTTATTTTTAATGTGTGTGACACCTAGTGTTAGAGGCCATATTAGCTCATTTTCTCTACTATTTAATTTACCAAGGACTCCCACTCTATGAGAGGCTGATTCACCTATGTATTCCCTAGCCCTTTTATTTGGCTAGTAAGAAACTTGAATTTTTCAAACATCTGTTCTAATTTTCCCTAACAATCAATCTTCTTAGAGTTAGATCTATTCCTTATTTTAACCTTTTTAGTCTGATCCCTTTTTTTGGTGTTAGGATCTTTTTG
Organism: Torreya grandis; assembly: GCA_037957365.1. NCBI lineage: Eukaryota > Viridiplantae > Streptophyta > Pinopsida > Cupressales > Taxaceae > Torreya > Torreya grandis. The sequence continues at coordinate 2,096,427 of JARHVA010003175.1, forward strand.
GATATTATTCAAATTGGCTAGCTTATTTTGATTTTCTATAGCATTTGTTTAAGCTATCATCCTCTTTCAGCTTTCGAAAGATAAAAATAATCTATTTTTAATCATGAAAAATGTGATATTTCATTCTTTATTAATGAAAATGTTGATATTATTTCCTTAGCTTACTTGAAGATCCAAAATAATGTGGATAAGATGATGTTATACCTTCACCACTTGTGGGACCTCCTCGACTACTGAGGTAGTCCCCCATGTATTATGAGAAGAGTTTTACCAAATATCTTGTATCACATGACCCACCACCTCCTCCCAAGAGGCACCAAAGTATAAGCCACTCCTACAATAAGGGCCACTTTTCACCTCACCCTCTTCCATGTGGTGGTTGGTGTGCTTTTAGTAAATTTTATGTTGGTCCTACTCAATGATCTCTAATGAGTACTATTATTCCTACTCAACCCACTAATGCTTGGATGATCAATATACATGATGACCTCCTAGATGGTTGGACTGCTCTAGAGATACCAAACATGGAACTGCCTTCTTGGTTAATGCTTCCTAAGGATAACCCTTTTCCTCTACCTCCTAAGGTGACAACAAGTACTTGATTATCTTTCTAGTTATTTATATTTTTTCTTGTAATGTTCTATCCGACAGTTCGATAATTTTTTGAGCTAGTGTGTTTGTCCAACATGGAGTTTGGGTTGTGATATATTTAGCCACATTACTATGTAACCTTTTGCATTATATTTTGATTTTTTAAAATAATATGAAGAATTTCAATAGTAATATTAAATTAACCATGAATGAAAAAGTATAAATATTTAAAAACTTCAAAATAATCAAAAATTAAAAATAAATTAATTCTATTTTCACCTATTATATAATTATATTATATAGTGTTAGTCTGTTATACATGTTTAATAATTTAATACTATTTTATTATGAAGTTATATTTAGGGTTATAGCAAAGCAAGGATTACAACTAGGATGAAAAAAATTAAAAGTGACATGAGGAAAAGGTAGGAGAATGTCCAAAAGATCAAACTATAGCATACAAGGTTTAAAGAATGATATAATATAGTCAACCAAATTGCCTTGTAGCCCACATATCCATGGTGGAGTTTACAAAAAACTATTCATGCTTATTTTTATTTATGGAATCAAAATTTTAATTTTAACCCATTTGTGGAATGCTTATGTCATTATCCATTCAATTCATTTTCTATTTTCTATTCAGTTTTTTTGTGTTCTCTTGATAAAAGCTTGTTATGTCAATTTTTATCAACAATTTGTTTTACATAATGTTAAGAATTTGGAAATAACCCATGATTTATTTAGAATAAAAAATCCTCTACAATCAATTATATTTAATAAGTTTTAATTTATAGGGAAACTATGTTCCCCAAATGAGAGATTCCCTGAAAACACAAGAGACATCTTTGTACACACAAAAATAAACACACTAACCTTATCCACTCAACCTTTTGAGGTTAGGCTAAGAAAAATGAAAAGGAATGATATGGATATTGGGATATTAATCTAGTTGGTTGGGATGAATAGGGTTAATTCGTTGAGCTCATAGATTTGGATGACCTAGTTCGACTCATTAAGCTATTCATGAGGTATTTTGGACAATGCATCTTAATGGTTTGTCATATTTATACCATTATAGCTTAACTACCTTGAAATAGTTGTTAAGGGAAACAAATTATGGTGCAATGAGGGATCTAGAAGACACTAATTCTATGAGAACTAAGTAATGTAAATCTTGATCAATTTTGTTCTTTTGGAAAGGGTTGAAGTTGGACTAGATGACTCAATATTTGATCATCTTGATCAATTTATTCTTATTTAACATATTAATCCACAAAAGAGGTAAAGGGGGATTAGGCTACACCCAAAGATAAATTGTCAAGTCAAATGTGGAGGCTAATTTCCAGGCAAACCAACAAGGAAATTTGTCTAGCTAGTTGTGCTTCTAATAGTCTTTTTTCCTTATCTGAAGCATTTAGCTAGATGATTATGAGGTTGGGAAGTGGTATGTAGGGAAATAATTATAGTCATAACTTGATTTCAATATCACTCTATATGTTTTTTTTTGGAATTGGAGCAATAATTTGTGGAAAGGATCTTAGAGCATCATCTAAGGGTGTGGGATAGTTTGGTTTTTTTATTGTTGTTTATTTTGAAATTTTATTTTTGTTTTTTCAAGGTTTCATTTTCTAGTTGAATGTTTTGCCCAATGGCTAATTGTTTAAATGTTTATGTAGTTTTTTAACTAGTTATTCACACTTGCCAATGATGAATCGATAGATAATGAAAGTGTTGAAAATGAAGCTAATTTTTTTTAATATGAATCCAAATAAAAAAATAAAATATTGTTTTAAATCAATTAAATCTAATCTCTTTTGATCAAAAAATGAAGTAAAATATAAAATTACATTGTTGGAATGCCTTTTCTTTCTTTTATATTTGTAAAGTGCATGTGAATGACCATAATAATTAAATAATTGGAAATGAAAGTATGTGCAAGCTTATTTATTTTATTTTTTATGTTTTCAAATGAAGAAGTTTAGAAATGGAAATTAAATAAATTATTTGATCATTTTCTTTTCTATTTGAAATGATAGATGGAAGAAAAAAACAATCAATTAATTCTTCTCTTTTCTAGATGTTCATTTGTGAATGGAGAATGATGAAAGAACAAATCTATTTATTTAGAATGGGAAGAGAGAGAGAGAAAAAAATCAAAACAAAGAGGAACTAATAATTACATTTAAAAATCTCTAAATTTCACAAGGAAATTTATTTGACACCAAAAGTAATGAAATCTACTTCTTCTAAGAGGATTTTCACAAGTTAAAGAAGAAAAGGAAGAACAAACTAGTAGAATTTTTTTTGCAAAGAGTAAAATTTAAATATTTGATAAAATATTAATCAATTTGAAGAATATTCTAATGAATAAATGATAAAAACATGTAAAGGAAGTAATGAAAGTTTTTGAAGAAATGCAAGTAAAGAACAAAACACAAAAGCAATCAACACTTTGATAAATTCTAAAAAAAATGTCTTTTTTCTTATATATTTGCATTTTTTGAATCAATAAATTTAATATAAGAAAAGCAATAAAATTAAAAAATATTAACCTTATCAAAAGAGGATAATTTTTTTGGAGAACTTGATTTTCATAATGCTTCGATCCTCAGGTTTTATCTCTAATATAGTTGATCAATGTGATCTGGAGAGTGTGTATTAAGAAAAATATGCAAAAGGAAAATGTGAAACAAGTTTATGGTTGACTCTAATAAATACTAGAGTTATGGCTAACAATTTTTTATTTTTTTATCTCAATTTCATTATGCATAGGCATATTTGTTAAAAATGGTAGTAGATAGATAAATGAGGTGATTAAGAGTTAATTAGGATGATTAGGAGTGGGTTTTAGTGACGAGGATTCAATTTGAGTAGTGAGAATTTAATATGGGAGGTGAGCTCAGAATTAGATCCAAAACCATGCCAAAATGCATTAAAACATGCTTCTTTGGAGTGAAACTAGGCCATCACTAAACTATGGAAAAATTTCATGGTAGTGAAGGAAACTATCACAATAGATTCAAAACCACTAGGGTGGTTATATGATTTTCATAGTGGTTCTATCATGCTGTAAAAATTTTAATGATTGAGAAGTGTTATGGCTATGGATTACAATTTGACACTTAGGGATGATTTATAAAGTAGAAAATGAGGAAATTTGAATAGGTAAGGAACTAAACATGTGAATTCTTACTTGGGTACTTTTTCATCATCATTGACATGGATAAATGTTACATTATGTAAATTTTAGGTGCTTACAATATCGAAAAGATGCTAGTAAACTCCATCAAAGTTTCTTGCTCCTTGGATACATTTACACATGTATTTATGGTAATTGAATTATATAATCATCTCGAGGGTCAGGAGACATGTCTCCTAGTTACTATATAACAAGAATTAAATATACAATATAATAAATTATGTGAAGAATGACACAAATACACACTGTAAGAGATGTATGGTGGGATAATGTGCCTTGGCATTCAATATACATAAAAATAGAAATTTAAATACCCTATCAAAATATGATAGGGTTATACCATAAAAAATTCTTAAAGGAAACAATTTTCTACACCCAAATTTTGTATAGTGAAACATTTCTAAGATATATGAAGATGATACAAGGACCTCCATAAATAATAATATGCTAAAAAAAATCCTTTTTTTTTGTTTTTCTATACCTTTCACCAAATGCCAAAATTATAGTGTTTGGATTTCAATATTACAAAATTGATATTTTTGATGTGCATGGTATAATGACCACCTACATATAGCAATGTTTTTTCCACTATTTTATGCCCTTTAATCTTTATTCATATAATTCATAGTTTCACACATTTTGCATGTTCAACCCTTCATTTTTGCTTTCTATCCTTCCATAATTAGTTCACAAATACTCCAATTCACTCATTTTCTTTCTCAAGCCAATTTTAGCTACTTTAAAATAAACCATAATACAATCCCTACTAACTCTTCTTAACTCCCACAAGCATCAACAATTGTTTATTACAATTAAGTTTCTTTACCATTAAAATTGGAACTAAAAATTACATATAGAATTGAGTATTCAATAATTTGATAGAGCTTTAAACTTCCATACAAAGTTTTCTTAAAGAATTATCCCAAGCATTGTTGTAACTTTCTAGTCACCATTACAAATTGGATGAGGCTCACAAATTTGCAACACAATACTCAATAATTTATGAGAAATAACCATAGTTAAACTGTTCTTTTTCTTCACTTTGTTCTTATAACTCCATTTCTTTGACATTCCTCTTGCTGTAGGATTCCCTATGTCATTACTGAGAAAAAATCTAAGGAGATAATTGCTTAAGGATTTGTGTATTTCCAAATTCAACAAGTTATTCTCCCAATTTGCCTTTTGTTTTAGATAAGTTGGGCGATTTATTTATTATTTCTTGTTTTTATCAACTTATATTATCATTTGTTTAGTTTTCTTGCATATTAGAGAATTAAAAAAAATATAAAAAATAAATCATTTCTTGCATTTTCATGCATTGCAAATCATTTATTTTTTTTAGAATATCACATACATATAAGAATCCCAACAACATATAGCTTTGCATGTTATTTTTTAGAATTCAAAGACATAATTTATTTCATTTTCAGTAGTCTATATTATTTTTTCATTAAACTTTCTTAACACACACATATACAAATGAGTTAGCACTTCATTTGTTTTCATAAAAATTCAGAAAAACCAAAGGGAAAAGATTGCATCAACAATACCATCTCTTAATTTATAGATACATTAAAAATTTAAGGTATTAAATTACCTAGATCAATATTTTCATTTACATGTTAGATTAAATTAAAATAAATCATTTAAAAACATAAAGTTTTCATTCAAATATAATTTCTAGTATTCAGACATATTTAGTTGCATACATATAATTTAAAAAGCATAGATTAATTATTTAATTTAGCATTTTGAAATTTAGAAAATTTCTTCATCATTAGTTGTATTCATTCTAAAAGAGAAATAAAAGGTGCATTTTAGACCATACAAGTAAATTTTAACTCATTCATAAAATTAGAAAATCAATGTTCAAATAGTTAGTTTCAGTTTTTAATTTATTTACGTAATAATCCAGAGAGCATAAAAATAAATTTGGTTTCATCATTTTCAGAATGGTTTTAGTTTCAAATATCTTGAAAAATATTAGTTCAAAAAAATAAGCAAATACCTCTTCACCTAGAGAAACATTAGTCATCCAAATATTTTAGTGAATAAAATCAACAAACACTACATTTTTTGAAACAAAACAAAACTAGCCACAACTTTCACAAAATAAAAAAAAAATGGAGAAAACATAAAATATCAAATAAATGTTTCATTTCCCTTGGACAATGCTCTATGAACAAGTGCATTTACACAGAGCATTTTTATGATTAATTTCCCTTGTCCGAAGACAAAACATTTAAAGTGATATAGACTATGTGGTCTGACTACAAGTCACACACTTGAGTTCATTGCCCAACGTAATCATTAGCGTAGTAAATGTCTTAGGCAAAAAATGAGGCTATTTATATCCCAACTAGATAGATGAATTCATTTAATAATTTGACAAACTGAAAAAGTTTACATTTGATTTAATTAATCATCCTTGGGTCTAGCTTCATCCAATTTTATTCACTTTGCAGATGACATTATTCAAGCAAGCCCAACATGATAAAATTGATCAAATACAATGAGTGGTTTAACTCAATTTAAATACATTAAAGGAAATAAACAAATACTAAGATTTTTTTTATTTGGTTCTCTTATAATCATGCTACTATATAGATTTTGTTTGTCCTTATCTTGTTACTTTAAATAAGCAACCTTGAACAACACCCTGAATAAAATTTATTATAGATATATTCTATTTATATTATGTAAAAATGAAACAATTAATATAAAAAAATGAAATATACTACACATGGGTAGACTCAATTATATTTTCTAATTTGTTTTATTGAGGATAAAATAAGCTAATAACATCTAGTAAATCTGTACCACTCTAAAATTCTTCATTCATGCAAACTAGTAAATAATCCTATAAACCAATACATTAAATTTAGATCATTTAAATTTATTTATTTAAGAATACAATTAATGAATTATTTATTGTATTAAGTAAAATGGGATGCTCAGATAATATGTAAGAATTAAAAATAATTATGTGGCATCACCTAAGTTCTTTTATTGATCTGTTGGAAATAAAAAATCCTTCATCTATAACCACTCCTGAATTCATACCAATTCACTTCCCTATAATAATTTTTTATTTATTTCATACAATATATCTTCAACATACTAAATTTTTCTTATAGAGGAATCGTCCACTATTTATTTATTTTTTGTAGTCTATTTCCTAAAGAAAGACATTGGAGTATTTCTTATAAAACCCCTACTCACTAAATTTTCTTGTTTACCCCTTTTTCACTAGATAATGATTATCCACAGACAACAAATTTCTATTTAACAACTTTCTAACTTTAGCTTTTTCCTTGTTCATTTTGGAGACTGATTCATATGTCACATGATTAGTCAAGAACCCTCTATGCAATATCTGGAAATATTAAAATTTACAATTTAATTTCTACTTCTAACCATTAAAATAATGAAATTTAGATTTTCTAAAGTTAAGCAAAAAAAATATTCCCACCATTCTCTGTCTACTCTGATGCTCCATCATCAATTTCTCTTTATAGGGGAGACAATGCTATGGCATCATAGGCTACACCATATAGGTGAGAAAGGTTTGTGCATGTTATAGACTAAGGATATGGTGAAAGGTATGGATAATTATCCCTTGGATTTTGAATTCAATGAACATTGTGTCTATGGCAAGAAGATTTAGATAAAGTTACCCAAACATGTCATACATGCGAGTAAAATCCTACAAGTAATACACAATGATGTGTTTGGATCGGTGGAGATCTCATTAGTAAGCTAGTCTTTGTTATATGTGACTTTCATAGATGGATACACTCAAAATCCTTGGATATACTTCATCTTGAATAAATCCAAATTTCTCAAGAAATTGAAGGAATTAAAATCTCTTATAGAGAACTAAACAAATTAGGGAATCAAAATGTTGTACACAAATAATGAGTGCGAGTACTAAATAGGAGAGTCCAATGAATTATATAGGCAAAGTGGTATTCAAAGAAAAAAAATGACTCCATACACTTTGAAATAGTGTGGAGTTATAGATCTGATGAACATGACATTAATTGGAAAATCTAGGAGCATTCTATGTCGTACACATTTGGAATTTTTTTGGGACTGTAGTAGCAGGTACTATATGTTACATAATCAACCAATTTCTATCATCGATGCTGGTTGACAAGAATCCATAAGAAATATGAACTAGTAAGAATCCATGTTTGGGGCATTAACAATATTTAGTTGTGATGCATTGTCTCACATCCTAAAGGAAAATAGATTGAGGCTTGACTCTAAGTCTTTAAATTTCATCTTTATTAGGTACAAGGGTATCATCAAAGGATATAAGTTGGGAAATATTTATATGAAGAAGGAGGTATATAGAAAGAATGTGTCTTCATGGAGGTGCACAAGTTTCATATGTATGAAGAACCAAATAATTAGCCAAAAAGAGAGACATAAAAAATGTATTTTAATGTAGAATTAGAAAAGCCGGTCTCTGAGTATGTTGTGACAGATGATGAGTTGAAAGATTCATAGGAAGAGGAGATAGATACTTATATTATGAGGAGATCATAATGGCTGCACAAAATCCTTGAAACATATAACCCACCATACTTTCATTTTGGATAATATTATTATTGGTGGCTAATATAAATGAATCCAAGACTATGAAGGAAGCTTTAGGTTGTGCAAAGAACATGTTTTGGAAGAATTCTATGAAAGAGGAAATGGGGTATTTGAATAAAAATGATACTTAGAATCTAGTTAAGGTACCTCTCGGATGAAAACCATTAGGCTACACATGGGTTTTCAAAAGGAAGAAAAATACATAAGAAAGATGGAAAGGTACAAAGCTCGCTTGGTGGAAAAAGGATTCTCTTAAATTGAGGGAATTGACTTTGGTGAGAGATTCTCCCAAATTGAAAAATTAACTTCACTAAGTTTTCTTTGAGATTTTGCTATTATGTTGTATCTAAAAATAGACAAAATGGATGCGAATATAGTTTTCTTGCATTGGGAGCTTGAAAAATAAATCTACATTCTGCATCTTTAGGGCTTGAAGGTGAAGGGGAGAGAGGACTTGGTCTATAGATTGATAAGTCATTATATGGATTGAAGTAATCACCTAGAATATGTAATCATAAGTTCAATAGTTATATGTTTATGTTTGGGCATGTGTACAATAATGTTGATCCTTATGTTTATTACAAGGAAAAGGTTGATCACTTTGTCATTATAGTCCTCTATGTGGATGACATGTTGTTGATAAAAAATGATACAACCATGATCAAATAGGTGAAATCATAATTGTCTATGGAGTTTGACATGAAATACCCTAATTATATAAGGTTCATCTTATGCATGAAAATAAAATGAGATCCTATAAATATGAAACTCTCATTGAAATAGATAAATTACATCGAGACAATTTTAGAAAGGTTCAAGATGTAAGATGGAAAGTTATTGAACATTGCTTTCCCAATTGGCTAGAAGATATCAAATTTGTAGTGTCAAGGGAATTATAAGGAGTGGGAGGATATGACTCAGGTTTCATATGTTAGTGTGGTAGGAAGCCTGATGTATGCAATGGTTTGCACCAAACTTGATATTACACAAGTAGTGGAGCAGTGAAGATGATCTTCAAAGACTCATGTCCAATCCAAGAAAGGAGCAGTGAAGATGATCTTCAAATATATATGAGGAATATTTGATTAGGATATATGCTATTAGGGTATATATGCTGGAATTAATAATTTGAGTCTATATGTATTTTTTCATTTTAATTGGTCTAGTGATCCTAGTTTTCATAGGTCTACTAGTGCTTATGTCTTCAACTTGTTTGGTGGTGTTCAAGGTTGGATAATATAATAATAAGTTATTTTGGGTATTTCTAATAGCAAATTCGAGTACAATACAACTAATCATATAAGAAAGGAAGTGGTGTGGCTTAGAACGTTGTGATCTACTATTAGATTCAAGTAGGAAGGGGTGAAGATAAGTTGTGATAGTCAAAGTGCAATTTGTTTGGAAAATAACCTTGAGTATCATTCTCAAAAGAAGCACATTGACATGAAATATCATTTTGTAGGGTAAATTATGGAAAAATGAATATATATCTAGAGAAGATGACAAAGGAAAACATTGTGTATTCATTGACCAAAGTAGTGAGTATTGAGAAGTTCTTTTGGGGTAGGAAAGAGATGAGCATGTTTGTGAAAAGTTGTTGAAGGATGACAACATTATCCTTTATGAACAGTGTTCAACAAGTGGAAAAAACTTGAAAAATGTTTCAAATTTGAATGAATATTCAAAATAGTATTTGTGTGTAAATTTGATGTTGCAGAAAGTGTTTTGAAAAAATACTTGGTTACAAACAATGTTGCCCAGGTTGATTGCACAAGATGGAAAAGTTTCATAATCTTGTATGGTTATTGTCTTTAGAGATTTTCCAAGGTTAAAAACATGCAAGCATGATTGAACAAATATGAAAGACACTTTATGTAGTTTTACGTACTCTAGAAGATTGTGAAGTGGTGCTTTGCAGTTGAGTTCCAATAAGGTGATATGCAACATGTAGAGCAATGAAAGGTTATCTGAAGGTGTTCTAATTTTTCTTCTAAATGCATTTGTTAGACTGAAGAGCTGTTAGAAATGTCTAAGTGGTGCTTTGACATGCACTTTCTATGGACCATTGCATGACATTCACCTGGCACAATAGTTGGTACATGTAGATTCCTATAAATTACAGATGTAGCAAGTGAAGTATCTACTATAAGACGTAATTATTCTTAGGAAGTTTAGATGATGTAAAACATATGATTACATGGGATATGTGTAATATAGGTTGTTAAATTTGGAATACATGTGGTCAATTGTGTTTCTTTAAATATACAATAAAGTATTATAAATAGGTTAGAGAACATTGTGATTTGATCATAGCATTGTAAAACATCTAGTGTACATTATAATTCATATTGGTTGTTGTGCCCAATTTTATACTTAAAAGGGTTTTCTCAAGTGAAACTCTTTCTTGTGCTCTTGTGCTTGTGTGCTTATCATTTTTTCTACCTGTGTTGATTCACATTAGCAAAAATATCGTTTATGCTTATCATGTCATAAGGGTATTCCCAAAAAACATGAGTCAAGGATGACTTCTTTTTGGTCTTGCTTCCCTTCTCTATTTATATGTTAGAATGTATTGAATATTTTATAAACTCAATACATATGTGTATGTAGGTATATTTGGAGATGTATTTAACTGAATTCCTATATTATTGAAGGAACATAAGAAAATGGACATATTTCTCAAGCTAATGGGACTCCATGGATTTAAGAGACGTAAACATATATATGGTGTCTATATGAATCAAATTGTAGTAAGATAAGGTTCACCTCAATTAAATATGTATTTCCAAGATTCTTATTAAGATTTTTGGTTTTATCAACTTTTCAAAAAAAAAAAAAAAACTTATTCCATTGTAAATCTGAACTTCTTATTATATTTCTAATACAGGTAAAAGCATTGGAGGAAAGCATAGAGGCATTGGGGGAGTGTTGTTAGTAATTTTGTAAAGGATGTCAAAAATATATGTGTGTTTCTTAGTTTTCTTTTAATTTTCCTTTTTGTCAGTTCTCTTGGATGGTTGTTCTTGGTAACATCTGGAAGGTTATATTAGTAGTCTAAAATGTTATTATTTTCATAACCAAAGGAGCTTGTAATTGATATTTTTATTGTCTATCTAGAATCATCAATTCTCATCTTGATTAAACTTTAGCATCTTTGAATAATCTTTTGTTCAAGCTTACTCCAAAATTATTGTAAGATAAAAAATTTAAAAAAATTAAGAAATTATGTTTATGCCTTACTAACAAGAACATACTTAATGTTTGATATATACAATCATCATTACTATAACAAGACTCATTAAAATCCATGGAAATGGAAAAAACATTATACAATTGATTTCAGTAGGTGACACTTTGAATATGATATCTTCAGATATCTACCAGGAAATACAATATCATGTTAAATAATTAGATGGGTTGGTCTATTTTCTAATATTTCACAAGGCCAAAAGAATTTATGTAATGTATGTGATCTGAAGTTTAAACTACAAGAGACATAATTTATATGTTTCTATTATGTTGTTGAATGAAACATGAGCTTATTTTATTGAAATAAGGAAAGAAGGAAAATTGAATATATGTTAATGTACTCAAATCTAAGTGGGGGTTAGATCAAAGTCTTAACTATTAGTAAATTACTCAAGTAGGCTATTCAAAATAGAAAGTACAACCAACACTTATATAAAAATACTCAAGTCTTATGGTATCATCTATAACCAGAAAAATGTAACTAAAAAAATGTAAATATAAAATGGTTTTACCAATATAAAATCAAAAACACCATGAAATTACAAGAAGACATAGCAATAGATGTGTTAGTAATAATATCGTCATTTAAAGGTCAAACAAAATTATTATTTTCATTAGTAGCTAAAAAGGGATCTATTGAGTCATTGGCTAGTATACATTCTATAATATAAAAATTGATAATGTTATCAAAACAGTAATAAAGAAAGAAAGAAATTATAATAATGTCCAAGAATGACCAAAGGTAGTTTAGTGGGATGAGTTGATAGGCTCTGGTGGAGTTATCCTTGGAGGTAATAGAATACTTTGCATTTTAACATAGAGGTTGATGTTTTGGAATAATCAAAGAATTGGGAAAATGAGATTGTCTACATTTGGATTAAGTGTGAAGAGGATCATTTAACACTTTGACATGAAAATGGGTTATAAAAAGATTGATAGGTCTTAGAATATTGTATGAGGTTGGATTCTTGATTGGTCTTCTAATATCTATTGGTTTTGGAAAGAGTTGTAGGATGCTCGAGGCTTATTGATTAGTCTTTTGCCATTTTCTAGTTTTGACAGAAGCTATAGGATGCTCGAGTCATGAGCTAGTTAAGATTGGGAAAATAAGATATGAAAATGATCTAATAAGCCTAAAATATCTTGAAATACTAGACACCTAATGGCTAAAGGTCACAACCTATCTAATAAATAGAGCCAAACATATCTAGTTGGAATATTAGAAGAAAACATATAGTTTACCTCTCTAAATCCTAGGGAAGTTATTGCGTAGTTTTGCACTTCTCATGTTTTTTTGACATTATGAAGAGTACCATTGGGATTGATAAATTATGTCTTCTCTCACCAACCCTATTCATCACCTACATTGATGAGTTAGATTAGTTTTTGTAGCAGCATACCCATGTGGATGATAGTTGTACTTTGTATGAGGTGCTCATAACTATCCTTGTTTTTGCTAACAATGTTTTTTGCCTATCACACTCTGTCAAGGTCCTATAGTGGAAACTTGATTCTCTTATTCATTTATATGAAATATTATAGCTTGTTGTTAACCTTATTAAAATTAAGGTCATGCTCTTCAATAACTCCAAGTTTTCTCTCTCAAAAATCTATTTTTTCAACAAAGGGGAACATCTAGAGATCACATTGGCCAACACTCATTTGGGGGTCCAATATTTTGGTCCATAACTTAAATGAATATTGGCTCCCATCCATACCCCTAAAATGGGTATGCCTTTTTTTTTATCTTAGAACATTAATGTTTCCAGATCCACATCTAAGGCATTTCTTCATAGTTACACATTTTTGATGAAATGTTCAAACCTATAGTTTTATGTGTTTCAAAGGTGTGGGGACCTAGTTTTGGGGCCATTGATTGGGTGCATATCAAGAGGGCCCAAAAACATCATGTTACAGTGCATGATTTTTTATAACTATAAATTTCCTTAGCACATCATTCAAAATGAATCTTCCCCTAGCCATTATGCCTTGAGACTATATTTAGGCTTACTTTCTACATCTACATACTCAAGTCTTTGGGGGACATAACTTATGGTCATGAGAGATATCCATACTTAACACTTTGCTCTTCAGATAGGATCATTTAATTATTACTCACTAGATGTTGATGTTATTGGTACTTAGAGAATAAATTGTTCCTTCTTTTTATGGGCATCTCTATTTATAAGTTTATCCCTTTCATGTATTCCTTGGATGCCCCCCTAGAATTCTTCCCACAATGTATATCATAATTAGAGATACAAGAGAGTATATCTATAGATAATATATCCAAGCCACTTGGATGTCCACTATTAAGTCACTTAGACCCAAGCTTGTTTTTTATGATGAGAATTTCATACAAGTAGTGGATGGTATTATTTATCATCCTCTCTATCTCCAATTCTAATGGGCGCATGGCTTGAGGTTTACCCTTGGCCAAATGAGAGTATTTATCACAAATTCTAGGTTGAAATAGTTCTCCACATTCTCCATCAGGACTAGATCTACCATCTTTGCTCCCTCAAAGAGGTGGAGACTGAATAAAACTTCATTTTTAGATTCCCATTTACTATGAGTTACAAATAAGATATAGTTTCCTTTATAGGGACTCAATAAACACTCTATCTAATTTTTCTAGATATCTAGACCAATGGTGCATGGTTCTAAATCTTTATGAGGAAATCGCCCTCTAGTGAAAATCCATATAGTAGGAGCCTAGAGGCTCTATATCTTCCATGTTTATCAACTCTCTCTTCTAACCTACCTAGATGACTCACAATACTAAGCACCCTTTGGATATTGGTGCATCAAATATCAGAGCTAATAGATTAGTTAGGCAACATGTCTCTTAATGTATCTATACTACTTAGATCCCTTAGCCTATTATCCCTTGGCATCATGGCTTTACTTCTTCCCATTGGTCTATCTTTCCCCCTTTTTGATGACATGGATCTACTACTTACCAACCACCCCTCATAACATGGGGCCAAGCTAACATTACCAGTTTATTTTGTTGGAAATATTGTCATTGATGTCAAAGGTTTAGTATTATTGGTGATAAAGGCCCCATTGTATTTAATATTGTTTATCTTGGCTAATATGAGTTAATATTTATTTAATATTAACGAATATATTTTTGGTTGCATATGAGACAAAATAAGGGCCCTTGGAGAAGACGAAGAGTCACAGGATAAAGACAAAATAAGGATGGGATGCATTTTCCCATGAAGAGTCATCTTGGGGAATACCAAGAGTCACCAAGTGAAGACAAAAGAGTAAAGGGCGAATTTCTCATGAAGGGACACTTAAAGGAATACGAAATGTCACCAAAGATAAGGACAAAAGTGGGAAAGATGTTTTTGGTCATGAAGGGTCACCACATGACTTTTCAAATGCTTGGATATGAAGGGTCATCTGAGATTGGTGCCATTTTCCATGAGGAATGAAAGGTCACAAAGGGGGAAGGCCAAAGGTCATTTGGAAAGCTATAAATAAAGGCTTGAGTAGCCATTTATAATGGGAATGAGAGAGGTTGATTTGATATTGTAATATCTAGCTTAGAAGAGTAATTTTGAGAGATGATTTGTATTTGTTATATCTAGCTTAGAAGAGCAAAAGTGAGAAAGAGGAAGGAGATGTTGTATTGATCTATCATTTGTTGAGATAACAACATTGAGAGATAGGTGTGTGGTATACACAAAGGGGTTGGTGCTCATGAATTGGTGCTGAGGTTTGTACTTGGCAAAGGGCTATGGTGCTCCTGTGGGGTTGTTCTCATGAATATATTTGACATTGACTCTCCGTGGTTTTTCCCACATTGGGTTTCCACGTCATATCTAGTGTCTCTCTCTATCTTGTGTTATGTTTATTGTTTGAGTTTCATTACATATCTTGAATGTTTGATTAAGTGGAATATTGGTTAAAGGAATGATTTATAAGATATATAATATACTGATTCACCCCCCCCCCCCATCTTAGTATATTTCATGCTTAACATATTTTTTATTATGGGAATTAAATTGTCCTAAGATGTTAGGGAAGATTTTAGAAGAAGTGTTTTGCTTCCCCCTAGGGTCTCCCAATGTGACCCCTAAAATATTGGATATTCCATAATGAGCACTATTATATCTTCACACAGTGATTGATAATGGTTGAAACAACTCTTTAAATATAGGTATATATAAATATTTTTGATGGGGGTTTTCTATAATTCATTGACACATGATTTATAGGCTCTTTTTTAATACTCCATTGAAATTTGTATTGGTTCCATTAACATCTTTGTTAGTGACACACTACTCTACTTTGTCTTACTTACATGTTTTCTTTTTTTGACTTCTTGGATTATCTTATCCATGAATTTTCTATTATTAAATGTTGTATCCTTGAGTCTCATTGACCTAGTTATAGTCATTTGTGGACATTAATATAATTTCTTTCTTTCTTTTAATAGACATTATTTCCTCCCTTGGATCCCATAATAAAGCAAACACATGAATAAGAAGTATGTTTTATTCTTCACTCCTAAGGAGTACAAAGCTTACGAATGTTGTCCTCCTAACTATTATGGTGGTCAATCTCACTATAAAGCTAGTATTGGCATGCTTTCATATGGTAAATAAGAAATATAGGTCAATGGTACCAGTGCTTTTGTAAGTAGTTTGTTCAAACACAAGGTGATTGGAAATTTATAAGACATGTCTATATTAAAGGTTGATTTAGGCTAAGAGGCTGATGAGGATAGAGCCAAGTTATTTGGATGAATTTTCTTTAATTGTCTTCCTAGTGAGTTTGATTAATAACCCCTTTGCATCTAATAGTGTTGTTATATTGAATATTTTCAACTTTTACTCTCTGATATCCAAGCTATGAGAGGACTAATATTTTGACGATAATATAAAGTTACCCAAAATTTGTCAAAGATGGTTATATGGAGGTATGACATTTCCATTTTCAAGGGTGAAATTTTAAGGCATGGGTCTCTCTTATTCCCAAAAATTTCCCGTTTCTATCTCATGGTAATATTGAAGAGGTTATATAAATTTGTCAGGTATCTCTCCTATCATTATAGGTCAATCCTTGTATCAGAGGAGTGAAGAAATTTATGCTGAGAAATCTATTGGGTAGGTGAAATCTTGTAGCTCTCATTGTTTAAGAACTATTATTGGTAGAGTTTTCTCTCTAATTTTTATAATTCAAACATTATAATGTAAGAACCCATATACATTTTAGGGTAGCATGATGGATAAACTTATTTTTTTCTAGTTAGGAGTACAAGGAGATGATGATAAGAATTGATGTTGTGGAGACCATAAATCCTTGGACTATCTTATCTTAGCAAGGAGTGCCTGTCAATGAAAGGTTCTATATATAATAGAGGTATTAAACTTGGCCCTTAATATAAATAAGGTTGTTTTGATATTTCAAAAGACATTGATAATTACTTATCTAACCCTCTTTACCTTGAAAATGAGGATCATGAACTTGAAACATGCATTTATCCATGTAATGCAAGTTGTTGCTTGATTTTTAGACTAGATAAAAATATTTCATAGTTAATGGGGAACCCTAAATCAACACAAGATTCAGTTACCCTTTTGAGTCATAGCTATAGACTTGATTCTAGAATTCCTTGAGGGTAAGAAAAATTGTGGACTTTAATTGTTATGTTTATAAAATGAAATGAAGAATGTCAATAGGAGTGTGACGGACCCTTTACCAAATTGGAGTTTTATAAATAAATTTCTTATATTACCTCACAAATATATTAGCTGATTTTACATGATTATTCTTTGGCCAAAATTAAAAGGAAGAAGGTTTAGAATCTTCGCTTCAAGAGGTGTAGAGGATAGAACCCAAATGGTATAGTTAAAATAAAGAGACCAAGGCTTGATGGGCATTTCATTAATTCCCTAGAAGCAGGGAACATCTATTAGCCTTTTGCTCCTATTACAAAGAATACCAAATTCTATAATGAAGTATCCCTACGATAAAGATGAAACTAGGATTTGTTTTCCAAATGGAAAAATTATGCTCATAAGATCTAATACATTATGACATGTTGGTTGGGTCATAGTCCATTGAATGTTTAGATTATTAAAAATATGATAATTTGGGCAAAACTTGCATAGTTTGAAGACAAGCCAGGGCCCAGAAGTTGTGTGGCCTCATCTCAAATGACTCCTAATTAAAATTCAATTATTAGGTACTATATAATACATAATAATATAATTTTAATTACTCTTTAAATATAATTTCATTGCCATTTATGTATTTTCAACTCTTCTTTATACTGTGATTGTTCATGGTAACTAACGCCATGGATGACCTCTTGCTTAGAATTTTCCCTAAAGATATCATGAGATGACTAAATTTTTTTTATTGAAAATAATTCAAAATACCATTTAACTTAAATATGAAAGTAAAATAAATAATATTTGTATAGAAATACATCATGTACACAATGTACCAGGTTTATTCTACTCTCACAGATACAAAATTGTTTACAAAATTACTTCCCCAAATCATAAAATTTAAATATAACATAAAAATCATTTTCCATCACTTATCACACTTGAGATAACATTTCCATTCAACTAATATCTATGAACATATGACTTTGACTCAATAGATGATGGTTAGTTTAGTGTTAGTTCCAAAAATGAAATAAAAATTGAAGTAAACACACTAGCATAACATCTCTAGGCCTAGTTACTAGTAGGAGATTAGTTAAAAAAACATGAATGGAAAAAATAACAAAAATTAAAAATAAACCTTCTTTTACCTTCCTTGGATGCTTCAAAGTTCTTATTGTAGTGGTTTTCCCAGTTTGTGCTCATGATTAATTTACATGAGGTTTTTGAACTATTTTTGCATTATAAATTTGCATTATCTAAGCCTAGAATTATGGCTTTGAGGCTTCCTATTTATAAACTTTTAGAATGGTTTGAGGATCAACCATGACCATCCATCTCAAGATTGAGATGTTTGTCCATGGATAAATACAAATATTAATTTAATTATATAAATATCCCCATTAATATTTTGGATAGAGGGGCATTGAATAGGCATGGGAGGCATGAATCCTGATATTCATGGCAGTTATGGCCTAGGTATGTCTTCCCAAGAAATAAGATCACATAATGATGTAGATATTAAATATTCATTTCTAAATATAATTTATTCAAAAATTTCCATATAATTATTATTAATTTTCTAATTTTGTTTATCTCTTAATAATTATTAAGCACTTTGTACACAAATTACTTAAATTGATCATAATGCCTTGTTATTGGCACAAAATTTGACTGGATAAGAATTAGGATGTGATTTTAGATGCATTTAATATGTTATTAGATTTAGGATGTTTTCAACATAAAATAACAAAGGTGTGTGCCTTGTATAAGAGATTTGATAGAAAAGAGCAATCTACAGCACCCAAGGGCAAAATTGGCATTTTCACTAAAAATGATTTGATCAAAGATAATTGGCCCATAAATTAAATTAAAAAAATTAATAATAATATATCCAAAATAATCACTTGAATATATATATTTCAACTCATTTAATGTGTTTTAGTGTTTTTAGGCCAAATTGTACATTTTGGTGGAAATTGGTCAAAAGCCTAGTTGGAGGTTATCGGTGGCCAGTTTTAGGTGTCTACAATATCCTCTATGAAAAATAATAAATTTATATTTATTTAATACCACTCCTCCATATTATAATTTTATTATTTACAATGCCAAATATCAAAATTAATTGGGGGGAGTCATAATTTTACAAACTATGAGCCATGGTGGGAACGTACCAAAGATTTGAAATGCCTAAAAATAACACTCGTCTTGTGGTAAGGGTGAGCATTGAAGATATATAACTTGTTAATAATAAATATTGATTTGAAATACCAAAGAGATAAAAGATCCATTGTGTCTTATATTGTTTTCTAATCTTCACTAACTCCACAATATCTATTAAAATATTTGAATAATTTTTATCCTAGAATCATTTTAAGCACAACAAATCACACAATCACTTAGAGCATACCATAGTAATTTTTTTTCTAGATTAATAAATGTTTAAAAACCAATCAATTATCAAAAAATATTAAAAAATATTAAATATATTAAATAATAAAATACTAAAAGGGTGGTATGTGACAATGAGCTACACCAGGAGATAGTAAATTGTGAATGGTTGAGATAGATGTTTCTCAAAGGGTTCATCATCTATAAATTTGAATAAAAAAAAATCATGACTCTAAAGTATATGTATAAGGGTTTCATGGATATAATTCACATGTATAATGCAATCTTAAAGTCCGTATTGTTTAAACCCTCTTATTATATCCATCCATTGCAACATGCTCAACAATTCATTGGTGGCCGATTAGTACATTTTTGGTACACACTATATATATAAACCTTTATAAAGCCAAAAGAAGATTTATAAGCTACATTGAGTGATGATACTTGGAAGTGTATACAGTATAATAATTTTATTTTTGAGGCATCAATCACATTTATGGTTAATAAATTTTTAAATTAACCACAAATCAATGAATATGAGATTAAAAGTTAGTTATGATGCACCAACTATGAATTTGAAGGCTATAACAAGAAAAAAATTATTAAATAAAGCATTAGTTAAATCTTAATGTTATTTGAAGTTTTCCATTATATACATAATATAAGGAGTTTACAATTATTTTATAGGGTCAAAAAATTTAATGTAAATATGCACTACAAAGTTTGTAACATAACCACTCATGAAATTGAGAAGTGTAGGGTCGTAGGTGAGGTACAAGAGATACACAAAGTTTGAATGCAATAATACATAAATAGACATTTAATGCATGGTGGTAATTATGATAGATAAAATTCATATAAAGGATATTTTAGTAGATAATGTGGAGGTATATTACCTCTAAATACATGCCTCAAGTATGGTTCAGTAGAGTATTATTATAAGGATTTCCCAAAGATTACAACTTGTTAAGTACTATAAATAGGTGTTTAAAATGTTTGGAGTGTTTAAATATATATAAAAATACCATCCAAAATGAAAATACATAGAAGGGTGCATGGGTGATCAAATGTGGCTAGAAGGAAAAGTGATTACTAGGAAAGGTACACACATGATAATAATGAACCAAAGGTCAATAATACAATGTGTAGCAGTAAAAATAACCAACCTAAGAACATGGAATTTCCCAAATAAAATCCTTGAATAACACCTCCAAAAAATTTAATATATTATCTTGATGACTTGACTAAAAATATAATCTTTCAAGAATCTAAGGACATTATCTAGAACATTCAATGTGAAGTACCTGTTGCATGAGAAATTGAGAACTAAATTAATTAAATCTAAAGGAGGGGACCTATAAAATTATTTAGGACATTATCTTAATTTCAAACAAGATACACATGAAACCTATTAGGATCCTATGCAATGTTTTAGTTGATATAATGGGTGCCAAGTTTAACATTTATTTTAAAGTGTTTAAACTTGATGAATAATAAAAGTATCTAAAATTAATTGGTAGGAAATGATGATATGAAAAAATATATATATTAACTTCAGGAAATTATATATGAGTTTTGAAAATTGGGAGTAGTGGATAGTTACTCACCTTCAAATTAGTCAAGGAATTACTTATATTAAAGGCATGCAGATGGAAGAGAATATAAACCTCATAAATGATATTATCATGCATGATAAAGAGTATATAGATACAAGGATGATGGTTTTAGATATTACAAAGTGGCATGTCAACATTAGATACCATAAACATTATTTGTGAAATATAGGTCTAGGAAGTATTTTAAAAGCTAAAGGGCACAACTATGTATATACATAAATAAAACCACAAGGTTCCCTTTGGTCCAAATTGGTGGGTTTATTTTACAAAAAAAGAAGGCCAAAGGTAAATGCATGAAATTGGGGCTATCATATTCCACAAAAAAATAAAAAATGTTTTTTCTAGATGAGCAAATGAATATTAATAAAAATACCAAGTTATGATGGTTGTACATGCAAAACAACATATTTAGGTGACTTAAAAATTTATTTTCCCCAAGAAGTGGAGTACATGATTAACTTGTTCCATTGATTAATTATCACTTATTTTCATTGGTGGCTCACTCTAAAAAAAATCCTGGGTATACTATTTTATAGGAAGCAATCTACACTAGGTTTGAGTGCAGCAATGTTAAGAAGGGGCTTCCAATTTATAATGGAGACTATTCACTAGATGAGCACCTATAAAGATCTAAATAAATTTGGACCTAATGAAGAATATATCATCCAATAAACCTTTTGATTCATGTTATTTATATCAAAATCACTACTTGGGTGTGTTCATTGCATATCATTAAGGAGCCTTGGATAGAGATGATTAATGGGTAGTGGTGAAAGAGGACATTGTCCAAACATTCACTTTATTTTATTCAAATCCTAAATACTTAGAGACTATTTAAGTGATAAAAAAGGTAATATTTAAGATGATGTGCTCATAAAGGGAATGGGTAAATATAAAGTAAAATGAAAACTGTCACATTCTTAACTAACTATTTGATGAAAAGGACTGTAGCAATGAAAGAAGTAAATAAAATAACATGTCATGTTTGGGGTTTAGTAACCGAAAAAAATTAGATGAGGAGAAATTTATCTCTCATAGAAATATTTTTTTTTTTTACTTATGAACATAAATGTTGACACATCGTGACATACCTAGACTTGTGGGTATAGATTTTACTTTTGTACACACTTTCCCCTATATTATTATTTAATTATTTTATTTTTTAGTGAAATTTACCAATGCACATACTCAAAATCACACTAGTCTATGTAATAATGCTTCATAATCCTATAAAACTATTTCTTTGTCCTAGATCACTAATTTACCTCTTGTTATAGTATTGAGAAAAATTAATATCTTGCAATGTTATGTAGGTGTCCACCTTTACCAGTAGTAACCCAAAAAAATTATAAAAGGAGAAATTTATCTCTCATAGAAATAGAAATATTATTTTTATCACTTATGAACATAAATTTTGACACATCATGACATACCTAGACTTGTGGGTATAGATTTTACTCTTGTACACATTTACCCTATTTTATTATTCAATTATTTTCTTTGTGAATGAAATTTACCAATGCACATACTCAAGATCACCCTAGTATATGTAATAATGTTTCATAATCCTAAAAAACTCTTTCTATGTCATAGATCATTGATTTACCTCTTGATATAGTATTAAAAAAAAAAAATCTTGCAATGTTATGTAGATGTCCACCTCTACTAGTAGTGTCTAGGAAACCTTAATGACTAATTTTCAAAACTCATATATTCCAAATAGGTTAGTATATACACATTTGATGGGTCATAGATGGGGGTAAATATAAAAGAGTGATCTATAAATACAAATCAATCCTAATTTCATATTCACTTAGAAACTACTTGGTCATTCACAATATAATTTGTAGTCACATTGATAAATATATTAGTATTCTATTGATACATTGCCACAAATGCATACACATCCAAAACCCTTCAAATAAAAAATCCTATATATAATTTTAACTATAAACACCAATTCAAATTTTCATGTTATTATATGTTGAAATAAAATCATTACATTACATTATATCATGATCGTGATGGTGTACACACATAATATATAATTTCCTTTTTAACAATATTTGGAGTTCTAGAATGTATTTAATGTTTAATCACTCAATGGGGATTGGTTTGGGTTGTACAACACATATTTATAACCCCAATTTTCCAAGTGATTCTTACATTTAAATTATAGCTAGGGTTTCAAAGAAAGGAGAAATAAATCAAGGATCAACACACAAGACTAAGTGAAATAAAACATGCAAAAAATATCTATAGGTGTATGTGTTATAATTTGAGGTAAAAAATACTTGTAAAGTCACAAAATATAGTACCAAAAAGTCTTAGATATTACCAGTCACCATAAGTTTTTGAGTTTTGTCAGTAGTGTTTGTATCAAGTTTGATGTCTTATTTACCAATATGAATAAGAATAGATAAAAAGGAGATTATTTCTAGAGACTATGATATAGGGAGTGTGTAGTATTAATTGAAAAATTAGCTAAGTGTTTTTGTTCCCTCTTTTATTTTTTAATTATAAAAATATTGAGTGGAATATCAATCTTCATTTAACATTCACATTAGTATGGTTAATGCCTTATCTTACATAATATATATTTCATCAATTTTAATTTTTTGAGATTACGTTATTCATAACTAAGAATAAAAGCATTAAAATGAACACAATCATTCTCTTGAGTATGGAAAACCCTAAGCCTTTCCTTCCTTAGGTTTTCTTCATTATATATCAAGGTTTCAAATTTATTTCCTCTTAGGTTTACCTTTAAAATTTAATTTTTGATTTCCCTTAGTCATATTTGCAAATCTTTTGTTTTCTCTTTTGCACTAAGTTTTCATGCTTATTATTTTATTAGGAGTGTTGCTTGTCTTCATAATTTTTCTAATGATATATTATTTAAAATGACTTTATTTTTTAAACTATTGAATATTTTTATTGGTCATATTGAATAGATCAAAAACCTTGTTTGTCCCCAAAATTCGTAATTAATTTTCTAAAATAAGATTTTATGTATTTTCACCAAATTTGCTCTAATAGGTGATATATATATATATATATATATATATATATATATATGTAATGACTTTATTTTTTAAACTATTGAATATTTTTATTGGTCATATTGAATGGATCAAAAACCTTGTTTTTCCCCCAAAATTCATAATTAATTTTCTAGGATAAGATTTTATGTATTTTCACCAAATTTGGTCTAATGGGTGATATATATATATATATATATATATATATATATATATATATATATATATATATCTCTATGTGTGTGTGTGTGTGTATGTATATATATATATATATATATATATTGGTATATATATTTATATATATATATATATATATGTATATATATATGTATGTATATGTATATGTATGTATGTATATATGTATGTATGTGTGTGTATATATGTCTGTATATGTATATATCTGTGTGTGTGTTTGTATCTATATGTATATATATATATGTATTTATATATATATATACACACACATACACACACATATATACATACATACATATATATAGACACACACACACACACACACACACACACACACACACACATGTGTGTGTGTGTGTGTGTGTGTGTGTGTGTGTGTGTGTGTGTGTGTGTGTACATACATACATACATACATACATACATAAATACATACATACATACATATATATATATATATATATATATATATATGTATGTATGTATGTATTTATGTATGTATGTATGTATGTATGTATGTATGTATGTATGTATATATGTATGTATGAACAAAAATCTATTTGTTTATTCTATTTATTTCTATTTATCAAAAACTTATTTTAATTTTTTAAACCCCTTCATGATTTTCTTGATGTAGTCAATTATCTATATTGACATTATGTGATTGTAATAATGGATGTTGATGATTTATATTTTTTGATTCAAGTTATGATTGTAGTAGGATTATGAGATCTATATGAATTCAACAATGCAAATTACAATTCAAGATGCAAACTACTCAATAGGAAGGATTTATAAAGAAAATTATAATGACAATAAGCTTATCAAATTCCATTGCTTTACATTACCTCCTTCTAGGATTTGCAAGTAGATGATTTAGACTCAGATTGGGAAAATGATAGCTTGATTTTGGATTGTTGATGGATGCTTGATGACTTGATTGTAGATATGCAATATCATTTATAGAATTATTTTGGCATGGTTTCCTTATCATTCTTATTCATTATTTGAGGGCAGAGGGAGAGGTTGGTTAAATAGATATAGGGAAGATCAAGGGCTTAGATTTTAATTTGGGAGAATAAGTTCAATGATTATTAATTGTCAAAGGATTACTAAATTCCTTGGGAAACTCTAGAAATAGAGGTTTCTAGAGACTTGGATGGAAGTCTCCAATTTTAGAAACTTCTCCATTACCTTAGAGATAATGGAGGATTAGATATGGATTAGGTTGAGATTAGGAGAGGATTAGGGTCATAAGGATGCAAGAAAGGCTAGGGTGTAGGTTAGTAGTTGGTTAGGTGGGCTTATGGTTATTTTAAATTACCATATAATGGATAAGTAGGATTAAATTAGGATAATGGGATATTTAAGAAGAAATAATGATAAAATGGGATTAGACCAAGGATAGTTAAATGTAGAATAATAGAGGGATGAAAATAATAGATAAATAGATTGGGATTAGGATAAATTAGTGGGATAAAATGGGGTAAGTGGAGTTAGTGTTGACTAATAGGAATATTAATCGACTGTAATAAAGTGAGTGATTTGAGGTGCATACATTTTCCCCCTCTTTGAAAGGGCATTCAAAGTGAATAAAATTGGAAGGAGTAATGGTATTTCAAAGAAAAACCATGTCATGGATGAATGTTAGTAGACAATGTTAGTGGATATAATGCCCCCTCAAGAGGGCATGTGGAGAAGAATGAGTTAGATGGTCACTCCAAGGAAGAACCGATGGGTGGGATGAAATGGGTAGATGAGAAGATGGGATGTAAGATGTTTGATAGATGATGAAGAAGAAGGATACAAATTGAGTAATGAGCTGCACATTGATAATGATGCCCTTGGAAAGACACATACCTAGGGAATAAAGATGATGGGTGTCATGGTTGTAGACACATCCAAAGGAGGAATAAACCATACTAGGATGATGATAATACTAAAGGGCCATACGCTTTATACTTATCCCAAGTGAGGACACATGCAAGGGAGAGATATTGTCAAAGATAAGACTGATGATTGATAATATTAAGGGTCGATGTGGCTCAAAGTTAAATTGATTAATATAATGTATGTGATTATAGAGCATAATTGATATGATTGAGTGACCAAAGGATTTGAGGATGATGATAGATGATAGAGATAGTGGATGAGCTATCCTAAGGCACAAAAATGTGGCCAAGTGTTGCCTACATAATCTGTAAAGACTCAGGCCCATGTAGTTTTGACTAGGAGATGATGAACGATGATGATTAGTTATTAGAAAGTGATGATAATTTAGATGGTTAGACTTATTAATAATTAAAGGATATGATTGATAAAATGAAGATGATAAATTTTACAGATTGGATGTTAGTTAGATGAGTCAATAGGATTAGGTTATGATGATGATATATTAGAGGAATGATGAGGGTGGATGTGATCAAGGAATCACAATGTCTAAAAGCTCATCATAGTCTAATTATATAAAAATATGGTACCTAGAAATATTTCCCATGATATAGATATGACAAAGAGGACATTGTGATAAAGTGCATGGGCAAATAGAGAACTCTACATATTTGAGGTCACATTTGGTGTCCTCATAGCATCCTCATTCATTTGACAATAGACAAATAAACACGATGTAAATAAAAAATACTAAAAATAAGATATATATATGATGAAAAATAAGATAAATAACAGACAAATAAAAATAATCGACAAATAGTAGACAATTATATACATGTAATGTCATAATGTCTTATCTAATGAGAGGATGAGTGACTGGGTGATTAGTTGGATTAGGATTTGGATGTCACCCCTAATTTAGGATGGAAGGATTGATGTTTTGATAAGGTCTCTAAATATTTATTTGATCTTGAAAGTTAATAAAAAAGTGGCCAAGGATGATGATTAGACATGTGATGACAAAGGATTACCAATAGACAAGGCACTGTAAGAATCCAATCTAGCAAGGAGACTAAGATATTATGCAATCAAAAACTTTTCATACTATAAAAGAGTGATTAGATGGGTGTTAGGGATGAAATACAATGATGAGACAATGATGGGATAAGTACCTTCCATATTATCAAAGAGGTGATATTATGGGTGATAGGTATGAAAAGGTCCTAATAGGAA
>JARHVA010003176.1:0-195000 GCA_037957365.1 Torreya grandis
ATTGATTTATAAACATCATGACCTTAATACATCAAGTATGTTCTCATCCTAACACTCCAAAAAGAACAAATAAATCCAATAAACAATGGAGACTTACTTGAAGAGAAACCAACTTAGGCTTGACTATCCATCTTCACTTTCTTAGAATATATTTTAGGCTATTAGGCCTACTTCAAAAGACATGATTTGATACCAATTTTTTTTAAGTACAACGAATGAGAGGGGGTGAATCAATGACATTAAAATAATCATTAAATTTCACTTATCATTCATGAAGCATTCATTCAAACACATACATCAACCAATACATAAATAATCCACATAAGCATATAACATATTAACATAAGAGATATGTGGCAAAAGCCATCATGGGGGATAAAACATACTAAAACACATCTTGGACTAATGTTCTATAAGCAATTAATCAAGATTTAATGAAGCATCAACTTATAATGAGGTGCACCAACCCTCTATGTGAATCAACACCAAATATACCACATATAACCTTTAATCACAGTTTTACACATATTTATTACTCAAATAATGATGATAATACTATTTTATTCTTTAGACTCTTATATCTCTCTTCAAATAACCTATTAGGCCTCTTCACTCAATTAGTGCTTTTTTTTGATATAATTAGGTCATATGACATTGACCATCATTTGTAAATCCACTATTAGAAATTAATGAAATATTAAACATCACCTCTATAATGGTATTTAATCCCTCTACATGGTTTTTCAAGCTTCTATTTCATTCGTTCACCACCTCAATATTCTAACTAGTCAAATTAGGTCTATTGGACCTTCCTCTTATACTTGACTCTTGCTTTCACCATACCTTGGTCAGAAACAAACCCATCCATAATTAAATCATAATTAATATATATAAAAAAAACATGTTTCATAGGATAAACAACCACTAAATAGATTGGCCACACACTCATAAATACTAAAACTACCATTAGACCTAATAAAGATCTAATGCAATTAGGCCTTCTCAAAGCACACGTTTCACCTTGACCACCTAGGAACATATTAATCCTCCATAAATAGATGAAAAAATTTACACATGATTAAATTATTACACTTGATAATATCACCTTGTTTCCTTAACACCATTTATCTCTTTTCACTCTTTGAACCACACCATTAGGCCTACTCATAATTAGGTCTTCTTACTGTTAGTAAAGTCTATTTTGAATATCTAAATCATACACTACACTTTGCCACATATCCAAATAAAAAAATAAATTATTTAGAAATATAATGTCCCTCATATTTATCACCATGTCAATTATAATTCACCATATAGATCAAAATACCTCAAACTTACCATTCCCATATGCTCACTTAGAACTACACAACATGCTTAAAAGATAGTCAAGAACCTTTAAATTTTCACACATTCATAGGAATGTTATCATGAATAAAAGCATATTAAAATTAACCTATGATACCTATATAATAAAATTAGTATTCATTAGAATCTTCAAATTTATAAATTCACCTAATACCTAATACTCATCTTTGTTAAATGACTACTCAGAACTGTCAAAGACTTCAAAACATAGTCATGAAAATAAAAGACTTAAAACACCTATATAATTACTTTCATGAACTTAAAATGGGTTTATATTATCATTAAACATAATGATACCATATTTAAATAAATATATTTTAATTTTTAATATAAATATTCATTTTACAGACCAATCTCATGGTTTCACAATTCATAGATCTCATTGTGTTAGATAAGCCAATTTGAGATCAACTTTCTATCATACACAATCTTCTTAAAAAAAAATTCCATTAGGGATCTATGTTATAGGTCTTGATAAATAACCCAGTGCAATTGGATCCATCTGTAATCTAGGGCAACACATCCCTAATCTCATTCCCACCTCCACCTATTTTCTCATTATCTTTCTCACTAGGACTTTTTAGTGATAAGTCAACTTCCATGACTAGTTTAGCATATTTTAATTTTTTAAATTGATAATAAAACACCATGGGAGTAATATATAAGTCTCAATATTAAAAATCCGTCCACTTTCATGTTTTTACTTTGTCAGCCCTGCTTGCTACATAAAAAATTCAAGAAACAAGGGATTTATTATAGCTTCCACTCACTCGTCTAACAAACTAATGCCACATAGAGATACCTGGGAGAGTCTTCTACCTAATATAATCATAAAAATATGTCATACAATAAATTATAATCCATTTATATCAAAAACTTCCATATCAGGTTATTTTTAGTGTTTTAGAGATAATTAGACTAATTTCCATTCTTAATTTTTGTTCGTAAAGCATGATCCCTTAATCCAAAAACCAATAACTTTAAATTTGAGATATAATCCTTCATAAAATATCAATAAATTATTATTATCTCATGTAAAGGTTTTCATTTACAAATGAGCATAATATTAACCTTCTCGAGTCTATAATACCTCATTATGAGCACATAAAAAACCTCAAAACCACATTTCATGCTTTCTTATTCAACTCAAGACCTCAAAATTCACCAACATGATTGAAAAAACCTATAAATATATATATAATATCACATGATCTATATCACCTTTTAAATTTAACTTGACCCCTCATTAGGCCACATTAGGTCTTTTTGCTCACTAAGCCTATACCTATAAGTCAGACTTAAACCTTGAACACACCTTGAAACCTATTTTAATTCTATCAAAACCTCATAATCATGTCATAAAACCTAAAATAATTCTCACATGATTTGAATATTATTCTCACAAGCCTCATAATACTCATCTCATCATGCTACTAAGTGTATGCCCTCTCACTAGGTCTCTCCATGCAAATGAATAAGCCATGATCTAGCTTTGAAACTTACTATGAAATATTATATACCTAAAACACATTCTCACATTCTACACCATTAATTTTCATCCTAATGGATCTTGTTAACACCCCAATACTCTTCATTTGGTTAGGTAGAGTCCCTATAGTGCCCCCCCGCAATACTCTCTTCCCCCAGCATAAAATTTCCTCTTCTTGCCCTTCATGCTCACAAAGGAGCTAGGGGTGTCAATAGGGGTCTCCTCAGGAGTAGAGAAGAAGGCTTCTTTAGTTTTGGTAGAAATAGGGGAAAGACAGGGCTCATCAATAGCATCACTAGCTAAAGGATTAGAAGAAATATCCCCGCAATCAATTGTAATAGTCTTGGATGGCTCAAGGGCACAGTGGAAATTATACAAATAGTAAATGAGGCCCTGATGGAGGGGGATAGGATTCATATCAGGTTTTTTTCCATTTTTTCTCTCACCCTAAAGATAGAATGTTCTAGGGAGGAGAGCAAATAAAAGGGAAAACTGATGAGAGCATTACACTTGAAGTGATTTAAAAGGGGGAGATGATAATTATAGAACTTGGTGAATCATCCTTCTAGCATGAATTACTTCATGAGGATGAAGCACACTCCATCCCACGGCTTGGGTAATTTAGCTCAATCAAATTCTCCTTGGTAAGGAACAAGTTCTTCACCTTCTCCTAGAAATAGTTTATAGCTAGAGAGGTTCATGATTTTTGTTTTCCTTTGTAGCTTCATCCCCTACGTGGACATGCCTGTAGCAATAACTATCACATTTTTAGAAATATCAAAGCTAATTCCTCTAACAGTGACTCATCTATTTAACCAAGACCTCACGAATTACTCAGATAGGTTTTGGTCAAACTGATTGAACCTCTCTAGGTAGGGGACTAATCCCCCCTCTTTATAGTAGTGCCAAACTAATAGATTATCTTTAAACTCACAGTAGGAGACTAGTTCTATTCAAATTCTATCTCCCCCCATTTTGGATTTATAGACCAGACCCAGAGAATTCCCAATTTTCACCTTCGTAGTTGAAGTGGTTACAAGCCCTTACTCTTGAATATGCATAATGATAATGTGATAGCACATAATTTAAAATATCATGTAGATATGACATTTACTCCTCCCATTCTTAAAAATCATATCTCGGTGATCTCCATAATGAGGTCTATGTGCCTTAACACATTGGTACAATAAATCAGGAATGATTATCAAAAAAGTACAATAGGCATCAAACTCTGAGATCCACATCAACACCCTTCAAATGGACCACCTAAAAGAGATATCCTTCTCATATGTCTACCTCATCCTTAACAAGTCATTTAATTTTGTATAATATCCCTAATGTTTAAAGGGAGATGAACTACTTGGCACCAACATCGCCAATTTGAAAATTGTTGGCTGAGATTGGCATAAGCATTATCAACACTATTCCCCTCTCTATAAATATGTGAAATATCCACTTTAGAAAACTTTTGCAAAATAAATTGGATATCCCTAATGATATCTTTTAACTTAATTCCCACATTTGATGCTTTACTAACTACATCAATGACCATTTTAGAGTCCCCCTATATACTTAGGTTCCTTATACCTAGGGATATAGCTAATTTTATCCCCCATAGGAGAGCCATTTCTTTAGCATAGTTATTTCTCTAGAAGCCTATTCCACCAGCATAGACATCAATCATCCATCCTTTGTCATTTCTTATAATCCCTCCTCCACTAGCTTTACCATCACACTTGGAGGCCCCATCAAAGTTAAGTTTCATCTGGTTAGGCTTTGGGGGAATCCATTTAGTATTAAGTCTCTGTAGAATTTTGGAATTATTATAAGAAATAATATGGTTTAGAACCTTCCATTTAGTTGCAATTTGATCTTCGTCTTGAGTTAGGGGTTTCTCTACAAAATGGATATGAGCAGTGGTGACACTTTCCAAAAGAGTCTCAATAAAAAAATGAAACACCTTAGAGGCATTTCTAGTAGTTTCCCTAAAAATTTTGTGGTTATGCTCTTTCCATAAAATCCAACTCAAATAGGGTAGAGTTTGACTCCATAATTCCATGAGCCAAGGATTGGTAAAGGTATGATTCCAGCTGATAATAACTTTGTTAAGGTCAAAGTTATAAACCCACTCAATACCAAATTTATTTAGTATAACGTCCCAAAGTTCCCAAGAAAAATCATAGTGTATGAAAAGGTGAGAAATTGTTTCCTCTTTTGAATAGCATAAATATCATCTATTGACTAGGGTAAACCCTCTCTTTTGATGCTTGTCTTGTGTTAAGATTTTGTTATGAGTAGTAGCCCACCAAAACATGTTAATTTTTGGTATAAGTTTATAATTCCAAACCTTTTTCCATACCTCTTTATTCTAAGCCTCAGGAATCAACAATTGATAAGAAAACTTGATAGAGAACCATCCATTCTTATCTGGCCACTAGTACTATTCATAATTAACATATGTTAACACATAAAATAATAAGTATTTCATTCTTAGGTCTTGATTTTAGATTATTTTAGAATATTTAAATGTTTTATTTTTTATGATTATTTTATTTTATTTATATTTTTGGAATATTTTAAGCTAGGAAATACTAGCCAATAAACCACTCAAAGGGAGGCCATGGTGAATAAATATGTATAATGTTATAGGGATACTCTTTTATGGTCGGTAAGTATCAATTTTGGATGGATAAGAATATGATAATAACTCATGTGGTATACCATGTATGTCATGTTCAATGTCATATAACTCAAGGTACGATGAATGTGTTTATTGTATCTAATATGAAATAATAGTTTATCTCACTACTAGTAATTTTTATGGAATTCCCTAAGTTTTTTATAGTTTGAACTAAGTATGTATTTTATAATATGTAACCATATTATCATTAAATAATTCTTTGACATAATTTATGTGGAATAACTAGCTGTATATGTAGATCATTTATATGTTTAATAATTGAATATGTATTTTATTATTGGATATATGTGTCAACCATATTTTAATTATTATCCATAATGTGCATATCATCTATCTATTAATAATGATCATGAATAGGCATATCAACCAATCATGATATTGGTGGGGGTGAAGGAAGAGATATCACTAATGTAGGGGATACTTCTGCCATACTCAAGGAACTATATCCATTATATTTTAGTATATGTACTTTAGGAATCAATTTATTATTTATGGAACATCAAAAATTCTCTACATACATAGGCTTCCTAACATCTTTAATACCCCATTATTCTATAATAATAGTAATTACATGGTTAATATAGCTAATACCACCTAGAGAGATAATACTATGCATCACAATGTAATGTGTATATGTCCATATAATAATTCAACTAATTTCATTTTATCTTCAAAATATTTTCATTTGTATTCAAGAGATTAGAGAAGTGAAATCATTTAAACATTATCACTTGAGCTACCTTCAATAATAACATTGAATGTATGTTGTTCCTTGATGTATGCTCATATGAATAATGCATGAAAACTAGAATCATCATTGACTATATCATTCTCATAAAAAGTGTTAATAGTATAGTGAGGTGGAGTATTTTTTAGTTTTCCAAATAAAGTATTGAGTAGATGATTATATGTCACCAATAGATGATGCATGTTGTATGCATAATGTGCCTTTATATTATCCTTGGTATTTTACTCATTTTAAGGAAAAATATCACTAAAAATATTTGAAAAAATGTTTTTCTTATGTTTTGATTGATATTAATCTATATAATTACCCAAATCAGCAATTTTATCATTGATGAGATCTTGTATCTTATGTCTTAGGTTGAAAAATATATTCATTAATTGCCCTAAAATTTGATGATACTCATAATTGGCATTACCCTAATATTTCTTTCGTCTATATCTACTTGGATTGATACGTTATGGAGGAGTGATTTTTATAATTATACACTTGAATAAGTTATTTATTAGCACATGATGAGGTGATGGTAATCATGAAAACTGTCTTTGGTGGAGCTACCAATTATAATTAGTTTGTGGGTTATGATATTACATTACCTATATTCTTCACCTCATTATTTATTTCACTTTGTTTGACCTTATAATTTTATTTTATTTAAAACTTAATAGTTTGGTTAGTCATTGTATTTTATCTATACTTAAGTTTAGTCAAAAAAAAAAATAGTTTGACTTCTTTTTCCCTCACTATATGACATAACTTCATTAAATTATTTGAATCTCTTGAATATAGTATATTCAAGGAGTGGTGTTATTAAAAAATGTTTCAATATATATTTCAGTTCATTTATAGTGATAAAATTGGTCATCTTATATATCTTGGTCTAGTGTTCAATCACATAGTCACGATAGGTTCATTGTATCCTTAATTTAGCTTAGCAATTTCTGCATAGGATAACTTATCAAATTTGATGGAAAAGTTGACTAAGAATTTTGTTATAAAATGGGTTAAATAATATTGTATATTGAAGAAATAAATCATAAAACTTTATTAATTAATATTCTTAAATATTTCTTGGAAATAACTTGGTTAATAGTTTATCATTGTATGCATAGTATAAACAAATTACATGGAATGATCTAGATGTTTCTTGGGTTCACCTTTACCTTAATAAATGGGATATTTTAAGATAATGAAGATGTAGGTGAAGGGTAATATAATATATAAAGATCTAATGGGTTAGGTATAAATTCATTTGAATCCATTGCATGGGTATCTCTTGATTTAACTTGTTCTAATTACAACACGTTGGTATGTAGAGAGATAACATCTTTCTCAAAGGAATGTGCATTAGACAAAGATATCAAAGCAATGTGTATATACATCATGGATGTCATAAATATTTCATAAATAGGGATAGGCATCAAAATATACTTAAGGCTTCATATTTTCTAGAAATTTCAGGTGGAATTCTCATAGGTCACTAAAGGTGTAGGCATGGGAATAATAATAGTAATAATGGTTTGAATAATGGACATAGAGGTACTAAATTGAAATGATTAGATAATAATGGTAAATGAATATTTTTGAAGGATCTGATATTGATTAATGTTTTACTTTTATGTTGTATTACATGTTAGGATTAATTGGACAAATCTACCCACATATTTAGGACATTGGCAGAGTCTTTCACAAAATTTAGCTAAAACATAAATTTGGTCACGATTTACCCCATTAAGTTCATTGGGTTAAATTTTATCTATGCCTTCATAAGTATCTCAATCATTTTGTTCAATGTTATTATGTATCCATATCAATATAGTCATTTATTTGCACATATTCATGAATAATTACATCAACAAAATAAGAATAAACATTCATTGTATCTATTTTATTTTAAGTATTATGATTATAATTATTCTCTATATGGGTCACACTTAATCTATCCATTCATATAAAGAGTACAAGGGAAATATCCTTCTTTAATTTCATAAGATGGTATCATGCAAAGATTACAAAAAATAGTGTTGAAGGTGACAAGATTAATTATCTTTTTTATGGGTAAAATTAGTAATTAGATATGAAACTTTAATAAAAAATATGAAAACCTAGAAGTATGAAATCCTAAATGAAAACTTATGGGTTTGAATTTTTAAATATGTGTACCTATACACACCTATATTTTACCCTAATTTAGATTAATGGGTAAGATTAATCTAATTAAGAAAAAGATTTTAAATAAAATTTAGATTAATAGATATGGAATTCAAGCATACATATGAGTGTAAATGAGATATTAATTATTATAATTTGATAATTTAATTTTATAAATATGGAATCTACAACATAAATAATGATACTTAGATTTTATAATTGACTATATGACTATGAATATATGGTGAAAGTGAAAATCATGGATAAGTACACCTATGTTTCATTTCATTTTAAACCTCATATGTTTTTGGTGTTGAGTTTCATAGGATTGATTCAGTATCATGAATCAATAATAAATTGTAGGTAGGTACTGGCCTATGTAAATTCACCTGATACTCTCTTTTCTTGTTTTGTGTTTGAAATTCCAAACCATAATAATGTAAACATATCAAAAAATCAACCTCCTTTTCCTTAAAACATTACATGTGATTTTGAGGGAAATAAACCTAAAATGGGGTATGTGTAGTGGGTTGTAATAACCAAAATAACCTTCATCTAATGATTATCCATTATGTTCATATAGAATACTAAAATGAGGGAAATCAATCCACATGTAGTTCTCTTACCTAGTGTGATTATGAAATTATGCTCATTCATTATGTCTATTAATCTAATGCTTCATTTTGATACTTGATAGTGTTTTCGTTGAAATGGATTTTTAGTGATTTAAACTTGTCTTGTGATTGATCCTAGTAATAACTATTCAAAATAGGAAGAATAGAGAAGATTTTTTTAGTTTGTAATAGTGATTTAGGTATAAAAAATAAGTGCCAAGTCCTTTTTGAATAACAATTTGATTTGTTTATATATAGATCCATAAGAATAATTATTCATGACACTGACACACTAATATTATGGGTTGACCCTAAGGATGGGTTTTATTTTATAAAATATCCATTGTTGGTATCAGGTCATTTCTTACTAGTGTAGGTTATTATTGACAAGGGATAATAACTATACTTGGAGAGATTGTCCCCTATATAGGTGAACTATTTTAAGATTCTATAGATGTCTTTATTGGATATTTGTTAAATTTAAAATTGATAGTGAGGTTCTTGTATGTTCATAATATTATGATGTAAGGGTTGACTCATAAGATATCATGCAAGTGTAAGAGGATGGTTACTTAGGACCTTTCTAGGGATATTAATTAATGTGTACTAAATGTGTGTCAATTTGTTAATTATCAAGTACCAAATACTAGATTTTAGTATCAACATAAAATTAGTGAGATATTAACCATTTAATATATTTTTGGATTAAAGTTTTTTTCTAGTTGAATTGGTTTTTTGGGGGTTATGATATGTAAGTCCTAGGATGTTAAAATATGTAATAAGGGTCTGATTATAGTAAATTACGGTATAAAATATGTAATAAATATAACCACTGGTATGTGAAAGAAGTAAGCTAAATATATAAATATGTAATAAGGGTCTGATTATAGTAAATTACGGTATAAAATATGTAATAAATATAACCACTGGTATGTGAAAGAAGTAAGCTAAACTGATATTTCTAATAATAGTAATGAAGGAGATAAATGATTACTTAGTTATAAACTACCTGAGATAAAGGATCTAGAGGCTAAAAAATAGTACATTAGTTTTTTTGAGTGTCATAAATAAAATTTAGGTGTAAAAAAATCTCCTAGATAATAGTGCTTTTCTTTAAATAGTAGTTTTGTGGTGTTAGTGTCATCTATGCAT
This sequence comes from Torreya grandis, assembly GCA_037957365.1. Lineage (NCBI taxonomy): Eukaryota > Viridiplantae > Streptophyta > Pinopsida > Cupressales > Taxaceae > Torreya > Torreya grandis. The sequence goes on from JARHVA010003176.1 coordinate 10,218, forward strand.
GAACTATTATGAGCTTCTAATACCACATGTGTTTAGGTCTACTAAGAATGTCCCTATTTGGAAAAATCCTAATTCACTATCTATGACATGTTATGATTGATTTATTATGAAAACCCTAAACCTCTATGTGATTAGTGAATTTGACCTATCACAAGTAGTAAATGTGTGGTGTTAGTTGGGTAGGTTGTACGTCCTCAAAACCTCATTGTGATGAGAGTGTCTTGCATACCAATACATTGAGGAGGGATCAAGCCTAATGTAGTTCTCCCCACCTAAGAGATAGTTTAAGTGTAAGTGAATATAGTATGAATGTTATTTTGAGTGTTCTAAATGAGGCTTGAGATTATAAATCTATGTATTCTAAGTTTAGGAGGAGTGTAGATGATTTTAAGTAGAATTAAGGAAAAATAAGGATTGATAACCTTGATTTTACACAACTTATTCTTACCTTATTTGTGTATATTTGCATCTGATTTCCATCTAGTGGAGAAAGGGATAAAATTTATGTGTGTATATTGATTTAGTGTTTGTGTGTGGTTTGAAATAGGTCTAGGTTTGCGCTATGTGTCTTAGGAATTAAAAATATATTATTTGGAGCTCAAAAGAGGGAAAAGGACAATAACACCCAAATAGGACAATTGCATTGAAACTCTACTATCCACTTAAGGTTCTAGTGTCTAAAGGTATAATTTGAGGCATTAGGGGCCTAAATATCTAAAAAATAGTCTAAGACTTATTTTGAGATGTCTAAGGAGGTGTGTGGCCCACAAAAAATCTATATAATTATTTAAATAGGTCCTAAGATAGGTATAAGGCTATGTTAGAAATTGGTGGTCTCAAGTAACACTCATAGCACTCAAGTGTCATTTTTAGATGATCACATTTATCCACCATTTATTATATAAATGTAATAAAGTGAATTGACTAGGATAAAGGAAAAAAAACATCCCTAGACATACATGTGAGGTAACATTGATGAATTAGGATCTAAGTATGTGAAGAGTGTTCCATTATGTGTCCTATAAATGAAACATGCATAGATTAGTCCTGAAGAGATATAAAAAATCAAAGATAAAACTGAGTAAAGAGATAAGAGAGAGGAAAGTATTGAATACAAATCACTATGTATGCAAACCAATGCATAAACATGGTTACATCCTATGTCTTTGCTTATAGATAATGATCAATCAGTGAATAACTTAGAATGAGATCATGGCTTTCTCAATCCACATGTGTGTGTGGATAAATAACTCAAGTATCCTATGAATCCATAAATCTTACCCATGTGTAGTAGATGAATCTATAACTAAATTTTATAATGTAACTAAATCAATATCATTATAATTGAAATTACATATAACATCTCTAAATCCACCCAATAAATATGGAATGAAAATCATCCTAGGGGCTTCCTCGAGCTCTCAAGTATGTCACTCATAGACTACATGATAATGCCAACCAATGTAGATGGAGTAAGGCATAAATCTAGTGTATTAATTATAACATGGTCTCTTGTGTGTAAAATCTATAGAATGACATGGAGTTTGTCATTCCATCTGATCAACTAGTGCATAATTGAACATACATAAATAGTGTGACATACACATGCCCCTAAATTTGATATCTAAGAATATGAACTCTAGATTGAGTTTTAATAATTTGTATTTGGGTATCTAAAAATAAAATTAGAGTGTTTGTGTCATGCATGATGTCCCAATATAAGCAAACTGGTATGGTTTAGTGCAAAACTAGCACAAAAATGAGTAAACACTAGTAATCTATAATTGAATCTATGTAAACCTAGATTATAGCTATTGTGCCTAACTATAAAATTTATATTTTTTACTTCTATGGATACTAAACAATAGCACCATACCTTGGAAAATATTGGTGTGGTACCAGTGTTCACTTTTGGTGGTAGTGTCCTACTATGTTGTTTTTCATCCAACTAAGTCTGATATATATCTAACTATTTTTCACAATGTTTTCTTGAAATTGAACTCTATATTATGTGGTTTCATGTTATAAATTATACTCTAAATGCATTTTTATTCCTTAATATATATGACAAACCTTGATGAATGCCCCCTCTTTTGATGTAAAATTTTGAGCCTGTGAAATAACTATCCTCAAATAAAAATCTCTACATGTGAATTGAACTCTATATTATGTGGTTTCATGTTATAAATTATACTCTAAATGCATTGTTATTCCTTAATATATATGAAAAACCTTTATGAATGCCCTGTCTTTTGATGTGAAATTTTGAACCTATGAAATAACTATCCTCAAATAAAAATCTCTACATGTGTTAGCCTGAGCATATATGATATTTATGTAAAAAAAATATGATTTATATACATGGAATTAAAACATAAGATAATTTTGGCATAAGTTTTTAATGTATGATGTATGTTAGATCGATTATTCAAAAGGTTGTCAAGATAGATATAATAATGTAAGAATGTATTTAATTAGTAAATCTGATTATTAAGATAAGTAATTACCTAGGGGGATGGGGTATGATGTCCAACCCAGGGAGGAAGAAAAGATGCATTGGTTACCTTATGACATCTATAAATATAGTCTCTAAGAATTAAGAGACAAGTGTCATGGACATGATGCATAGATGAAAGCATACATACAACACACATGAGGTATGCAAAATAGGGAAAGGGTCCATAATTAAAGGGACATGGGCACATGCCATTAAATATATGAAATAGATACATATAAGGACATGTTCAAATGTCCACATACATAAAGAGTAAGCAATTTGTATTAGAGACACATGTAAGGACATGTTGAAATGTCCACATACACAATAAACAAAGAACACACAAGGACATGGACACATGTCTAAATCATACATATGATGAAAGGAAGTGGAATAAAGTAGTAGAGCAATGGCATATTCAAATAATATATAATATATGTAGAATCATAGAGGTAAAATAAAATATAAACTAATAAATCTAGAGATGAAAGTATGCATGAACATGTAGTATAAATATGTATAAGAGCAAAGATTTATAGAAACTAAGTTTATAGTAGTAGTAACCAACAAAAATATCAGTAGTGTAGTATGATCAATATCAAGACATAAACATTGTTAGATCTATGATATAGATTTTAGAAATATGCAACTTGGAAATCATAACTGTGGATATGATTCCTCTAAATGGGATAATGTGTCAAATTAGGAACATGCGTATCTATGTATGTTCCCCATTGGGTAGATACTAAAAAATCTAGATCTATGTGGTGGACATAGGTCTTGTAATCATCTACAAAAAATTGAAAAATACTAGTGATTCATGTATGTGATAAAAATAAATACACTAGAATAGAGAGCATATGTATTACCTAGGAAGTATAATAAATATAAACATGGAAATGTGTACAATCTATAATTTGTATTTTTTGAACAAATATTTAAATCTTTTTGTGTTTTTGACATATTATATTATTTTTGTATTTTTTGGATATAAGCTATGTACAAGAAACATGAATATGAAACTATATACAATGATAAAAATGAATGTAATTATGTACAAATAGAATATCCTTAGATACATGATGTTCAACAGGTTCTTTATTGCATTGCGATCAAGTGAAGCCAGCTAATATATCTTAGGGATAAAATTTTCTATGACTAACTACATGGCAAGTGAATTCGGTTTGAATTTTCCTTTTTTGTCTTATTTTGCATTGACATTGCTAATATTTTATTTTAAAACCAAATCATTGACTTTAAATTCTCTATTATGAACAAGCTTATTTTAAGCTTGTTAGATTTGTTTCTAATATGCTTTGATATGTTCTATGTCTTAGATGTGTGTGTGATCCAATTATTCTAGTTCATGGAGACATCTTTCTCTATATTGATCATCTGTAATAAGGCCTTTTATGGATACCCATAAGTATGGGATTTATAGTTCTAATGTGAGAACAACTTTTATTCCATATAATAATGAGTAGGGAGTATCTCCTATTAGTGTGTGAATACTAGTGTGGTAGGCCCATATTGTATAGACAAGATGATCATGCCAATAATCACCCAATTTGGTAACTATTTTTCTAAGGATATTGTTAATTATACTATTTATGTATTTTAGCTAACCATTACCCTATGGGTAGTACAAAGTAGATAATGTGTGTTAGATTGTATATTTATCACAAAATATCTTCATTATTTTATTCTTAAAAGAGCTATTATTTTTACTTATGGTTGTTGCGAGGCCAAAATGAGAAATAATGTTGATTATGAGAAAATCGCATATATCTTCTCCCTTTTTGGATTGTAATGGAATGGTCTCCTCCCATTTTGTAAGGTATTTTTTAGCTATAATGATGAATTTATGGCCTCCTTCAAAATCTATATTTATCTTACGAATTAGATAAAATCACCATAGTATGATCAACCATGGGGATATAATGGGTTTTAATTGCTTCAAATGGACATGGTGTAAGTTTCCATGATGTTGACACTTGCCACATAACATAACATATTATTTAAATTCACATAACCTAGCATATTACAATTCCAATAGTAACCTTGTCTAAGCAATTTGTTTGACATTGCTTTAACACTAAAATAGCCACCGCATTCAATGCCATGCACGTGGATAATGACTAACTTATCCTCCTTAGATGTCAGACATTAGAGTAATTATCCCTTATAATATAATTTAAATAAATCCCTACTGATAATGACATATCAAAGTGAATTCATCTATAGTTTACACTTATCATTCCTTATAAATCTGTCTGGCGTAGCAGATTTACATACAAAACTATATATATTTAAAAATCATTCAGATGTTTTTATACTGCATATGGTGATTAAAATATTTGTAGATATAAGTTTGGTGTGGGAAATAAATGGAGATTTTAATCACTTGATAGTGAAGTTATATTGGTCATCATTGATGTCAATGGGGATTAATGATGTTTCACTATCCATTTCATCAACATGATGATTACCTTTATAAGGAATGTTTTCAATCAAGAAGTTTTCAAACTAAGCTTGTAGACACTAAACCATATTCTTTTAGGGTATGATATGTTCTTATTTGTTTTGGTAGATATTTTCAACCTAATTGAAAACTACTTTTGAATCTTTGTAAGCCTTATTTTATTTTATTTGGAGAGCTTGAGTTATGTGAAGGCCAAGGATGAGGGCCTTATATTCTATGATATTATTTTTACATGAAAAACTAAGTCGCTAAGCAAGTGGTATTATGTTCCCAATTGTGTTGATGAAAATAATTCCTACCCTAGCACTAAATTTACATCTATAACCATAAAAAACATTTTCCATGTGTCTAGAGTGGTATTATAAGCTATGAAGTCATCACAAAAATCATCATCGATAGGATTTGTGTCTAATACTGAGGTTACTGCTAATTGATTTGTTATTATATGGCCCAATAATAATTGTTGTAAGATAATATTTAGGCAAAATTATATGAGTAACACAAGACATTTTTCCATATGGCCCAAGAGATGCATTTTTGACATAATAAACTTTAAAGGATCAATTTTTTTAATAACTTGTGTTTCATTATTAATCATGTAGTGCCAAATATTTTGAATAGCAAATACAAGTGTAAAACATAGTTTTTATATTTCTAGATAATTTCAATCATAGTAACAAGTGTATTATTAATGTAATAAATAAATAATTTTTTATGTTGATCATTGTGTTGTGCCAGGAGTGAATTGAGTGCATGACCAGTCATTGAGAGGTAGAGGAGAAGTGGCCTATATGGTGATAGTAGTGCCAGCATAGGTGGGTTCATCTAGTATTGTTTAAGTGCATTAAATTTTTATTTAAATGTGATATCCTAGTTTAATTTTATATCCTTCTTAAGTAATCTAGTGAATGACTAAGTCTTATCTATGAGTTGTGCCATAAAATGTTGCATTAATTGAATGTTGACCTATAGGGAGTTAAGTAATTTCAGGTCAATAGGATGGGGCATGCCCATTTGAATTAATTTGGGTGCTACATTGGGATATTATGAATCCCAAGAGTTTACTACATGAAACACCAAATATGTATTTCTTAGGGGTTAGTTGTACATTTTAATTTTTCAATATTTCAAAAATATACCATAAATTTATTGCATTGTGTTGCCACTCTTTCGATTTTTAAAGAAATTCATCAACATATACTTCAACTATACTATGAATTGTATCATGAAATATATGGGTCATTTTTCATTGGTATGTTTCCCCTATGTTCTTTAATCCTAAGGGCATGCCTATATAATAGAAAGTGTCACATTGTGTGTTAAAATAAGTTTTTTCTTAGTCTTCCTTAGTGATCTTAATTTGATTATAGTTAATGAAACCATCTATGAAAGAGAATATTTCATATCCTATTGTGGAATCCACTATTATATTGATCTTGTGTAGTATAAAATCATCTTTAGGGCTTAAGTCTCTACAATAAAAACAACATCAGATTCTATCATTAGGCTTAATAATCTGGACAATATTAGTAACCCTTTTTGGATGAGTAACTAGTTATATGGAACTTGTATCGAGGATTCAATGAATCTCATATTTGACTAAAAGAGATATCTTGGGATTAATTTTTTAATTTTTTTGTTTAACTAGTTTTGCAACAAGATAAAGGTAATCATATGTATTGATATTTAAGGATCAATGCCAAGCCTATCAGAATAGGACTAATAATTTTTTTTAAAGAAGTATTTTAAAATCTATCAAATATCAGATGTTCATATCAAAAGGATCCCAATCTTTAGCATGTATATTAAGAAGTTAAAGAAAATACAAATTACAAATGTTTAACTCTAATTTTTTATCAACTAATATTAATTTGACACCCACCTCGTTAATTCAAAATTTAATCTAGAGAGGTAGGTGTAGATAAATGGTGTGATGAGGTATGAGATCTTATTTTTCTAATGAACTATGATGTTTGGTCCATTTAATATTATTGATTATAGAAGTAACATAACTTAGATGTACTATGTGAGGCATTTTAGTATCATTCAATGCCACATATAAAATATCATTATATATTTTAGAATGTTAGAGGACCTATAAAATGTATATTGTGTCTAAAGAAACACTACTTTGGTTGAAAACACTATATACATGGTTTTTTCTAACCTTTCATGCTTTAGGACCACATATGGACATCATAATATGGATTGCAAGGTGTACTACAAGCATAAAGATGGTAGTAGAGGTGGGATAATAGATACATGTGTAAGGTTTAGAATTAGGAGGGAAAGGTAAAAACATTGATGTTATCTTATGTCTAGTAGTGATAAGTACAAAATCAAAGTGAACCAAAGAGAAAAAAACATCTAAAGGAGAATTTTTAATTTTAGGTAACGTGTTTGGTATCTTATGTAATATATCCTCTATATGTTTAAATATTTAATTCTTAATTGAATTCCTCATTAGATAAAAATAACATGCTAGATATATAATGAAACATGACATAAATTTAAATTAATATAAAGCATCACATACACATGTCTTTATGTCTTATTTGAGTTCATTCTAAATAAAAGGAAACAAACTTGTAAAATAAAGTATTAAACTTAGCATTAAAAAGTGATAAACTTGTATCATTATTATCATGAATATACAAAAAAAAAATAGAAGATATATGGATCTAAAAATTTACAAAGCATTCTATAAGGATTGGAAACATAAATCCTAAAGATAGTCAAGGGTTAGGATTTGTATAATATTCAAAGTAAGTCAAGTTCACCAAATGAAATAAATTTTTAGGGTTTTTGGAGTGTAATCCCTAGGTTGTTAAAGGGTCTAAGTATAGTAAATCATGGTATAAAATAGGCAATAATGACAACCACCGACTTGTGAAAGAACTATGCAAAACTGATATTTCTAATAATAGTAGTGGAGGAAATTGAATACTTAACATGAAACATTTTAAGATGAAGGAAAAAGATGATAAAAATTGGTACAAGAGCTAGTCTAAATGTTTTAAATAGGATCTAGGTGTCAAAATATCTCATGGACATTAATGACCTACCCTAGATAATAGTGTTGTAGCATTAGTGTCCACTTATGGTGTTAGTTTCATCTATGTTGGAACTATTCTAATCTTCTTAGAGCACCTATGTTTGAGTCTACCAACAATGTTCATGTGTGGATAAACCTTGATTTTCTATTTGTGACCTATTATGACTAATTTTTTATGCAAAACCTAGATCCCCATTTTATTAGGGCATTTTAATTGGCATAAGTATTAAATGTGTGGTTTTAGTTGGGTAGGTTGGACATCCTCAACACCCCATTGTGAGGAGAGATTCCTACATGGAAATACTCTCTGAAGGGATCAATCCTAATGTATTTATCCATGTATTAAATTATAAATTCATCATGTCTATAAATCAATCCCAACTCAGAGAAGATAGATCATACTTACACTTTTGATTGGTTATACATTAGATAATAAAGATCATGACCAATATAGGGATCTGCTAGACCCAATTAGGGGATGTTTTATCATAATAAATAATACAAGGGATGGTTCCAAAGCCTTCAGTAAAGAATAATCATGTAATAACCCTAACTAATACCTATATTTTCATATTCACTAAACTAATAACAAGTAAATTCTAATCTAGTGCTCACCAAATATTGTTGAACAAAGTGGGGGGTAACAAACAACAAAAGAAAACATGTATAAGAGACATATAATCATGTCAATTTATACATAATCCTAATACATGGAAGATAAGTACAAATTCATATCTATCTAATATTACAAAAGAGGAACAAATTTATGAATAATTACTTTGAATATGAACCTATTAAGCCTTAATCTCTCCATTATCCAAGGTGCTTCACAAGAGGTTGTTTTGGTATGTAAGGATGACAAGGATAAATTATATCTAGGTTACACAACCTATCAATGTTAAGCATGGGATATACTAATTGGGGGGTGAATCAATATATAATTTATCTTATAAAACTTTTACTTAATCAAACTCCACTTAACCATACATTCAAGATATGCAATAAAATTGAAACAATAACATGCACCATGAGAGAGAGAGAGAGAGAGAGAGAGAGAGAGAGAGAGAGAGAGAGAGAGAGAGAGAGAGAGATAGATAGATAGATAGATAGATATAGAGAGAGAGAGAGAGAGAGAGCACATTTTTAAGTGGAAACCCAATGTAGAAATAACCATGGAGAACAATCTCAAGTATATGAATGAACACCAACTCAAATTACAAATTTTGCAAGTACCAACTTGTAGGAGCACCAAACCATCTATTGAGAACCAACATATAAACTATTTGTGAGCACCAACGCATAGGAGCACCAACCCCTCTTGTGTATAAAACACAACTATATCTCAATGCTGCTTTCTCAACAAACGATACCACACTACTATATCTCTTCTCTTTTCTCTTCTCTCCTCTACTCTTCTTAGCTAGATAAAATAATTCACTTCCATACATATCAAAAATGGCTTCCAAAGCCTCCTTTTATATATTTCCCAATGACCTTTGGCATTCACCCTTTGTGACCCTTAGACCCTCATGGAAAATGGTTCCAAACTTGTGTTGCATGACCCTTTGAATTTCTCAAGGTTCCCTCTTTTGTCTTTATCTTATTACTCTTCATGTGAAAAGGCATCCTTTCCATCTTTTGTCTTTATCTCATGACTCTTTGACTTCTTCATGGGCCCTATTTTTACTTTATGCAACCAAAAATATATTTGTTAATATTTATTTAATATTAACACACTTTAGCCAATATATGAACATTAAGAACACATTTACACATTAAATGCTATAGGGCCTTTATTACCGATACTAATATACCTTTCAAATCAATGACAATATTTATAATAATATCCCCCTTTGTCATTGATGGCAACCTCAAACTAAAATTGCCAAATTCTAAAAACTATTCCTATACTTCTCAAAAAAATGAGACCTACACATACTGCCAACTAAAAACATATAATAACTCTCTGTTACTATAGAATCTTCTTTTCTAAACCTATTCCTATACCTGTTTATATCCTTCTCCCCCTTTGACATCAATGGAAAAGGGTTTGTTCTAGAGCTAACACTTAGCTCCCCCTCAATTGATGTTGATCCTAAATAGTGGAAAGTAAAATAAATTAATCTCAACTTCTCTTATAGATACTTGAATGTTTTATTTGTTAGTGCCTTTGTGAAGATATATAATAACATATATAAATTATTGCCTATCCTCTGAGCATCTACAATCAACTCATCTAAATATTTTCTTTTAATCTCACACCTTCTACATAAAACTTTAATATGTGTCCCTGATCACATATTTAACTTACACTCAATAGATTATGCTAAAGACCTTATACATACATAATATGTTTAGTTTTAGATCTACCATTATCCAAACTTAATGTCAATTTTCTGGCTATCTTGGTAATGGTATTCTCTCTAAATTTCACTGTGTCACCATTGATCTTCTTTAGAGTTATGAACTTGCTCTTGTCTCCTATCTTGTGACTTGAACATATATTGTCAATGAATCATGATTGTTCTTCACTCCTTGCATGCAAAGTTGTCTAGACTAACATAGACTCTTCAAGTTGTTTCTTCTACCATGATTTTTTTATCTCTCTTCTTGATGAATGTAGCCTTGAAACTTTGGTCCTTATTTACTGACTCAAACATGATTCTATAATGTTGAGCTATGTGTCCAAAATTATTGAACATTTAACATACTTTCGCATCTTCATCAAAGCCTAATAGAGGAGAAAAAGAGTTGTGGCTTCTGCTTGACTCTTTATGAGTTCCCTTCTCCTTATTTCTATAATTTTTAGCTCTTTTCCTATAGTCTGTCTTCTTATAACCATAACCCTTACAATAAAAACAATAACCATGAAAATAAAACATGTTTTGGTTTATGTATCTTTGACTTGGTTATATTTTGTAACTTTGTTCTTTCCAACCTTCTTTGTTTGAACTGGCCTCTACATTATTAACTTCTTCCCTTTTCATTTCCTTTTTCGCAAGGGCTTCAACATAGCTCTTTTCTTTTTATATGTTAGCCTTGTCTTGAGGTTATATGAAATTAGTGGCATCCCCTTTCTCTATTTTAAATTTGATACCTGTCCTATCTAACATTGATCTTTGACTTTCTAATATCTTATTCAACATGTTAGTGTTATTCTCAAATTTTGAATCATTGAATTCTTTATCATTGGTTACTTTATTTATTTTCTCAATATCTTATTTTAAAGAGGCAATTTCAACAACATAACTTTCACATTCTTCACTTCCTTTTTGCAATTGTGTTTTTACATCTTATTCAATATTTTTAGCTTCTTCAATGTGTGCTTGTAGATCTTCAATTATTTCCTTTGACTCCTTTTAATTTTTCTCAATTTGGAGATTTAATCTTTTATTCTTATTTTCAATAGATTTTAATTCTTATAAGGCACAAATGATTTCTCCTTCTATATTCACCTCGGCTTCATCCTTGCTTTCATCATGTTCTTTTTCTTCTTGATGATCTATAATTTTACTTATACAGGCATCTTCATGCATGTTCATGAATATATTTTTTTCTTAATTTGAGTCGATAAATCCATTGTCTTCAACTAAGCTAAGATCTTTAGAATATAAATTCTTATTCTTAAATCTCTTCTTGTATTTTCCCTTGATGTTTTTCTTGCAGGTAGACATTCCTTCTTCATTATCACCATTATTCTCATCTGGGAACTTATCTAAAAAATGTCCAATATTACCACATTTAAAACATTTAAATGGAAACTTTCCTTGATATTTACTTGTGCCCTTTTCAATCTTGCAGATGAATAGGGATTTGTTGTCATCCTATTCATTGTTGGAACTGTCACTTGACTCTTGAATCTTGGCCTTTTATTTCTTAGATGTTTTGAAAGCAACTTCCCTTTTTGAAGGTTTCTTTTATTTATTCTGCATCTCATATGTTGTAAGAATACCATGCAATTCATCCATATTTAGCTTGGACAGATCCTTCATCTTCTCAATTGAAAAAACATTTGCATCATATCTCAATGGTAGAGATCTCAAAACCATTTGTACCATAACTAACTCCTTTAACTCTTCTCAAAGACCTTGAATTTGATTAACTATTTGATCAACTCATAAAAGATAACTTGATATATTTCTTCCTCTTCCATATTCAAACTTTAAAACTATCTTCTAAAAGTCTAGAGCTTAGCTTGTTGAACCTTTCCATCACCTTTGTAAATATTCTCAAGCTTTACCCAAGTCTCATTAGTAGATATACATTGCATAACATTAAAAAATTCTATTTCACATAAACCACATAAAATAACGTTAAATTCTTTAGCATTATTTTCACTTGCCTTCTTATTTGCAAGAGTAGTTACAAGTGTGTGTGGCTCTTCATATTCTTCTATCACTGCTTGCTAAATATTGAATCTAAGGGCCATCAAGTAAGTCCTCATCCTTATGCTCCAAAATACATTGTTTTTCCCATCAAACAAAGGTGCATTATTTGTATAATAACCTTCATGTGTTCCAACCATCATGCTTTCCCAATCTACCTTCAAGCTGTTAAACTCTTTCTAAAAGAAATTGATGTAATATAAATTGTTATTAATGGGATATACTGAGAGGGTGGGTGAATCATTATATCATATATCTTATAAAGCTTTTGCTTAATTAAACTCCACCTAACCACACATTCAAGATATGTAATAAAACTAAAATAGTGACATGCACCACACAAGAGAGAGAAAGACACAAAATTTTTGTGTAGAAACCTAATGTGGGAAAAACCATGGAGAACAAACTCAAGTATATGAATGATAAATAACTCAAATTACAAAGTTCATAAGCACTAACTTGAAGGAGCACCAACCCCTTTGTTGAGCACCAACACAGTAACTATTTGTGACCATAAACTTGTAAGAGAACTAACCCTTGTGTATAAAACATACGTATCTCTCAATGTTACTTTCTAAACAAATGATATCACACTAATATATCTCTTCTCTTTTCTCTTCTCTCCTCTTCTCTTCTCAGCTAGATAAAATTAGTCACATCCATGCATACTAAAAATGGCTTCCCAAGCCTTCGTTTATAGCTTTCTAAATGAACTTTGGCATTGACCCTTTGTGACCCTTTAATGCTTATGGAAAATGAAACCAAACTTGTCTTGAATGACCCTTTGAATTCCTCAGGGTGACCATTCATGGGAAAAAGCATCTTTTCCCTCTTTTGTCTTTATTTGGTGACTCTTTGAATTCCTCAAGGTGACTCTTCAAGGGAAAATGCATCTTTTCCCTCTTCTATATTTATTTCATGACTCTTTGACTTCTTCATGGGCCCTATTTTGAATTTATAGAACCAAAAATATATTTTTTAAATTTTAATTAATATAACACACTTTAGCCAATATATGAACATTAATAACACCTTTAGACATTAAATGTTATAGGGACTTTGTCACCAATGCTGCTAGACCTTTGACATCAATGACAATATTTATGAAAATCAATGCATCCAAAATACATCTCCATAAGACATGATCTATATCTCCAAATAGAGTATGGAACCCTAAGCTTGTTCCTCAAGTAGAATGTTGGATAAGCGGATGTTTAATAGCTCTTACTTCTTCTCTTCTCTAAAAAATGATGAAATCAACCAAAAGTTTTGTAAGGGCTTAGGTTTTAATCTCCATATATATATATATATATATATGGGGATTAAAACCTAAGCCCTTACAAAACTTTTGGTTGATAGGGTCAACCTAGTTGACCTAGTACTATTATAGACAAAAATTTACTATGTCATGTGCTAGGTCAGCCAAGGTCTGGCCTAGACCCTAAATGAATTTTGCCCACAAGAGTACATGGTCAACCCAATTGACCTAGTACTGTAGATAGTCAAAATGGTATTTATGCTATAAAAATGGGGGGAAAATGTGGGAAATGATTGAGGAATGTTCAATATATAGGAACTAGCTTAGGGATATGGTTTTTAGGAGACAAGTGTGTAGATAGCAAATGGCAAAAGGGACAACATTCTTGCAAAGCATCAATGGTCTTCCCACCCCTTTCTTGGTGTAAACCTTAAGGAATGCACTTAGAGATATTGGTACTTGAAAATTTCCTAAAATATAGAGACCTCCAATATTTGATAAAAGTTTGAGAATATTATGTGTACACATATACAACACTTAAAGCTCATCACGTGTCATGTAAGTGCAAAATGGTATAGTTCTTTGGGAATAAAACATGATGATACATAATATTGATGATAATTAAAATTAATAAAGAAGAAAATAAGATAAATGAATGGATAGAATTGAAAAAATCATACCTTTACTTACCTTAGTGTTATCGATAAAGAAAGAGATTGCAAGAGATTTTGAAGGCACCCAATGTGAAGAACATTAGGTGAACCTATAGAGATTAGTGAAAAAAAGAGCAAAACATCCAAAATTTTGGAATATAGGAATATAATATTGGAAAATATTCTCTATGATGCCATGATTGTAGAAATTTTTATAGTTCAAAAAAAGAATGAGTAAAAACAAAGATATGAGCAAAATAAGGAATCTAATGGTAAATATTTGAAAGATAAAGAATTGTGATTAGTAAGTTTAAATAGGGTGAAAATAAAGTCATTTTCCTATTTTTTGACTTATTTAGAGAGAAAAATAGATCTTAGAGAGACCAAATGAAATAAAAAACATGATGATACATAATATTGATGATAATTAAAATTAAGAAAGAAGAAAATAAGATAAATGAATGGATAGAATTGAAAAAATCATACCTTTACATACCTTAGTGTTATCGATAAAGAAAGAGATTGTAAGAGATTTTGAAGGCACAGAATGTGAAGAACATTAGGTGAACCTATAAAGATTAGTGCAAAAAAGAGCAAAACATCCAAAATTTTGGAATATAGGCATATAATATTGGAAAATATTCTCTATGATGCCATGATTGTATAAATTTTTATAGTTCAAAAAAACAATGAGTAAAAACAAAGATATGAGCAAAATAAGGAATCTAATGGTAAATATTTGAAAGATGAAGAATTGTGATTAGTAAGTTTAAATAGGGTGAAAATAAAGTCATTTTACTATTTTTTGACTTATTTGGAGAGAAAAATAGATCTTAGAGAGACCAAATGAAATAAAAAATATCTATTATCAAGAGGAGACTATAATCCAAATGAGAGGGACACCTAGAGACCACAGTGAGTGTAACATAGGTAGGAAACTAATAATTTAAAATTTTATTTTGAATATTTTATTTAGAATTAAGTGTTTTATAGAAATTTTTAAATTAGGCCAATTCTGGAAATCATAATGAACACAAGAAAGTTGATAAGGGGACTAGAGCCCAAAAGGGGAAATGAGTAGAAAAGAATCAGAGTAATAAATGATGAAGGCATTAATTATAAGAAGGGAAAAGAGTCAGCAATCTAAACCAACAAGGTCAATCTAGTTTACATAGTAGGTTAAAAATATTGATTTTAAACTACCAACTTAGTAGGTGTTTGTTGACTTAGTAAATCATTGTTGACTTGGTTGTTTGAACCAAATTGTTAACTTAATACTAGGGGGGAACTAAAAGCGCTGAGTTAGTTTGTTAAGTGAACATAGTCAATTATGGACTCTTTGGTCAAATTAGTGTTTGAATAAGTGACCAATATACTACAAAAATGTGGGAAATAGGCCAAAATAGTACTTGAAAGACCTAAAATGCCTCACTAAGTATTGAAATGGCCAAGTAGGGTAAAAATAGGTCAAATTTGTTAAAATGGATAGATTAAGGTATATTAGGTTTGATTTTGTTAAAATTTAAAAATAATGTATTTGATTATAAGTGATATGGAGATCTAATACATATTTTTTTATTAGATTTTTGTGATTAGTTCATAAAACATTACTACCAGACCTATTAGAGAGATTAATAGTGGAGGACTAAGCTAGGTTAGTCACACTAGGTCTAGGAGGTATTATGGATATGTGTTAAGTTCCATTTAGCACAGATCTAGTAGTAATGTTCCCAGGAGTTTTTGAATGCTTGACTAATAATTTTAGATAGGTGGTGGATAGGGATACCAATGAGGTGGGTATCACCCTAGAGGATGTCCATGTTATTCATAAATTTTTGATAAGAAGGACACTAGTGATCATGGGGGTACTAGATGAACAAAAGGAGAGATGAGCATTAGCCTGATAGGCAACATACTCAGAGAGGATATATCTTGAGATGAGAGTGAGCATATTTGATGTATAAATAGCTTATATTCTATATTTATATAATGTAGTGATATGACTTGTGACATCATGGATTTTGTGTTACAAGTTAGATGGTAAGGTACCACTATATGTGATAACTTTATGCCAATCCATTTTAGAGCAAGGGACACTATATGATCTAGGTTTTATCATTTAGATTCATCTCATGCATGATATTTATGGGACATTTTATAAAGGTTATAAGACCATAGGGTTGGTTATTTTTTTTAGTGATTGGATATATGAGAGGTTTTTGATGTACTAACTAGCTAGGTTACTCCATATGGTTGATGATTAGTTTCCTCTTGTACAAAGATGGTGATAAGATCAGGTGGCATAGGCCATGCCACACATGTGAATGTTATAGATTGTCATGAGATTATATATCATGTAGCATCTATATGGTCACATTATGATAGTATGGACACGTTGGAAGATGTTGGCACTAACATTAGCATAAGCATAGATTATAGGCCAATATACCTAGTGGATAGAGCCACATCTAGTGTCACATATACCAAGATAGTTATGACTTCATCACCTAGTGGATCTATTAGTGGTGCATAAATTTTGGGTTAGACATGTGAGATATCCAGGATGGAGAGGAAGAATAGGACCACCAATTACTAGACGAGAGATCAGATCATGGAATGAGAGACCATAGATAAGTTGAGCATGATGGCTAGTAGATGAAATGGAGATGGATGTGGATATAGGCATCCTAGAGGTACCATAATTAGTAACACAATAGGAGTGGTGATCACCTCAATTACATAACCAATAGTGATGTTATTAGTGGAGAGAGTGTAGAGGGTGGTCATCTTGAATAACCCATTAGCTAGCCCAAGAAAAATCTCATCTATAGAGGCACCACTAAGGTGAGGTTTGAGATAGGCATGTGTGATAACCCCAAGGTTTACATTATTTAGGTAGAATACCATATATTAGGTACTCAAAATATGAGTTAATGGAGATACCATCCTCAATAGTTACATAGATGGGGAGATAGTGATAGACAACATTTAAATAGGTAATAAATGGTTAACATCTACTTAAGTTTTATGAGATACATGATAGATATATTTTTGAGACACACACACACACACACACACACACACACACACACACACACACACACACACACACACACACACACACACACACACACACACACACACACACACACACACACACACACACACACACATGTCTGTCATATATCTCACAAAACTTAAGCAATGGGGATCTATGGTGAGAGGATTACCCCATGATATCTTGGATGAGGTGTTGATTCCATATAACCCTACCACACTGGATGATCCCATGATATTGTTTACCCTAGCTTATGTAAGCTAATTTAGACTAGCAGGAGAGGTTGTGAGGTGATTATAAGCATGTAGGGATATGTGATATCCACTATTAGGGATGGGATTTTTAGAGCCACAATCATGGTAGGCCTCGGATTAGGAGAGAGCCTTATATATGGATACCATGACTCAGCTAGCATAAGTATAGGTCTAGGTGGTTAACCTATAGGGGCAAGTGATGGGTTTGATATATTAGACATGTTATTTATAGTATACTATTTAGATGGGTTTATTCAAGGTATCTATGGGTAGCATGCCTAGGCCACAAGATGGATAAGATGGAGCCCATCCTTAGAGCTAGATTGATGTATATTTTTGTACTTTGTATTAAAAACACATGATATATATAGAAATATTATTTTGATAGTTGAATGTTGATTTTATGTGTTTATATTATGGTGGATGCATGAATATATTTATTTCTAACAAATTTATTTAGATTTTATTTTATATTCTCTATGAAATATATGTGTTATTGTTTAGTTTCTAGCATTACGTAGGACACATGCATGGTTAAAAAAATAGGTGAAAAAGGACTTGGCTAAGTATAATCAATAAAAAACAAATATAATGCACACTATTTCATGTTGGTAAATGTGTAATAGCAAGAAATGATTAAGTATAAGAACCAAAGAGTGTCAAACAAGAGGGGAAAATGTTTGTTTTTAAACCATGAAAATGATTTGGCACTAAATTAAAACACATAAAATCATACTAAATCATGTTGGGAAGTATGAAAGTAATGTAATAAAGTGGAAAACATAAAAAATAACAAATGGTATAAAAATAAATAAATTTATTCAATCAATAACACTAAATCACATTGAAAATTATAAAATAAAAACAAATTTGGCAAAATTGGTCTTGAATTTATCACACTAATTCAAGCTAGGAAATATGAAAAATTCAAGAAATGGTTGGAGTCTTACATGCAATTAGAAAATAATAAGATAAAGTGAAAATAGTAAGGAATTAACATTAAAACATACTAAATCAAGATGGGAAACATGTCAATGACATGTAACTTAATAATCAATCGCATCTTATCTCACATTTGATACATGTAATTTTGTTGTGACTTGGATATTATAAAATTTTGTGAGGAAGGTTAGGTCCTATCCATGATCTTACAATGTAACTCATAAAGGGAACACAAATTATGTGTAAAATAATGTGAAAATATATGGGAAAAGGGTATTTTGGTAATAAAAATGTAAAATTTTGGTAATCTGTGAGGAAGACTAGGTCCTATTCATGGTCATACAATGCAACTCATAAATGAAATCCCTAAGGGAGTGATTAGTAAACAAAATAATATTTCTCAAGGGGAATATGAGGATTTTAGGGAGTAAAAATTGGAACATAAAAATCATAACTTAGGCATATTATGATAAGACCTTAGGAGATACGAGGTATGTTATGGACATGAGAAGACACTTAGTGACTAGTGACCATCAACATATAAATGAGACCTATTTTATATAAACACAAAGCTATGTAAGAAAATAAACATTCTAATAGGATAAAATCATGAACATAGATTGATACAAGAAAATTAAAATTAACCTATCTTCCCATGATGTGTTCCTTGTTCCTTTGGACCCCTTACAGAGCCATCTGTCTACTATGAAGATTTGGTACTTATGTGAGAAATTAGGTAGCACTACAACATTTCTATTATTATTTTCTAATATACTTTCCTAATTTACCCTAATGGACCTCAGATCTATTATGAGGCTAAATTTCAAGTTTGACCTTCAACTAGAACAAGGATATGTGTTTATAATCACATCTTTTAGTGTGATTTGACTTTTGAGAATTTTGAATGTTTGCCTTTTGAGATCATTGCCTTTTATTAAATTATTTGGATTTTTAATGTTTTTATGGGTTTTAAGATTCCTCCACCATATATAATTGGAATGACCAATCATTAGAGATCAATTGATACACATGAATAAGCTTTAGGCTTTGGATAAATGAAGCTAAATATCCAAACATAAGATTGACTAGAACACTTAGGCTTAAATATGAACCAACATGTTATCTCAAGTCTCAACCATGTGTATGCTTAGTTTTATAAAAGGAATCAAGGGTTGAAAATGAGATCCAAAGTATACTAGCCAAAAGATATTATCACGAGAAGAATTTTTTACTAACTGATCACTTGGTATGGAAGGAATGGCTAAAGGGAACAAGATTTGTATAACCAAGTCATAATAATAATTATCCATGGTTATAGAGATAAGATAGAAAACTATCATGAAAGAAAATAAAAGAGTATTTAAAAAATAAAAATAAGTTTATGATAAAGAACAAATCCATAATCCAACACAAATGACATTATAATCAATATAAAGTGCTAAACTAAAGTCATCATGTAAGATAAGTAAGAATTTGACACAATGCCAAATGATATAACAAAATAAATAAAGATAAATTTGGAGCACATGTCCAATAAAAATGAAAATCTAAGAACACCATATATGTGCTCATGAGTATTAGTATAATTTTCCACACACACTATCCCAAACATCTGATAAGTCTCTATGAAGTTAAATGTGAACTGTAGCTAATGTCTCATCTTTATTGATAAAAAATTGGGGAAATATTTCACGTCTAATATCCTTAATATAAAAGGTAGGAATGATTTATGGATCATGTTGAGAATGGATATTAGGTAATGGATGCTTTGGAGAATGCATAGGAGTGGTTTATATGTGAGATAAAGGGATCACTAGTGGGGAAGGATCCACAAGTGAGGCACTCATAGGTGGAGAAGGATCCACAAGTGAGTGAAGGTCTATGAGTGAGGGATTCATAGGTGAAGGAATACATGTCATGAAGGAACCATAAGAGGATATTGAACCATAGGTGGTGGAACCATGGGGGAGGAAGGGGGATCATTCTTGTGGGAATGACTAGTGGGATGAATGACAAAAGGTGCAAGAATGGTTACAAGATGATCTTTAAGATGTTGTGAAGGATGTGATAATGATTGGTATGATGTGTGACACATTGGTGCCATAGAAAATATACCTCTCCATGCTTAGGAATATACATAGGTATTACCTTTCAAAGAGGCATATCCTTTTATGAGGGCTGAGGAGTACTAAGATGCAAAGTGTTAATATATTATCACAACTTATGACAATGCATGGATGAATGGTTATATATGTTGTGAAAACAACATATATAACCATGAGTAGTTGGTAGATTTACTAATAGAAGGAGGTTTAATATAAGTGTAAATTTGGTGAGGTTGATCATCCCATTTTTTAGACAAAAAGAGCTAGTTTTAGTAGAGGAATCAAACCATCAACAATAGAATGTGGTAATAGTGGAGAGATAGGGCTAGACTTGATAAGAGTGATAACATCAAAACTAGGAATAGAATCACCTAAATTAAGTGTAGGAATAAGATTCAAATTAGGATCTATTAAGGGAGGGGTAGGGTCTATATAATTCTAAGGGAGACTTTCATGCATCTCAGGGATAAGTAGGCTATAGGGGTCATGGTAACTATCAAAGTGATAGGGCCCAATCATATCATGATCCATAAGCATAATATTATAAGGTTTTTTAGAAATTGGAGGTGTTAGCACCATCTCTACCCTATAATAAAGAGGAAAAATGTTAAAATTATGAATGTTATATGATGTAACATGGGAAGATATAGTAAAATATCAACATCAAAAGCCTAAATAAGATCTCCTAAGAATGGATCATCTAAGGTATAAACATCATTATAATTAGGTGTATGAATATTAATGATGTAGATATGGATGACATTTTCATCTAGTGAGGTGTGATGAATGGAATGCCAAGACTTAGTTAAGACAATAAGGATGTCATCATAAGGTGGTTGGCGAGAATGAGGTTGAAAAAAAGTGGAAAGAAGAGAGATAAGATGAGGTAAGAGATCATATATTTTAATATTGAGATTGATCTCATCAAGCTCATCATCATTGAAATCTAAGAGCTTATGGGAATTATTCCCAATGATTTTAGGATGACCATTCTAATTCCAAGTAGAATTGATGGGAAATTTGAATGATTGAAACTCATAAAATGGAACACTTGGAAAGGGTTCAAGAGTAAGAATATTGAATACACCCTTGTATTATAATTATTAAAAATTAAAATGGTTGGTGTTACCCTAAATATTATATATGGCTCCATTATGAGGGTATTTAATGCATTGGCAAGCAAAATAATTAAATTATCACATAAAATGAGTCTATGGCCTACCAATAAAAAGGTTATAATATAGAAGAAAGTTAAATATCATCACCTTAACATTAATGGTGATAGGTGGAATGTTAAGGGGGAGCCACACACAACATAATGAATGCATTTACCTTCGATCATAGATTTTATATGTTTTTCATGTGGATTTGATATTACATTTAGAATATTTGAGGGTTTTGATAAAATTGATAGGGGAAACACAAGTGCCTTAACCCTCATCAATCAAGGCACACTTGAATCAGATGTTACTAATTTGGACACTAATGAATAGAGGAAGATCATTTAAAAGAATAAAATGCCATTGAGAATCATGGAAGTCATGGGAAATTTAAGGGAAAGACAAGTGTTTATTATTTCATCAACATGGATAGACATCCCTTTACATTTTTATAATATTCTATATTTATATCTAGATAAGGTTATTTCATGTCCTACTAGAGGAGGATGAGGGATGTTTATTTAAAATAATAGATACATAATATAGTTATGATGATGTAGAGAGGTCCTCATAATTTTTAGAAATGGGATTTGGGATGGGAGATTAGTAAGCTCCATGATAGGATCCCACTCATCATAACCAAAAATAAGATTGTTAGAAAGATGTTCATAGTGTTGAAGGAGGTCCTATTAAGGAGGAGATTAAGTACATTATAATTTATGTTGATAGGAGGCAAAATTTTTAGTGGGAGGATAAGTTGCTAGATTATGTTGAGAACTTGAAGTATTTGAAGTAGGTTGGTTTTGAGAAATCACAAAAGAAGTGTTTATAAGATTGAGTGTCATTGGTGTTAGGTAAAGAAGATGGAGGGATGGTATAAATAGTATGAGAAGTGTTATCCAAGGGAGGATTTATAATTGGTTCATCAAAAGTTATAAGGTCATCTTTGTCCAACTCATTTAAGTAAGTTGTAGAAGAATCTTAGATAACATGAAATGTGAGAGATAATGGAGGTGTGTAGATAGGTTGAGGATCAATGAAAGAAAAAACCATTCACATATCATCCATATTAACCATATTATTTTTATGAGTTAGGTCAATGAGTCTATCAATTTTATTGGTAGTAGGAGTGGGATTGTCTTAATTATCTCAGTGATTTGGAAGAGGATATTTATAGATGGCCAAATGAGCATTAACTTGATTCAAAGCTTGAGATTTAGTATTTGTTTTACAGGATTTGAAAGAAATGTGATAGGATTCTTTACATTTATGAATGATATAATCATGGTCAAAATTGGGAGTGAGAATAGTATCCATAGCCAAATTATGAAGATACCTACATGTCTCATGAGAGTGACCTCAACTAGCATGAAACTAACAAAATTTATTGGGATCATACCAATATTTCATAGGATGAGTGGGATTAAGTCCTTATGGTAGATACCTAGGTAGATGTTTGATAAATTATGGTGAAGATAAAGGTTTGTGAACATTTATGTTATTAGGTAAAGATAAATGAGGATTGGTAAATTGACTAAAAAAGGGAGCTGGTTCTAAATATTGGTTAGGAACAACAACTTGAATAGTGTGAATGGTATCATAAGAGTCTATGACACCATCATTGGTAGCATTATTATTCTTGTTTTTAAGTAATATGTGAGTAACTAAAAAAGGTTGTGATGGTTAAAATTAAAAACATAAGTAAATCTTGATGTTTAGCTTATTCAATAACTTATTCTAAGGTACAAGGAAAGAGAGTCCAAAACTAATATTACAACTTGGGAAAAAAGCATTGGTAAAGAGATGGAAAAGGTTATCATTAAACATTTTATGTTCAAATTTGTTGGACAATGTTTTCCATAATTTAATGAAATCTTTTTCAATTTTAGTTTCAAGTTGATTATAATTGATAAAATAGGCCAAGGTATTCTCAGTAGGATCACTAGTTCAGAACTCTTGAACGAGAGCATTTACTAAATCTTCCAAGATAGTAATAGAATGAGTTATAATTTGGTTATACCAATATAAATAATCATATATTATAGTTTTGACTAATAGTTTATTAGTAACAAAGATATTTAATTTTACCCTATCTTTATATAGATTTCCAAATGTTTTTAGATAAAGAGTAGGATCAGTTGACCTATTTTAGGAAATGGTAGGGGTGATGCCTCCTATATCTATATTAACAATTTGAGATATAAGGGGATAATTTTTAAGATGATTTATTATATTTTTAATAATAAGAGGTTGAGGGATGAGATTACCATGGGAAACCCAAAGTGGATGTGGGGGAACATTTTGAATATGCATGCCCCATGGAATATGGTGAGGTTGGTTTTGAAGATAAATAAGGTGGTTTTTCATTCACGTCATTTTATTTGCATTATTAGATTGAAAATAATTCATTTGATTAAGATTTTGTAATAGTATTTGATGGGTTTGAGTTGAATTATTAGAATTATTTGAACCTTTAGATATGGGAGTAGTGGATTTGGTACCACTATGGGTGTTAGTAAGAGTCTAAAAAGAACTATTAGAATATGAGGCACTAGCGTTAAAATTTTTTTGTGTGGAAAAGTATGGACTGGTAAAGTGATGAGAAGAGGAATCACTAGAGGTATGGTTACCATCGAAAGAAATTGATACACTAGTGGAAGAGTTAAGGAGAGTGGGTCTTAGAAGAGGCCCACTAGATGTAGTAACCTATGATGTTATTAGAGATACTAGGCATAGAGGTAGAAGAAGTCAACGAAGAAGAAGTAATTCTATGAAAAGGGGTAAAAATATAGGGAAGAGGTTAAGAATAAAATAAGGTAGCATCTTTAAATCTATGTGAGAACATGGTAAAAGGTGAATGAGGCTATTTGGTTTGACCATTAATCATGATATGGTAAATGGTAGAAGGGTCCTTTCCTCAATGTTTAGGAAATTTAGAGATTGAAAAGAGCATTTTAGGTGTATGCTTTGATTTAGGTTGATATTCAGGTGAGAAGAGAGGATTGAGAAGTAAAGAGAAATGATGAGGGGTCTCATATTTTATTGTGTGAGTGGCTATATGAACATTACTCTAATCCAATGTAGGATCCATAATCTATTTATGGAAAACCCTATGAGGGTTTGTAAGACTCATCATATCCATTTAATTTAAATCAATGTTATCTTTAAATAGGAAGTTCATGATAAAGGAGAAATATTAGATAAGAAAAAGGTGAAGCAAAATCGAGGGAATAGAAAGGGATAGATAAGAGTATAGAGTTGATTGGGTCAATGTAGTACTAAAAATAGGGTTTTAAAACTAAGAAAACATGGATACAAAGTTAATGGGGTTGACCTAGTACTATAGCCTAGGATAAAAAAATAGGTAAATAAGGATACAAAGTTAATAGGTTTGACTTAGTAATATATCCTAAGGGGAAGAAAATAATACTCTATCAATAGGGTTGACCTATTCCTACAAGTAGGGGAACAAATAGTCTATATGAGACTGTGTCAAACAAAATGATAGTATACTAAAAATAGGAGAAAAAAAGTAATTTTGAAAGAAAGAAATGCAAGGAAACACATAATCAATTGGGTCAAAGAGGATGATCCAATTGAGGCACATAACACAAAATCTTGCACCAATGTTGTCTAATACATTTTCTTACAATACAACATACAATTGAGAAAATAGAAAGTAATCAAATTAGAAAGTAAAAGCTAACTAAGAGGTCATCTTGAATGTTTTTGGATTATAAAGGGTTAATTTAGACGTGATAGGGAAGTTACTTATAAGGAAATAGAAAGATATTCATGGATGGTTTCGAGATGTTTAGGTTGAAAGGGATTAGTGTTGGCAATGGTACTATCTTAGAATTAAGTCTTATCCCCTCACTTCACACACCATAATAATAAAGCTGTTAGAATATTTTCTAATATGTACTATTAAACATGTGTTTATACTTGGCTAGAAAACAAAGTCAGCTTCCCCCTTGGTGATGAAATCCAAGTAGGTAGGCCTTGGGTAGATAATTTTGTCAATGTATTTTAAGATTATGTGATTTGGTAGTGTGTACAAGAAATATAAAAATACTATAATTAAATGGTATATTAAAAAATCACCTAATTATACTATGTGATCTATTCTAAGCATGCAAGCAATTGAAAGTGAATGTATGAAGTAATTACTAGTACATATATGTTAGTTCAAACTTTGAAACATAATACAGTGTTGGTTAAGGTGATAGTGTATGTAGAGATTATATTATAGAGTCAAAAATGTCACTACTATACTATTGAAGCCAGGGTATGTTAAGAATAATGTTGATAGTATCAACCTAGTCTTTTAGATAGAAGATAGAATACAAAACTAGATCAACTAGATTGACATAGGTTGTTGTATGAATGAAGTTTTATGGATTGTAAAATATGAGAAACAAAACTATAATGAATAATATAAATGATAGAGAAAGAGAGAAAGGAACCTTGGTGGGTGGGAAGATGCTAAGTAAAGTGAGATTACTATTGAAGTGCCTTGATTTTTACTTGTAAATTCTACCAACTATGTTGACTGGGTCGACCTAGTTCTATAGTTCCCATTGTACTAAAGCCTATCAAGATGACTATACCAACTTGATCTATCTAGTATGTTTTTTATAAATCTAGAAGATGACTATACCAACCTAGTTGACACAGTATGTTTTTTAAAAGTCTAGAAGAGTACTGTGTTGACGTTATTGACCTAGTAGCCTATTTGGTAGTTAAAACTTGTATTGTGTCAACCTTTTTGACCTAGTAACCTATATCTGATGAAGAATTACAAAATTATAATAGAGTTATTTTTATGTGACTATGTACTAAACCTATTCACAAAATTTAAAAACTATACCAACCCTATCGACCTAGTATCATAAATATAGAAATATAATTAAAATGATAAAGTAAATAAATAAATGAAAAAAACATACAAGGGTTAGATTCATATCAGATTTAATAGAATTTTGCAATCATAAATAAATTAATTCTAAATTAGAGAAGATAGATCATACTTACACTTTTGATTGGGGATACATTAGATAATTGGGAACATAACCAATATGGGGATCCACTACACCCAATTAATGGATTTCTTAACACAATAAATAATACTAGGGAGGGTTCCAAAGCTTCTAGTTAATGAAAATTATGCAATAACCCTAACTAATCCCTATGTTTTCATATTCACTAGAGTAATAACAAGTAAATTATAGTCTAATATAGTGCTCACCAAATATTGTGGAACAAAGTGGGAGGTAATAAACAATAAAATTAAACATGCATAAGAGACATATACTCACATCAATGTATATATAATCCTAATGCGTGGAATAAAATTACAAATGCATATCTATCTACTCTTACAAAAGAGGAAAAAAATTAATGATACTTATCTTTGAAGATGAATGAGTTGAGCCTCAATCACTAATTGGCCAAGGTTATTTGTAAGAGGTTTTTGTGGTATGTAAGGATGACATGGATAAATAATCTCTAGGATACATAACCTATCAATGCATCCAAAATACTTTTACACAATCAAAGATCCATATTTGCAAAGAAATTATGAAACCCTAAACTTTCTCCTCAAGTTGAATTATGGATAAGAAAATGCACAATAGTTATTACTTCTTTTATTCTATAAATAATGGTGAAATGATCTTGTATGTATAAGTGGATTTAACCCTAATCCCATATAAATGTTTTAGCTGATAGGGTCAACCCAATTGACATAGTATTATTATTGATAAAAATTCACTAGGTCATGGGCTAGATCAACCAAGAGATGACCTAGACCCTAAATGAATTTCACCCATAAGAGTGCATGGTCAACCCAGATGACCTAGTACTATAAATAGTATAAAGGGGCTTTAGGCTAGGAAAAGGGGGATAAAATGTGGGAAATGACTGAGGAATGTACAATAGAGAAGAACAAGCTTCAAAATATGGTTTTCAAAAGAGAAATGTGTAGATAACAAGTGGAAAAAGGGAAAACAATTGTATGAATCACTAATGGTCTACCCACCCCTTTCCCAGTACACCCCTTAAGGAATTCACTCAAATATATTGAGACTCAATGGGTTCTTACATGATAGAGATCATTAGTAACTAATATAAGTTTGAAAATATTATGTGTATACACTCCACTACTAAGTACTGGTGTAAGTGTAAGTGGAGATAGTATGAATACTAGTTTAAGTTATTTGAGTAAGTATTTAAACTTTAAATATGTGTATTTTGAGCTTAGGAGGGTTGTACATGATTATATACAAAAGTAGGGAAGAATAGAGATTGATAACCTTGATTGTTCAAAACTAGTTCTTAGCTCATTTATGTCTGATTTCCATTTAGTAGATAAAAGGATAAACATCGTATACATACATACATACATACATGTGTGTGTGTGTGTGTGTGTGTGTGTGTGTGTGTGTGTATTAATCTGAGGCTTATGCATGATTGGAAATAGGTTTAAGATGACCATATGCATATTGGGAATTGGAAATGTATCTGTTAGAACTCAAAAGAGGGAAAAATATAATAGTGTCAAAATAAGACAATAAAATTTTGGTTCTACTGTCCACTTCTAGCACTAGTGTCCAATTGGAATAATTTGAGGCACTAGGGGCCTGAATGTCTAATGAATAACCTAGAACTTCTTTTGAGATGTATAGGGAGTTGTGTGGCCCACAAGAAAGATGGATAAGTGTTTAAATAGTCCTTAAGATAGGTCTATGACTAAGCTAGGGATGAGTGATCTCAAGTAACACACTTGGTACTAAAGTTTCATTTTTAGATGATTATACTAGTATATATTGTTTATTAGGGTCTAAATAGGCATTAGACATGTTGATTTTCAATTGTACTAATGTTTAAACTCTATAAGTTGATTTATTTAATATAATCTCCTTTGAACAAGAAATTTATGGTTTTTTCCTTAAAACAATGATGATGTAAAATATAGTAAAACTAATATGAACACCCTAGCCTTATCATATTTATAGGCATTTTCCATATATAGGCTTCATTTAATTTATTTGGTGACATGATTATGATTTGATATAAATGTGTTTATGGACTATGGGAAATTGTTTCATAATGTTATTCTTGTGATATTTTTTTCTACCCATAAATGGTTATAATAAATAATTTGTATAAATTAATGAAACTATTTTTATATTTTGCATCTAATTTATGTATTAGTTTTCATATTAGTTATATTAATCAATAGATAATGAAGTTACATAGTTCTAATTGAATAACTTCATATGATATTGTAGTACTAATTTTCACATAGTTTTCAATGGTTCTATTTGGAGCTAAATTCAATTATTTTCTTACATTATTGAATAGAATGGCCACTCCTAATTTGAAAGGTGTAGATACATCCTTTGGTTTTATTTTAAAAGATAGAATACTGAAATGATGTTTTCTCTTTCACTTGCATACTAGTTTTGAATAAATACACTTATTTATATTATGATTTGGTTTATTAAAAAATTATTATTCATATTATGAATCATTTATTGTTTACATTTGATTTCTTATATATTTTATTGAGAAGTATTGTCACTAATTTCAATGTTAATGTCATTTGATATTGAAGTCTCACACCCCCCCTACTTAGTCATTTTACTTCCAATGTTTGGTATCATATCCTAGTCATTTGAATCAGGTCTAAAATCCTAAGGGATATCCTAAAAGTAAGGATGGATAGTTAGCAAGATCAAGGTGGTTTCTCTACTAGTAAGGCTCCATTATTAAATTGGATCTAATTATGAATTTTGTAATGTTAGGATTAAGATGTATTTGATGTCTCAAAGTCATGATATTTGGTAGTTAGTTGTGGATGGCTATATAGATCCTCTTATTCCACCAACTAATGTATTAGGTAAGAAGGTAAGTGAAAACAAATCCAAGGCAATGACTATCATTATTTGTGACCTATTAAAGGCAAATATTGTGAAGGTGGTGCACTATGTATCAACCAAAGAGATATGGGACAAATTTGAGACCATCTATGAAGGAGAAACTAAGGTAAAGATGGCCAAGTTGCAGACCCACCAGAGATAGTTTCTAATTCTAAATATGAATGAAGATGAAATAATTGCATCTTGCCTATTAAAGGTTAATGAAGTTGTAAATTTCATTCAAGGATTGGGAGAAGAGGTGAAATAATCTATAGTTGTTCAAAAATTCTTGAGATCACTAACTCTTAAGTTAGACTCTAAGGTGTCTTTAGTAGAAGAGATCCAATATTTGGACAAGATAGGTATGGATGGGATTCATGGAATTTTGATTGCATATGAGATGAGAACTAATGAATGAAGACCTACAAATAAGGAAGAAACTTTCAAAGTTGATAAGAAGTCAAAATCCAAGGAAGTCAAGGATGTGTAATGTTCAGATGTTGATTATGATCAATTAATAGCCATGTTTACAAGAAAATTAAGGTTTGGATCTAAGAAAGTACAAAGGCAAGTTGCCCTTCAAATTTTTCAACTATAACCAGATTGGTGAATTTTCAACCAATTTTCCTAATAAGGATAATTCTAAACATAATGATGAACATCATGGAGAGCACAAGAAGGCCTATAAACTTGATAGAAATAAGGAGTTCAAGAAGTATAAAGGTACAAAAGGAACATTCAAAAACAAGAAAATATTTTACACTAAATAAGATAACTCCTTTGATGTAAGTGACTTAAGTAAATCTAATAGTAATGGTGGAAGTAATGAACCTAAACATGTCAATAATGAAACCTATTTCATGGCCATAGAATTGGATAATGATGGTTACTCAAATCAAAAAGGCCTTATGGTTGATGTAGAATTAGATGAATAATAAGTTGAAATGAACCTTGAGGTAGAATTGATAAGTTCCCTATAAGAGTTAAAGTTTCAAAGTAGAAATAATCCTAAACTAAAATCAGTAGTTAATGACTATGAGGAGTAGATTGGCTTCATTGAGGAAACGTTGAGTAACACTTCCAAGGAGTATGGCGAGTTTATCAATTATGTTGAGGCATAGATGGAAGTAGTCAATGAAAGCCTAAAGTTTAAATAGGAAGAATGCATCAGGCATGAAACTAAATTATAATATCTAAAATTTGAGTTGGATTAAACATCTATCAAGGTGGAGAGCTTTGTTAAGTTTTAAAAGAGCACTAAGGGTCTAGATTATATCTTGAGTAGTCAAAAGTCTACGAGTAAAAAAATAGGTCATGGTTTCAAAGAAGACCAAAAGGTGGAAGCTCAAATCAAGTAAAATGTTATTGAAGAAAATAAGGTCAGCACACAAATACCTATAAAATAACCTAATATTATAAGGTATGCTAGTTTATTCAATGATTACTATTTTGTATGCAGTTGGTTTGGTCATAGAGCAAGAGAGTGTATAAGACCCTTAAAGAATGAGTAATTATGGGACTATGAAAGGAGTCACATTTTGAATTAGTAAAGAGTTATTAATAAGGTGGTTCTCTATAATTGTCATAAGTTAGGACAAATTACAAGATTCTATCCGAACATAGTTAGAATCTCACCAAGTTAAAGTAGGAGGTTTGAAGCCCCTAGAGTGCAAGAAAGAAGGAAAATAAATGTATGGAAACCAAAGATAGTGAAGATGAGTCATGATAATTATAAAATATCTAGTGGACTAATTAATGTGATAGATCATTCTTCAGATGTGAAATCATGTTAAGAATGCCTAATGTCAACCCATATTAATGATCAAATGGTTGATGAAGAGATCAAGCCTATATTGTAAATGAAGCCTAAAAAGATGCTGAAGGATATTTAGTCTCATGAGAACATGGATATCTATGAATATATTAAAATTTTCATGTTTTAATTTTATATGTAAATAGGTGACTCCATTAGGCTCCATGGAGACACTATTCAACTAGTAGAAGCATGAAGGTTGCTTGGTTTGAGAGGGAGCTATTTAGGGTTGTGACTGAGTTTGATCTATGTTGAGAAGTGGTCTTGTAATATAAGTTAGTTTTGAAGGATGTATACATGGATTAAGGGGTATAATGTATCCCTAGTGCTTCATAAGTAGTGTTTCAAGAATATATGGTTCCATATGGCCTTTTGTTGAAGACCCTTTGTCATTAATTTCAAAGGGGGAGAAAGTTCAAGAAGGGAGTTTGCCTAGTTTGGGGAGATGAGAGTGTGTATATTAAAGAATATTTTGTCATAAATGATAAAGGTTGAGTTTTTTTGGAAGTTTTATCATTTATTTAAAAATTTATGTCATTTGATTTCAAGGTTGATGTCATTGATGTCAAGGTGCATCTTTTAAAGATTTATGGTGAGTGATCTATGAGGTATGAGCTTATGTACCTGATGTGACAAAGCCACGTGATAAGAGATAATTTTAAGGATACATAATGATTTTTATGAGGTTGGTGTCAATTTTTAGGTTAAGGTAGTCATGATTGAGTACTAGTCTTTGAATACAAGGTGTCTTGAGAAGCCTAGTCATAGCAAGTATAGTTATATCATGAGCAAGTGCATGATGAGCATAAATAGGTATGTGCATAGGTATGATACTATCTAAATAACAAGTAATACATGTGATAAAGGTTTAAAATCATCAAATAATGTTTCAAGATCAGTTTTCAAGCTTCAAGTGCTTGAGAAACCTATTCATTGCACTAGTCATAGCATGAAGATACCTTGTGATAAGGTATGAGCTTGGTGTCATAGTAAGATGGATACACAAAGGCATAAGAATTTGTATGATTTTATCATAGAATTCATATGATTCAAGGCATAAGAGGTTTTTTGAGTGTGCATATGATGCGTTTTATCACTCATGAGAGTATAAAAATGAGCCTACAAGGGTAGGACCTATAGACCTACCATGTGATTAGACTAGTTCTAAACCCTACTTGACCTAATAAGGTGTAATTAGGTATTTTAAAGGCATATGAATAATTTATTATAGTTTTTTATAATGGTAAGAGGTATTATGACATGTGTATGAGGTGTTGACATCTTAGATAGTAGCTAGAAGGTTAGTTTTAAGGATTAGAGAGAAAAGAGAGAGATGTTGGCCCCATGAGGTATCAGGATCAATTTACATGGTAATTAGGAGTATTTGAGAATTTAAATAATTTTGGTATGTTGTTTAAATCATGTTAATAAAGTTTTAAGTCATGGTTTGCAATAAAATACATGAAAAAGTGTTTTGAAGTCTCTTATGTGCATAGAATGAAGGGTTCTTAACCTAAATAGAACTTTAAAGTGTTCATTGGCATGTGTAAAATTTTCATGAAAACATAATATATTCATGGTATATTGGTAAGGCTCCTATCTAAAATTTCCACACATTGGTTTCTATAATAAGGGGCTCACATTTATGAATGATAGTGAACATTGGAAGATGGTTTAACCCTCAAAGAACCCTAATAATGACCTGATATGAATGATCATGATATATAGTGATCATAATGGATTAAAAAAACTATTTAAAAAATTTTATTTTGTATTAAAATATCCTAGGTATCTCCAGGTGTGATTTATTTGTTAGGTGAGTAAGTGGACCCTACACGAAAAGCCTTGTTTCTTAGAGATTTTTTATAGCAATCAGAGTTGACCAAGTAAAGGTTTATAAATGAATGAATATTTAATATTAAATATTGATAATTATATTTTATGTAAATTATGGTTTATGAGTATATTATATCCCTTAGAGGTGTTAAATTGGTCTTACAAGTTGACTAGTCACTAACAGGCTTAATGGTGTAAATAATGAGAAAATCAGGTAGAAGTGAGAAATTGATTATGAATGTGGTATCATGGATTATGGATGAATAAAATTACATGTATAGTTTTTTAAATAAATTAAATACATGTTCATGTTTGATATATGTTTTTGAGTTCATTAGATATGATGAAAATATTGCTCATAAGTTGACCTGTCTAGTGAAGATGAGACAATAAAGGTATAAGTTTATGAGACTAGTCTGCAAGACTAATATTATCATTTGAATAAGTTATATATTTATATAATAATTTTTTAATGATCACATAGGATAATACACATGAATTGTGAGTCTTTTAAAGTATTTATATATGTGTTTAAGGTCAAAATCACCATGACTAGTCTTCAAGGCAAACTAGCAATTTTGGGTAAGCAAGTTACAATAATGAGTTTGAGGCTCTACGGCCTAATATAAAGTATCCAATGAATATTATGTTTTTTTTTTTGGAAATGTATTAATTATAAATTATTTTAATAAGGTTTTATATATCTAGTTTAAGTGACTTAAATATTGAATCCAAAATGGGTTAACTAGTTCAGGTTTGAATGCGTATACTAAAGATAAAAGATTGGTCTGCAAAACCAATATTTGACATTAGACCTTGTGATATTTATACTTGAGAATTATATATATATATATATATATATATATATATATATATATATATATATATATATATATATATATATATATATATATATATATATGTATGTATGTATGTATGTAAAATAGTATTTTAATGGTGTCAGTGATCATGGGAAGTGTTAATTTAGGTTTTTAAGATCAAGTTATCCATGATTATGTTTTGAGACTAGTTAACAATCCTATGTGGGCTACTTGTAGAGAAGGGTTTGTATAATTTTTCCATAAGATATGAAGTATAAATCATATCATTATGTCCTTTAGGTAATATATATTTCTAAAACGTGATTTTTTTTCCATAATTAATTGTAAAAATTGTGTTTATACTTTAGTTGTTTAAAACAAACTTCTTGAGTATGCACATGCCTAATATGAACAATACTAATGGTGTGCTACAAGTAGTGGTTTGAGATAAAAAGTGTCATTAAGAATAGATGAGATTATTATAGATATATTTAATTTTTTTATCATATTTTAATATCACTTTTTTAGTTTTAAAATTTTCCAATGAAAATAAAGTGTAATGTGTCATAGAACAAACATAATGGAATCAGGTCTATATGAGACCTAAAGTTGAGATAAGGCCTAATTGAGATAGGTTAGACCTAATGGGACTCAAATAAAATTTGATACATGTATATTAAATTTCATAGTATCAATTTCATGTCCAAAATAATATGGTAAGTGCATTTGGCTGACTAAGAAGGGTATGAACAAGAGACTTATATAAATATTTCATAGTTTTAGGCCTATCTAAAAAAAATTAAGAACAATAAAATGAAATAAAACATTTTCTAGTAGAATAAGGTATTATAGACAATAATATGTGTGTATAATAATTTTTATGATGTTTTTATAGAGTTTATGTATATGAAAATCAAGTTCATATGAACTAATCAAGTCGAGAAGAGGGCTAGTTGAGCAAAGAAGGCTGGAAGGTAGTTCGAGAGGGATAAGAGTGTGAAGAGATGAAGAAGTGGCCATCATAAGTTGGTTGAGAAATATGGTTTTCTAAAGGTGATCAAATCTATCAGTTGGTTGAGTTTGTGTTGCTTCATCTATGGGGTTGTTGCCTCATTGTAAATGGGTGCTTGTTAAAGCTAAGCTGAGTTAGTGCTTAGCTAGTTGGTGTTGGTGCTCCATGTGAAGTGGGTGCTTAACCAAATTTAAAGTTTATCTTATAGTATTTTATTCCATTTTAAAATATCAGTGAGTTTTCTTCTCCTTGATTTTTTCTCACCTATATGGTGTGTTGAATTTTGTAATATTGTTTCATTCTTGCATAGTTGATTACTTATACAATATCGATGTGATGGTTAATGATTGTTTAAGTTGAATTGATAATTTTTTTTACAAAAAATTGGATCACTTCACCTCTCAATCACTTTAATTCCAACATATTTAATTATATCATAGACAATACCTAATCATATGTACTATTATCTAGCCATTGGGTAGGCTTAATCTCTAATATAATTGTAATTATTTATACAAAATAATGAATTTAAATATTTTTAGAATAATTTTAAATGGAATTAATTATATAAATAGAGATAAAACATATATATTTAATTTAATATGATATTTATATCGATAATTCTTTACTAATATAATTAATGATGATTAAAAATTTGACATTAAATATTGGAATAAACATATTATTTTATTTTATTGTTAGGTTTTATAATTAAAAAGTTAGATTAGATTTAATTATATGACACAAAATGTCTAATTAATGAAAAACCATTTGTGATTCCATCATTAAATCATGTGTCAAAAAAAAATTACATGTTTTTGGTGAACATGCGGTGAGGGTTTTACATTTTGATATTATATCCTAGATTCAATACTTGGAACTTTTGAGTTCACTATTTTTAAACAATATTGAATATTTTTGTTGATTAGGAAGCTTTTTCTAGACAAAATCCAAATCAAAATAAGTTAATTATAACAACGTTAACCAACCAACCAATCTTGATCTTATCTTGGTAGTTTTGAATGTAACTTGCAAGAATATTGATACAATAGACTAGGAAGAACGTGGAAAACCAAAAATGGAAGAATAAAAGTTAAAATATAACCATAACTAAAATGGGAGTAAGAATTAAAAGACAAACAAGGTCATAATATATATTAGAATGAGAACCAAAAATCCTCTCATTATGAAACTAGGGAACAAAGGGAACTGGGAAGAAACAAAATCTCACTTTATAGTTAATCTTTAGAAGGACGTAAAGATGGTAAATCCTCCTAATTTGTATGAAATAATCATTATATATGGTATTTAATATTGGTTGAGTGATAATAAAAATATTTTGATATTTAAGACTTCTTTTAGAAAGCTAACACTATTTCACAAGCCTACTAGCTCTCAGGAGAGGCTTCATCCTAGTGAGATAATAGGAAGGTTAAAATGGGATTGTGAAGAATTTCCACCATTTGGGGTATTTTTTTTTTTTAAAATCAAATAAATTAGGCTACAATAGTTTTATAATAACAAATGATAAATTTAGAAAACCTTCATTAAGGATACTTGTTTTTGATTGAATATTGGGAACAATTTTATAGGGTTTTCAAGTATGTACCCCAATATCATAATAATGAATGTTTATATTTCTAAAAATTCATTTTATGATTCAAACCTCATATTAGAGGTGAATTATATGTTCATTTATCTGAAACTATGGACCAAGTCTTTTAGAAGACCATTAGGCAAGAATAAAATATCTAATATATTTATAAAACTAGAGAAGATCTACAAAATAATTCCAAGGGTTATCAACATTCATCAACTAATTTCAAGAAATACCATGAAAAAATAAAGGGATTTAAAGAATTTGTCTAAAAATATGAACTTGAATTAAAATAATGTATTTGGGTTCAATAACTAAGATGGGGTAAATCGATACCATAATGTTAATGATAAAAATATATGAAATACAATAGGGTAAAAATCACCTCCATGGGGATCTTTCATTTATGTAAAATATCACTACACCAATAGTTATCCTCATAAAGATCAAGGGAACAATCCTAAGTACACTACACTACTTCTCAAAAATAATATTCTAAACAATGAATTTATGTGGAAATAGATAATATCTAATATGAATACTATATAATGTCTATCAACACCTCAAGTATAACTTTTGGATAACTAGTAACTATTTTAATAGATACAAGAGCTACACAATGTTTTATGTCCCATGAAACCTTAAAAAATAATCCTAGGAAAGCAAGATTAGTTTTTAATTCATTAACTATGAAATATGGCAACTAATCTATAAATAAGTAGAGTAATGTCTATTTGAGTCTAAGTTGAGAATATCTAAATTTTCCATCAATGTTAATATTTTTGTATCACCTTTGGGTATATATGAAAATTTTAGGAATAAACTAAATTTAGAAACAATGAGTAATGGTGGATTTCTTTGGCAAAATTATAATGTTTTGATGACTTAGGTAATTTAGTTAGTATCCTAAGTGTTATCATGTGGCATATTTTATTAATGCAACTCAATAAGGCAAATATAAAAAGGTCCTTTTTATATTTTATGAACATTGAAAATTTGAGTGACTCAAATAAGCATAGCTTTGAAGACTATCCATTTTTAATGGATTTTTATTTGTTTTTCCTGATGATTTACTTAGAATACCTACTTAGAGAGTGTAATTTATAAATTGATATAGTTATAATGTTAGAACTAATGTAAAAATCACCATACAATGTGATGACCAATGATATTATTGAATTGAAAGGTCATGTTCATGAGATGTTATTGGAATGGATAATTCACCCTAGTGTTTCATGATGAGGTAAAATAATGTTAAAAAAAAAAAAACTAAAGATGGGGATCTTTGCCTTTGAATTGATTACAAGATGTTGAATAAATAAATGATTAAAAATATTTACTCATTTCCACACGTTGATGATATTTTAAATCAAATGTGGAGAGAAATGATCTTTTTAAAATTTGATCCTAGAGTAGTGTATCGCTAATTTTGGATTAAGGAGGGCAACCGCAAAAAAAAGTAAATATAAACTATGGTCACTATGAGTTCATGGTTTTATGTTTTGGACTCATAAATTCACAAGAGGCCTTCATGAATATCATGAAAATTATGTTCAAGTATTATTAGGACATATTTGTGCTTATTTTCATGGATGATATCATGATATATTCTAATATTAAGGAGTATATTTTCCAACATTTGTAGTTGGTCATGCAATGGTTGAGACATTATAAGATATATGGTAATCTATCTAAGTGTTAATTATTCCAAACAAACCTACACTATTTTTTTTATATCATATCAATTAAAGGCATCTCAATAGATTCAAGTAAGATTTAGGAAATCATGGATATGCCCACTCCTCAAAATGTCCATGAGGTTCACAGTTTTTTGGGGTTGGATAATTATTACAATATCTTTGTTCCAAAAAATTTCCAAGTAATCCCCTTACGTCATTGTATAAAATTACCATTAAATTTGAATAGTTAGGATAATGTGAAGTGAATTTTTTATCTTCTAATGGAAAATTTAACTTCTATAATGATGCTAAATATACTAGATAAAAATGGAAATATTATTGTCATTACATATGCTTCAAGAGATGGGTTTGGAGGAGTGTTAATTATATATTCCAATTTTATGGATTATGGACCTCAAAATATTAAACCTTGTGATATTATTTATGCTTTGCATCACTTAGAAGTTTGTTTAAACTAGAATTAACCATGAATTAGAATTAACTCTAATTAGAAATGTAAACTATTGAAATCTAATATAGGATGATATATAAGACAAAATATTAGAAATTACATACTTATAAATAATTTACATAATTTATAAATTTATAAAAATATAAACTAGAGTTAGGGTTAGATAATTTTTATTACAACTAATTTATTAAACATTTCATTAATTGTCCAAAAAATATGTTTATATAAAAACACCTGAAAATATTGACATATTAGAAAATAGTGGCTTATTGTTTGTTGGGAGAAGTTTTTAGGAGGTGTATATGAGTGTATATTATTATTTCCTACATATTATGACTTTGTCATGTTATATTGTGTACTAGATCCAAAATATATGTTTGTTCACCTTATTCTATATGTGACCTATTTTTTTTGGATCCAAAATTGATGTGTGAAAGACCTATAAAATTAGAAACCCAATTTTTTACAAACACATAAAATGATATCAAATAAAAAAGAGTAAAAAATTGGGGAAGTGGGAATCGCTACGAAATCCTAAAAGAAATCCTTGTTAATTGAGTTTTCCCTACATAGACTAAAAGGTCCTCGGGCTAATATAGTTATCCCTTTAGGGAAGATTATATGAATACAATTAGAAAAAATGATTAAAGTGCTTGAAAAATGATTGCATCAAAGTTAAATAAAAAATGTTAGACTTGTCCAAGGACTATAAAATAATAGTAGATTTACAATAGAGATATTAACTAAAAAACATAGATGCTTTTGAAATCAAAAAGAGAGATTCCTTGTAAATGATTATTAGGTCCTTTGTTCAAGTGTGAACCTTGATGTGCTTTTATAGACAAATATTTATAATTTTTATGGTAATTGGAATATACATATTTGTGGTAAATTAATTAGGAACATGTCATTTTAAAAATATATCTTTTAGAGCATGGGGACAAGCTTACACTACTAGATAGGTGTGTAGTCCACTCTTGTTTGCCTAGTACACACTTGTCCTAA
Organism: Torreya grandis; assembly: GCA_037957365.1. Taxonomy (NCBI): domain Eukaryota; kingdom Viridiplantae; phylum Streptophyta; class Pinopsida; order Cupressales; family Taxaceae; genus Torreya; species Torreya grandis. The sequence goes on from JARHVA010003176.1 coordinate 50,224, forward strand.
AAGGGTAGAGGCTTATAAATCAAGAGTGATATTAAAGTATCTATTGAGTAGGGATAAAATATGGAACTTTATAATATGTTATCATTAGTTAAAATACTTTTAAATATTTTATTTGAGATTATTGGTTATCAAAATGGTGAATTGGACAAGCAAGGTAAATGTGTCATAAATAATCATTTTTATAATTTATTAGTTGAATTTAAGTGTCTATATCTCCCCTCAATTTCTTCTAGTGATGTATGATATTATTATAGTTAAATAAATTCAAAACCTACATGTGTATACACACTTTGTCTTTGGCATGGAGGTGTGAACACCCATTTTTGAGGCATGTGGAAAAGTTAGGGTAAATTTTAGTGCCCATATAGAAATTACCTTGAGGTTTTTGGAAAATATCTAAATATGTGTTTTGAAAGTCTAGAAATTTTTAATAGATAATGTTTAGGTGAGAAGGTGAATATGGATAAGTGAATCATAATAGGGTGCAAAAGCTAGATGGGCATGTGACTATATAGAAAACCTACAGATGGATCGCTCCTTATTTTTCTATGGCTCACACCTATTTTCCATCAAATGATAGAGTTGATGGTGAACAAAGTAATGATACCAAATGATATTTATTTTTTCATCTAAAAATAATGTCGTTTAATGATATAAATTTTATTTTTTGATATTAATATTACTAGAGGACAACAATGTTCTTATATGATAGTAATGCTATCAAATGAAAATCATCTTATCTTTTCATAATAATGTTACCAAAAGACAACAATGTTGTCACTTAGAAGTAATGCCATCATTTTGTATCATTGTTATCAAATGATAGATATTATTTTTAAATGATGGAATTTTATTATTTGATAATGTTGTTATCATTCAATAGTGTTTCAACTATTTGATAACATTAATATCGAGAGATAAAATTGTTATTATTTGGTAGAATTTATATAGTTAAAAACATTTATACTATTTGATAGATTTGGTGTCACTTGGAACCATGTTATCATTTGGCACCATCGCTTGACACATCCTTCATCCCTTTCCTACTACTAAAAGTTTCCATTATGAGTATACGAGCATATGTCTATTTAAATATAATGGAAAATAAGCTCATATTAAATTTTGATGCAGTGGAAAATGATATTTATATGTATGAAATTTATTTTAAATGGTAGGAAAGATGACTTGGAAAAATAACTTACACCTAGATAATTTAGGTGAATCCGCATTATTCACCACCCCTTAATACTAGCCAAATACCAGTTTACAAAAATTTAAATATTCATGAATTAAGAAAGAATAGCCACTAAAATTTACCCTGGGAGAATTAGTTTAGTATGTGGGGAATTAAGGGTGATAAAGTCTCAATTTATAAAATCAATGAAGATTCTTTGTTGGAAATAAAATATTTTCCAACCATCATATATTAATTTATAATTATTTAAGAAATGTTAACCAATAAAGTGGTTTGCTAAAGTGAAAAAAATACACTGAGAATTACTAATCTCTCATGTGGCTCACTTGTTAATCTAAAAATAAGATGTGGTAACTAGTATATGGATCATTAAAGTGAAACTAGGATGTGGAGAATAATTATGCTCAAATTTTTTACACTTTCAAAATATGAGTAACACTACTATAGAAGGATATAGAATTGAATATTTTTAACTTCTTGAAACTTTCAATAAAGAGAAATATAAATTTTGAAAGTAGTAGCTTAGATATAAATGCATATCATAACCCTTATATTGTGTAAAGTGATAGTTTTAAATTTTGAAAGCTATTTGATATATTTTAATTATCTTTTCACAAGTGTATATGCACTTAAGTAGCTATAAGAGTAGAGTGCATAAGCAAGATAAATTCCCCCATAATATAAAAATTATAATTTTTACATATTTTGAATTATTAAATTTAAAATGTATTTATTGTGAAATATTGGATATAATACCATTATGATTCCCCTTATTGAGATGACATGAATTTCATGCAAATCACTTGTATCAAAAGAAAAAAGTGAGATCATTTTTTAAGTATATAAGTATATATAAAAATTTTGCATATTTAAATCATGTTGGAATATTAGAGATACAACATTGAAGCATATGAAGATCTTGTATTTTGCATTATATCATGTAAATTTTAATATAGTTTTTAAGTAGTGTATGGATCATGTAAAAAAATTTAATGTGTTTAATATGTATTGTAAACATAGTATTTTTTTAAAATGTAACATTAAAGCACTTGATTTTTATGTTCATTATATCTATCATGGTACCATAGATATATGTAATAGATAATTAATAGTGTATGTGTGGATAATGGAACCATAATATCCAATAATTAACTTGTAATAAAAGTTACACAATGTAACTCAAGAAGGCCCAAACACCACATACAAAGGACATGTAAGATATTGCATACAGATATAAAGTTTTCATAATTATCATACATAAGGCATTAAGGCTAAATATAAGGTACATATAAATTTCAAACAAACATATAATTCCAAGGGTCACACATACATGGAATTATGAAACCAAAAAAGAAATAGGGTGTATGTTGAACATACACAAGGCCAAGGGCCACAATGAAATAAACAAGCAAGTTGAAACATTTTCTATAATAAAGAAATCATATTGATCAAATAAATCTTAGCATATTTAGATCATATGCATTTTTTTCATGTTATAAAATAATATATTCATCATGACATATGTAAAGTATGAGTGAATAATAAGAGATTTGTTTTCATTATAGATCAACATGAAAAAGAGGTTGTGGATAAATAGAGCATATAAAAGCATTCATGTAGAATTATGAGATGCTCCCATTTGAGAAAAGTTGTTGGGTAAAAGGAATTCCCAGCATTGAAACCGTGTAAAATTATGTCTTAGATTTAAATTTGACTAATATTTGAATATGTATTATGCTTTGTATTCAAAAATTATATAATAGGTCATTGTGACTATGTTGTATTAAGAAATATAGATCTAAAATACAAATAGACATTCCCATAATACGAGGATAGGTGTGTAGTGAACTATTGTTTATTTGGTGTGAGTTTGTTTTTATTAATTGTGTACAAGATTTTATAATCAAGATATTTTATTCTATATATAGTTGTTTCTCAGTTCTATATAAATATGTTTTTTTTTCACTCATATATGTTGTGAGCAGCACTATGTATTGAAAAGGTAATGAAATATGCTCTATATTAAACATAAATATAGATGGAATATGTAAATATGTAATACAAAAACATGAAAATATACTTAAATGTCTTGGTTTTATATTTTTTCAAATATTTTTAGATTTTTGGTACCTTTGAGAATATATGAATGTTTTTTTTTTTCCATGTTTTAAAAGTGAAATATGCATAAGTTAAAGTTGAAAAGTATTTTTTTAAAATAAGATAAGTAGGAATGTTTTCAAAATGGAAGGAGTGGGGGATTGAAACAACTCTCAACAATATGTTGAATCATAGCTTGGTAACAAAGAAGGCAAGTGAAATGCCCCCAATGTAAATGTATATGTAGCATAAATATTGTCATGGAAGTATAGATTAGATTTAAATCAATTATGAATGTGTAATAGTGATAAAATGAGTTTTTATGAATGGAATATAAGGTTAAATAGGTATACATAGCCTAGGGAATAAGGATGGTAGCTTATCTCTAAATCTAGCCAATTAATTTTCAAACATACATAAACATATACTAAATTTATTATGCTATAATATGCCAAAAATACAAAGTAAAAATATGCTCTATACTAAAATTTTAATGAAAATAAGATACTTAGATGGTTTTTATGCTAATATACATCTATATCTAGAATAAGAAGAATTAAACTAGAAGTGGAATATAAATCAGTCATCAGATTTTAGATTAATTTTTTTTTTGTGACCTTAGACACTTATGTATACTTAATATGATTTCATTAGTGTTTCTATCTAAATATTATAACCCCACCAAAATTATGTGTATTATTTGTTATTGACACCTTGGTTCAATCAATTTAGCTTACCTCTAATTGATATTCTGACTATTATTACAACTAGCTATTCTAACTTAGATGTTATGATTTGTATTATCATGATTGATTGGTTATGACTGGTTCATTAGTATAATAAATGCTTGTGATTAATTCACTTATAACATGTTTCTTATTCTATACATATCATTTTTTATTATTATTGTTATACATTTCATGAGCATATCTTGATGATGCCTAATTTGGTGGTTATAGGAATAGGTCAAGTGATCTAGGCTTGATGATGGAATTCAACATTTGGGATAATAACAAGTAAAATTTATGAGTAGTTGGGATTGATATCGATAGGTAAAATATAATGTGACACAAAGTTTAAAGCCATTGGTCATCTTGAGTGTTATACTTTCTTTAGTTCATCTTTATTTAATTTCTTGTGTTTATGTGTATTTTGGTTTATGTTGTTATCATTTGTATATGAATAAGTTTTTACCTTATTACTTACTTGGGTTAGTGAATTATCTAGCATTTTTTCTCATGTCCTTTTTAAAATTTTTGTCTCAAAATTATTTTCTTGTGTTGGGGTGTTTTTTTTCGAGGTTGGACTTAACCAATCGTATGTTTTGTTTAGGCTTGTGCCTTGGACCATGTTTTTATTAAGTGGATTTGATCTACCATGGTGTCTGAAGACTACATGGGCCATGAATTTGATACCTAAGGTATTTTGGATGTTTTTATTCCATGGGATACTTAATAATTTTGTCATTAGTTTTAATGACTTGAATTTTTCATTTCTTGGCCTGGATTTAGACCCCTAGACATCATGATGGATACTTTTAGGAGGATTCAATTGGTGTTAGAGATAATAATATTATTTTAATCATGTTATGGGTTGACTTACACTCCATGATAGAAATATGGCAAAGTATTTTTATTAACATTTATTTTGGTTATTGAGGCACTCCTAAAAAATCCCATTTATGCATGTTTTTAGTAAAAACCTAGGGTGTTCTTCCAACATGTAGTGGAGGAGGAGAGGAATCCTAATCCTACAAAGGGATGGAAAATATCTTGAGTACTCCATGAGTTGAAGGTAGACCATGGTGGGTACAGAAAAATGGGGAGCAAGTACGATTAGCCTAAAATTGGTCTATATCTTCCTTACAAGTAAGTGGTGTTTTATATTTCATTTTATGCTTGAGGCTTTATTATTTCATTTTAAATTATGATGGAGTTTATAATAAGGAACCCTTAATGCATATAATCAATTAACAATGGATTGGACTTGATTTGATAGTTTATAGGATATTTTAGAGTGTATTTATGTTATATTTTACCTTGTTTTGTTATCATAAATGTGCTTAATGTCTTCTCTTCTTAGTTTGTGGGATTGTGTGTTGGATTTAAACCCAACTTGGTCACATTTTGTAGTGGGTCAAAATAAGTAATGGAGCAAAAGACTCAGCCTCATAATACCCTATAGCACTCTAAGTTATAGATTATTATTTAAAAGGAAATAAATTTGTATTATTATTTCATACCAATGATGTGTTGGGATAGAAATTTATTAGAGATATGAACCATTACGTGTTCACTATAAAGTCATGATACTAAATAGTGAATCCCTAATGCAATAAATTAAACATGCCCATAATCAGGTTACACCTACCTCCCTTTCTCTATCTCATTTGGAATTTACTATTATTAAAAACCTATTTATGTTTTAAGTAACCCTTGCTGGAATTAGATTTAGAAAAGGGTTATGTTTCTATTTTACTTCTGCATGGAATTTGGAAAAAATGTAGTTATGAGTTATGAATTGAAATGGAAATCTATTTTTGATATGGGTTAATCCCTCAGAGGGTGAAAAAAATTAATATTAACTTAGTTTTTAATGGAAATTTGTTTTATTATTTAATAGCTTGATCTAATTTAGAATAAATATCTCTTACTCCATATTGATTTCCCTTATTTGATCTAAACCCCTATTTGACCATTGCGACCCTATATGGGACAAGGAAAATTATATGCAATCATAATCAAACCTCCTTGGACTGAATTTTATTATCCATACATTTATGAATGTAGGTAACTATCTTTAATTAATGGGGTGAATACCTTTCATCTAAGAATATTTAGTTGTGTGTGCCTTTATGGTTACCTTCGGAGTTATTCTTGACCATACCCTTATTAAATATTAGGGTTTTATTTAGATGAAATATTATTTCCTCTAATTAATGCTAAATGGATTTAATGGCTCATGAAAATTAATGTAGTTGTATGTGAAAGTAATGTAACGATGGTTTAAAATCCATCAGTTGACTTAGTTATTGTAACACATTATAATTCTATTAGTTGAGTGGTTTTCATTCACGAAGCACCCTCCAATTATTGGATGTTCATTAGCCATGTTAAATTTTTTTGATGGTTCATTTAATTTAATATAAGACAATGATTGATGGGTTTATATTTAGCATTAAATCATTCTCCATTAGTTTGACAAGTTAGCCAATGGGATACTCAACTTACCTTGCTTCATGCCTATGCAAACCTTTTAACCAAATAGGACTATCTATGGATTATGGAAATTTATTTTCCTAAGTGTATAATTACACCTACACCTTTGTGGTGGTTGTATGGTTATGATTGTGTTATCATGATTGTTGGAAACTTCCACTTTCATTGATTGACTGTACATGTAAAATTTAATTGAAATTCTATGTTATATAAAATTTTGTGTTGAATGGATTTTTCCCCATGTGAGTATTGGTTAGTGTTTAAATTTTTTATTATTGATTACTTTTATTCTTTCCCATTGGGTTTAATTAACTATTATGGAGTTAGACTATGGATTAGTGTCACTTATATGTTCATAACTACCTGGTAGAACCCAAATGCATGATTTTGCCATACAACTAATGGTTGGGGATGGTTAGGGCTACCTGATGGTTAGGTTCCTTAGACCAGACCTTTGGGCTGACTTTAGTGAACTTATCAATTTTCCTCCTATTGCCTAGATCTTATTACCTACATCTTGATTTATCCATTGTATCTTGTATGTAGAATACTTGCATATGCTTTAGAGTTACTCTAAACAATTTTCTTTGATGCAAATAATGTTTATATTAATGTTATAAACATTGTATCTTGGATTGTGATGAAGATAAATATCATGTTAGCACTTGAATTTCATTTATGTGTATGTTAATTCATAATGCAATAGAATGTAGCATTATTATAGCCATATATGAAATATTTGTTAACTCTTTACTTGTCCCAAAATATGAAATTTTGATTTTTATTCTAATTGTATGGTTGCAGACTTTGTATTCTCATGGGTTACATTTTAGAATTATTGTCAAATTTTGAATCTTTGTTTATTTCTATTGATAATTAATGTTTGATGAATTTGAGTAAGAACAACAGTGTTATGTTGGTTTCTAATAACTCTTGATTCCTATTTTAGAATGTTGTAACTTCTTATTTGGTAATGTATGGAAGCTCTTGGCTACACACAAAACTAATGTGTTATTTTTAATATTTATTCAAATGATGTTGAAAGCTTATTATTTTATTTAATAATATTTTATTATGAGTATATAGTGGCATGATGAATATTGAACCTTGTTATGGATTGATAGTGGTATGTCCACCTCAATAGCGAGTTATTTGATTTTATTATGCATGTTTATTTAATAGAAAGTTAGGTATAACCAAGTCACCCAATATTCTATCCAATGGTTACAATATTATATTTAAATAAATGATATCACTGATGTACCCTGATTATGTGGTTTCAAACAATCCTATTATATGGATGATGATCATTCTCTAGCTTCCTTATAACATTGGTGATTGAAACATTGCATGAATTATATATAATTATTCATTATGATGAGTATTTTCTTCCTACTTAGTGGGTATTACAATATTACTATTTTAACCTTGATCACATATTATTTCATAAAGTATCAAATACATAAAATTGATAATGTGCATGAGATAATTTCTTAGGCTTGAATAATGAGAAAATGATTTAAAGTTATTAGAATTTGGAGTAATTAGAGGAAGAGATACAATACTCAAGTGGAAGTTATTTTAAACAATGGTAAGTGTAATTTATTCTTGATAGGATTTTATTATGCAATGTTTCACCCTATTGTGCAAACTACCTTCAATTTATACTCGATCCATGTCATTAATTTTGTTGATAATGATAGATCTCCAACAATGTAGTTGGTAATATTGAGATCAGTTATGAGTTTCCCTTCCTTATTGAGATTTAGAAAAAGAAATATATCCACAAATTTAGTATTCTAGATATTTTATATCTTAAATAAATTAAAACATAGATAGTTGATTTTATTCAAGGAGAGTTATTTAAATATAAGTTGAAAATCAACTTGAGGTTGTGACCTTCATATGTGAAACTTGACGAGATGTTATGATTTTTATTATTGCTTTGGAAGTTAAAATGGTTGCCTAGCCTCATATTAGTTACCTTAGTTTGAGGTTTTGGGTAGTTATGTTCACCTTTAATAATGTTGGAAATAAAATTTAGTACATAACACATTTGAGAATGGATTATAATTCGACATGAATACATTGTATCGTTGTATATACCAATTTAATTAAGTTGTATGGATAGAATAAGTAATTGATTACTTTTTAATGATTTCTCATTTGTAAGAGACTTATGGAGACTTAATATATGTAAATAAATTATTATTTTTGGTATTTCTTATAATATATTCATTTTATGTTTCAAAAGGCATTTCCTTGAGAGCTGGGTTGGCTAAATTTTTGATACCATAATATTTAAAAGGTATTTACTCTCCATTATATGAGGTTGGTAAACTTAAATCTCTCTCTTGGCCCTTACATTAATATATGTCTCCAATTAAGAATAAAGTGAAAATTGGACATCAGCATACTCCTTTCATCTTATTGCATAGTTTAGATAATGTTAGTGTCTTGGAGAAAATTAACCTTTGTTATCTCTTTGGCGTCATCCATTATTCATATTTATTATCATGTTGAGCATTGAATTATTATTCATTTTTATAACTATGTGATTTATCAATCATCTTTAATGAGGCGATGCTAGTGGTGAAAAATGTTACATTTTAACAACCTCATTTATATAGAGGTGAGCCAAATATGGATCATTTAATAGTGCCACCATTTTTGATGTTGATGAACCATTATGGTATTAAGTGGAGGGATTTATTGGTGTCTTGAAAATAAAACCAATATGTACCTTTATGATACAATTATGTTTGGGATTCTATTTCCTAAGTAATAGTCATTATGATACATAATGCACACTAAAGTGTAAATGTATGTTATGGATGGATGGGTCCTTATTAGTTGATATTTATCTACATGATTATAGTTTCCCACCCTCATTTATGATAAGGATTAACCTTAAGTGGAATTCATGATTATCTACCTAACACACCTTGTTACTTCATATGTCATGGATACAGAGCCTTGAATGAGTAACTTTTACTCCCTAAACGTTCAAATTGACTCTATTATGAGATTGAGATGCTTAAGTTGCATTATCAAACCATTAAATGGTTCTGAGGGATCCTTGACTAAGTATATATTTTAGAGTACATCAATGTGTATTCACAAACCAAACTATATCCTCCCCTTTGACAAAGAACTCCCTTATAGAATTCTCTAACGATGAGGTAACTCTAGTTATGTGTTTATTATCACCTAAAAGGATGTTGGTTGTAAGCATGAGAGTGTGAAATCAAATAGTATGTTGGATCATGGAATTAGTTTGTGTCTAGGCCCTACACATAGTGTCATTTTTTACTCTCAAATGTTGCATTTCCTAAAAAAAATTGGGGTTGTTTCATCTAGTATCAAAGTAGTGTTGTTGTTATAGGGAAAATTAGTACATGAAAATGTTATTATCAAGGAACTAATAACTATTACATTAAAATGAAATATGTCTTGATTTTATAAGGGCACTTAGCTCTTGATCTACATGGGGCCATGGTCTATTCTAAATTATGGAGGTAATGTAAATTCTTGCATTTATTGAATATAAATGTATGTGCAAAAATCAATATTTATTTCAAAAACACCTTGATACTTACTGATAGCTTTGATTGGGTCAACCCTTCCTGAGATCAAGTTGTATCAAGGCAAATGCCACATATTGACTATTCACTTCTATGGTAAAGTTGATGGGAGACTCGTGATAACCACTTTACCCTTGAAACTGAGGAAATGATGCTTCATATATATTATTGACTTGTATGGGAAAGCCATCAATAGATGTTTATAACATTATGACATCAGGAAGACCAAAGGTTAATCTTAAACCTAGAGGGATGAATAAGATGAGAGTATCTAATTTACTTGGGTAAATTAGTAAGGCTTGAGATATCCATTTATGAATGAGCATCTTGAACTCAATTAAATCTTGATCTTATTATGTGCATTTGCCCTATTTTGAGTTGATCAAAGAAGCATGTGGTTACGTAACTCTAAAAGGATAGAAGCTATTAAGTATGTGGATATGTTTTGGTTCAATGATGATGTTTATTTTGATCTTGGGTATGTTTTAATCCCATAAGGATGTTATGATGATCATGGATATGTTTTAAATTCAAGAATATGTTTAATTGATTTTAGGTTGAGTTTTGGCATCCATGAGGACGTCTATTATGATAATGGATATAGTTTGCATCTATGAGGATGTATATTGTGAATTTAAATTGAACTTAATGATTTTGGGAATTGGAATTCCAACAATAATGATATAACACTCAATTTTAGACTTAGCTAAGATTACCCTTTCCCAAAGTAATGTTTCATCGAATCAAAAATCACTATTTAACCTTTGACTTGTTGGAGCAATCTGATTGGAAAAATAATGATATAAGCTTGTTATTATAATCAAAATAAAATTCCATAGTGACCATTGATATATTACATGGGTGATCCATCTAATGACACTGAGGAATCATATCTTGGGAGGTCTACGGATGCAATTCAAGCCTAGAAGGCCTAGTGGGGTAAATGCGACTAACTTGATTGGGCAAAACCAAAAGTTTTGGGGTTCTCTTATTGTTACTAGGTATCATGAGACATATATTACATGAATCAAAATCATTATTGGCAACTTAACAAAACACATGAAAATATATTTATGGGATTTGTTAGAACACAACCTTCCTTGAATGAAGGTGATCATAAAATTGAGATCCCTAGAACTAATCATGTTGTAATTTGTGATGGAAATTTGATGGAATTGAGATTCCATCTAAACATCAGGAGGATTGATGGAAATAATGGACCCTTGTGCTTTAATTAAAAGTGTTCTTAGTTATTGTGATGTAAAATTACTTGGCATGAATTAGTGAACTCCAAAGTCAAGTATGCATGTCCTATTTCATGTGGTTCATTATTTGCATGTAAATATAATGAATGTCATGTAAACCCATATGTTTTTGTTGATCATATTAAACCATATAAATTTTTTAACTTGTCTATATTATGTAAATGTGCTCAACTATGTAGACTTACACATTTGCTCCATCTTTCAACATTGTTGTATGAGAAATTTATATACAATATTGTATGTTGTTAACCATAGAACATGTAGATGATGATAAATCACTTGTGTAAAGAATCTCCCACTTCCAAAATCAACCATGTGAACCTTATTTTGCTTCATGTTTTCAAAATTGTTGTATGAATAATTCATGTAAATGTCATTGGAAAAGTTTGACCTTATGGTTTTCTAACATTTTAATATGTGGTAACATGATCATAAACCACTTATGTGATGCAATATTCCCCCAAATATGCCAAGGTATAGTGTTGTATTACGTGGTGTAAGTCCACTTCATTGTTCTAGTTATGAGCATTGATGCAAGTATGAGTTTGAGGGTGGAGAAGAACTATATCCATAATGGTTTAGATCAGGTATGGGCTAGGAAGTGGAGTCTTTAATAAGCTAAAAACCCACTTTTACCCTTTTCACTAAGTATCCACCTGATTTATTCAGGGCATGCACCAATAGTGCCACAAGTTGGTCATGAGATCTTAGTGTATAATGGTCACTTTATGGATTAAGTGTTCCTTTAAAAACCTCTTATAAGGTGTTTTAAAAACAACCCTTGTGAAATATTATTATTATAGCTTTTTGAATCACCAATTGGTCCTATAATTTAGACATTTATGCAAAATCAATAGGGTGTTACTTGCTAAAACACATGCATGTGTTGCCCTATAAGTGAAAACATGATATGGATGAAGTATTATTATACCTAATAAGGATATTTTGGAATGAATATTTTTTATTTGTTAATAATGACTAGAATGTATTCTAATTTTATGATCAAAAGGAGTAATGTAAGTCATGATCAGGAAGATTTTAGAATCTTAAGTACTTATAAATGCTACCAAGAAGTAAGTGCAAAACTATGATGGGATTATAATCCATAGAATCATCTTTTTAGATCACAAAGTTATGGAGAGAATTATTTAATCATTGGGGTTGCATTTGAATTCCTATAATGGCTTATTTAATGTTCAATGTGGTTGGTGCAAGATACTACACTAACCCTTGAATGGTAACTATTAGAATAGAGTAATCGATGCAGTATGGGTTACTATATTCCCATATCATTCTATGATGAATGTTATGAGGTTATGTGTAAGCATAACTTGTGTGTTTGTAAACACTAATTTTTAGATTATGAGACTATTGGAATATTTTTGGAGTGGATTAGTGCACAACTATCATAAAAAGTGCATATTTATGTGGTGACCCCTTGCTATCGTAAGGAATTCATTGACCAAGAGTTATTTATTATCAAGTTATTGATTTAAATTTAACTATATAAGTTAGAAATTTATTAATGTATTTATTTTTATATGAGCTATCAACTATAATCCATGTTTTTAAAGTGATAAAAACCCTCTTACTGGACAATCATTAAGGTGATGTTTGATCACCTTGGTAAGAAAAAATTATTTTACGTTGATGGCATAAAGGTACACCTACATGGGTGGCAATAAATTTAGCAATTTTAAAATAGCTATGTTTAAAACAACTTGTTGATAAATTCTTTTAAGCTAAGAATATTATGAGGCAAAAAGCCTATTACATAGTGGTAAATAACTATTAGTTGAAAGCAAATGGTCGTGTATATCATAAAAATTAGAAATTTTGCTCCCAAAACCAGATTCACGTGAAAATTTAGTTTTATGAAAGAGTATACATCTCCTAATTTGTTCACCATGGTGTCACAAAATGACATGTGAAATGATAAGACATTTATATGGAGAGATGTGATTGTCTTTATGGTAATGTTTAGAATATTCACAAGTAAGGATGAATGCTTCCATATTGGAGGTGTGTTATATCCTCATGCTATATCAAGAGGTAAGTTGATTATAACGTCCCTAGGTTTTACTACTAAAATATGTACATATATAGCAAATATAACACTATTTATTTAAGTATACAAGTATGAAAATTACCATGTGATTGCTTTATTATTGGAACATAGTTGTTGGTGTTTTATGTTTCAAAATATTTTATAAAATATGTGATAGAATCTATTCTGTGCATCATGATTCCTATATATTTACAATAGTCATCAGGATGACACATTTATAAGTGGGGAAGTATGTTATAACCCTAAAAAAAACTATGCATAGTAGTTGTTATTGACTCCTTGGTTTAGTTACTTTAGCTTACCTTCAATTGATATTCTCACTATTATTACAACTGATTCTCTTGACTTAGATGTTATGATTTTGATTATCATGATTGATGGATTATGACTAGTTCATTAGTACATTAGATGTTTGTGCTTAAATCATCAATAACATGTTTCATATTTTGTATATTAAATATTTTATTATTATTGATATTTATTTCTTGTGTATATGTTACTAATACCTGATTTGGTGGTTATAGGAATAGGTAAAGTTAGCTAGGCTTGATAGTGGACTTTAGCAGCTAGGAAAATAATGGGTAAGAGTTATGAGCAGTCAAGATTGATATCAAGAAATAAAATGTATTTTGAATTTAAGTATAAAGTCATTGGTCATCTTAATTCTTCTACTTGTTTTGGTTTCTCTTCATATAATTGCCTTTCTTTATGCTTATTTTGGTCTATATTGTTGTAGTGTGTGTATGAGTCAATTGTTAACTTATTACTTTATTGGATTAGTGAATTCTATGGTGATTATTTCTTATATCCCCATTTACATTTTGGGGTCAAAATTATTTTCTTGTGTTTCGGTGTTATTTTCTAAGGTTGGAACTCACTCATTGAATGTTTTGTTTAGCCTTGTGCCTTGGACCACATTTTTATTAAGTGGATTTGATCTACCATGGTGCCTTAAAAATACATGGGCCATGACTTATCTCCATAAACAATTTTGTATGTTTTGATTTCATTAGGTTGCTTATGAAGTTTGTCATTAGTTTTGATGACTCAACTTATCCATTCATGGGCCTTGATTTAGACCCTTAGACATCACGATGGATGTTTTGAGGAGTATTTGATTGGCACAAGAGATAATAATATTATTTTAATCATTTATTTGGTTGACTTACACTCCATGTTATAAATCTGGTAGAGGTTTTTATTGACATTTATTTTGGTTATTAAGGCTATCCTAAAGGCTCCCATTTGTGCATTCATTTGGAAAAATCCCAAGGCATTGTACTAACACATAGTGGAAGAGGAAAGGAAACCTGATCCTACAAAGGGATATAAAATATTTTAAGTCCTCCATGGGGTAAAGGCATACCATGGTGGATAGAGAAGAATGGGCAATAAGTAAGATTGGCCACATATTGGTATGTATCATCACTACAAGTAAGTGGCATTTTGGATTTCATTTAAAGCTTGAGGCTTTACTATTACATTCTAAATTCTAATGGAGTTTATAATAATGAAAATTTAATGCATATAGTCAATTAACAATGGATTGGACTCAATTTGATATGTTATGGGATATTTTGGAGTGTATTTTATTATCTTTTACCCTGTTTGGTTATGGTAAATGTGTTCAATGTCTTCTCTTCTCAGTTTGTGGGATTGGGTGTTGGATTTTAACCTAGTTGGATCAATTTTTATAGTGATTCAAAATAAGTAGAAAATAAAGAGGATCAACCTCATAATAACCTATAAAACTCTAAGTTATAGATTATTATTTAAAGGTAAATTTATTTGGATTGTTCTTACATGCCAATGGTGTCTTTGGGATAAAAATTTACTTGAGATATGAACCATTATGGTTTCACTTTGAAGTGATTATACTTCATAGTGAACCTCTAATGCATTAAATTAAAAACACCCATTATTGGGCTACAACTACATCCCTTCCTCAATCTTATTTGGTATTTACTTTTATTAAAAACCTATTTATGTTTTAAGTGATCCATATCATAATTAGATTTAGAAAAGGGTTATGTTACAATTTTACTTTTACATGGTGTTTGTAAAAAATGTAGTTATGAGTTATGAATTGAAATGGAAATTTGATTTTGATACAGGTTAATCCCTAAAAGGGTGAAATAAATTAATATTACATGATATTTTTACTAGAATTTTATGTTTTTTGTAGAATAACTCAATCACATTTAGAATCAATCTCTCTTACTGGATATCAATTTCCATTATTCAATCTAAACCCTTATTTGACCATTTAAAACATGTAAGGGATAAGGAAAATTATATACAGTCATAATCAAACATCATTGGACTATATTTTATTGTCTTGATTTGTATGGATTTAGGTAGCTAATTTTCATGAATGGTATGAATAACTTTCATTTAAGAATATTTAGTTTTGTATACCTTTATGTTTACTTAGGGATTTATTGTTGACCATACCCTTAGTAAATAGTTGGTTTTTTTTGAATGAAATCTTATGTCCTATAATTAATGCTAAAATGATTTAATCGATCAAGAAAATTAATGTGGTTGTATGCAGAAGTAATATAATGCTAGTTTAATCTCCACCAATTGACCTAGTTGTTGGAATGAATTATAGATATATTGGTTGAGCGGTTTCATTCATGAAGTACCATCCAATAGTTCAAAGTTTATTGGCCATGCTAAATTCTTTAGATGATTCATTTAATCTAATAAGGTAAGGATTGATGGGTTTTAATTTAGCATTAAATTATTACCCATGAATTTTGATAAGTTATTAAATAGTTTACTCAAATTACCTTCCTTCATGTAAATTTAAGAGCCTTGATTGAATAGGACTATCTATGGATTCTAGAAATTGCTTATGTTAAGTGTATGATTGTATTTCATAGCTTTGGTGGTTTGATGTTTATGATTATGTTGTCATGATTTTTAGTAGTTTCCATTATAGATAATTAATTATACATGTGGAAATTAATTTAAATTCTATTTGATGTGAAATTTTGTGTTGAAGGGTAGTTCCTAGATGTGGGTCTCAGCTAGTGTTTAAACCTTTTCATTATTGATTACTTTTATGTTTTCCCATTGGGTTTAATTGACTGTTGTGGAGTTAGACCATGACTTAGTGTCACTTATATGCTCATAACTTGATGGTTGGGTTCATCATACTGGACCTTCATGTTGAGTTTTGTGGACTTATCACTTTTCCTCCTATTCCTTGGATCTCAACACTTGCATCTTGATTCATTCGATTGTATCTTGTATGTATAATGATATTATATGTTCTAAAGTTACTCTCAAAAGTTTTCATTGATGTAAATAATGATTATTTTAATGTTATAAACCTTGTATCTTAGATTGTGGTGAAGAGCAATATCATGTTAGTACTTGAATTTGATTTTAATGTATGGTAGTGCATACTAAAATATAGTGTAGAATTACAATACACATATATCAAATATACATTGACTCTTTACTTGTCCCACATTATGAAATTCTGATTTTCATTCTAGTTGTATGGATGCAAACTTTGCATTATCATGAGTTACATTTTGAAATTAATGCCCCAATTTTAAGCCTTATTGCTTTATATAGATAATGAATGTTTGAATAATCTAATTAAGAACAAAAATTTTATGCTGGGTTCCTAATCATTCTTGACTCCTATTTTAGAATGTTGTACTCTCTTATTTTTCAATGCATGGAAGCTCTTGGATGCATACAAAAATAGAGTGTTGTTTTTAGTAGTTAGTTTAATGTTTTTGAAATCTTAAATTTTTATGTAAGAACATTTTAATATGAGTATAAATTCAAATTATGATTATTTAACCTTGGTATGGATTGGTAGTGGTATGTCCACTTTAATAGAGAGTTATTTGATTTTATTATATGTGTTGAGTTTAAAAAAAAAAAAGTAAACCCAAGTAACATATTGTTCCACACAATGGTTATAATGTTGTATTTAAACAATGATTTCATTATTGTACCCTAATAGTGTGGTAATAAAAAAGTCTATCCATTATATGATGATCATTCACTAGCTTCCTTATGACATTGGTGATTGAACCATTGCATGAATTGTATACAATTATCCATTATGATGAGTGTTGTGTTCCTCATTAGTGGGTATTAAAAATTTACTATTTTAACCCTAAGCACATATTATTACATAAAGCAATCAAATAAACACAATGGATAATGTGCATGAGAGAATTATTTAGGATTGAATGACAAGATTTGGAAAATGATTTAAATGTATTAAATTTTTGAGTAATTAGAGGAAGAGATACAATACTAAACTGGAAGTTATTGTTTTAAACAATGGTAAGTGTAATTTATTCTTAATATGATTTGATTATTAAATGGTTCAACCTATCATGTGGATTACCTTGAAGTCATACTCAATCCATGTCATTAATTTGTATGATAATATTAGATATCCAACTATATATTTGGTAATGTCAAGATTATTTATGAGTTTACCTCCCTTGTTGGCATTTACAAAAAGGAAATTTAATATTGTTTGTTTTTATATCCATGAATTTAGTCTTACACATATTTTATTGCATAAATAAATTAAAACATAGACAGTTGATTTTATGTAAGCATAATTATTTAAATATAAGTTAGAAGTTAACTTGAGGTTGTGACCTTCATATGCAAAACTTATTGAATTCTTATAATTTTGACTCTTGTTTTGAAAGTTAAAATGATTTTTTGGCCTCATATTAGTTACCTTGGTTTGATGTTATGGGTAGTTATGTTCACATTCAATAACGTTGGAAATAAAATTTAGTGAATAACACATTTTAAAATGAAGTATAATTTGACATGAATACATTACTTTAGTGTATATTGAAATTCACTTAAGTTGTATGGACATCATAAGTAAGTTATTACTTGTTACTCATTTCTCATGTGTAAGAGACGTATGGAGACTTACTATATCTAAATACATGCTTCTTGCTACTAATTCTTATAATATAATCCTTTTATGTTTTAAAAAGCATTTCCTTGAGAGTTGGGTTGGCTAAATTTATACTACCATAAGCTTTAAGAGGTATTTATTATCCATAGACTAAGGTTGGTAATATTAACTATCTCTCTCTCTCTCTTGGCCATTGCACTGATGGATGTCTCAAATTGAGAATAAAGTGATAATTAGACATTAACATAATCCTTTCATCTTATTTCATGGTTTACACAATGCCAGTGTCTTAGAGAAAATTAAACTTTGTTGTCTCTTCAATGACATCTCTTGTTCATATTTGGTATCATGTTAAGGATTTTAATATTATTCTTTTTTCTAACCATATGATTTATTAATCATCCTGAAGGAGGCAATTCTAGTGGTGAAAAATGTTACATTTTAGTAACTTCATTTATATAGAGGTAAGCCAAATATGTCTCATCAAATAATACCACCAATTCTAATGTTGATGAACCATTTACATATTAATTAGAGTCCTTGATTGGTGTCTAAAAAGGAAAACCAATGTGTACCTTTATGATATAATTATGTTCAAGATTCTCCTTCCTAAGTAATGGTTATTATGATACATAATTCACTCCAAAGTGTGCATGTATGTTATGGTTGGAAAGATAATTTCTAGTATATATTTATCTAGATGATTTTTTTCCACCCATATTTGTGATAAGGTTTAGCCTTGAGTGGAATTTGTGGATTATCTACGCTAGTGTACCTCATTATTCTATGCACCATATTTATGGAGGTTTCAATGAGTAACTTTTACTCTCTAAACTTTCAACCTAACTTTATGAGGAGAATGATATGCTTAAGTATTGTTATCATACCATTAAATGATCCTATGATTTTTATAATCACCAAGTATGTATTTTTTAGTATATTGGCGTGTGTGGACACACCAATACACCCAAAATTATAACCCCTCTTTTGACAAAGAACTCCCTTATAGAATTATTTAATGGTGAGGTAAATATGGTTATGTGTCTACTACCACCTAATAACATATTGGTTGTAAGTGCATAAGTGTGCAAACAAATAGTATATTTGCTCATGACATCAGTTTATGTGCAGGCCTTGTATGTAGTGTCATTTTTTATTCTTAAATATATTAATTACAATAAAAATTGGTGTTCTAACATGGATGTAGGTATCCTATATGGAATCCTACTAAATCTAGATTTGAGAACATGGAATATTATGGGTTTTATTTTGTCTTCAACCTAGTGTTTTCATATCTAGATCATGAGTTATCACTCCTTATCAAACATAAAATTCCTATTCCTCTCTCATCATAATCATTGTGAGAAATATAGGTTAGTAGACACATGATCTTGAGCTAAACCTAAGATCGATTTTTTCATCATAACTACATACATAGATAATAGTCCAAATAGTGCCTTAGACTTATGTAGCTCTCCCTACATAGTGGTTTGTGTATGTATCATGAAATGTGTGATAAGAAAGTACATAGAGTGACCTAGATTGTAATTTAGAAAATATGGCTCATGGGATGCTCTTTCAGCACTTCAAATATATAGATGAGATATACTTATGATTTATATGGAAATAGGATAAAATATTGAAGATTTTCTACTTGAGTTATTAATTAAATACCTTTTGTAAGTTAACTTATGAGAGGTAATAATTTGTTAGTTATGTGATAAGTGAGGAATTAATGAGGGTTGATCTTTTATTTATATCAATCCCCTTTGAGAATATTTCACATTAAGGCACTTAGGCTGACTATAATGATATGTTTCATTTTTAAATTGGATAAATTTAGGAAACTAGATGCTTACATCAAGATAAGACACTTACATCGATATAGGCATCTAATTGTAACACAAATGTCCTGATAGCTAGAAAATAGGCACAATTTTATAACTTTCAAAAATAGAAGATGAGAAGGTTCGATTCATCATCATAGCATTAGTTTCACTAAGAGTTAATAAATAGGCACTAAGAGATAGTGTATGTAAATATTTTCATAGTGGGAGGGTATAAATATGAAGGTACATCTATGATATCTATTTACCAAGTGTACAAGATTGAGGTGATTTATAATTCATAAATAGTGTATACAATTTCTTATCCCATTCATCTAGTAATGAAATTGTTTATTTAAATGAAAATAAATGTGTACATGGGTATGTGTACCAGACATTTCCTTTGTGTGGGTCCAATGAGTGATTTGTTGGTGACTGGCCTATAACCAAGAGCTTGTTATAGTATATAATGCATCAAAATAATTGAAATTGAAATAGAGTAAGTTTTAGGAATAAACATGTGTATCAATACAACTAATTTACCTTTTTGGAAATTTGATTTGAAAAATATGTATCATTATGAATCATTGAAACTAATATTGGGAGAAAAAAAAATCTGTAATGTGTATAAATATAAGAATGTTGGAGGACAGATGATCTTAACTTTTGAGAAAAGGTGAGTTTCCAACCAATAGTTGAGATTAGCTCACCTGTAAAACCCAATTATACTTGTATCTTAGTGAATGTGAGTGAACTATGTCAACTCATAGCATAAACTTGTTTAAGTTGAATGATGTAATCAAGTCTAACCTATAAACTTGTAAAAATTAAATGATTTAATCAACTCAACCATACCAAAAATTGAACTAGCTACTATAGTATATTCGATTAATATAGTTTATAATAATCTAACCTAGTAAGATAAAGTCTATATAAGTGTTTGAAATATGAAATGTAATCTGATTTTGTAATTTTAGGTGCTATTTTACATAGCATATGTACCTCTTGTATGTCTCATGATAAAACCTAGGTATAAAACTGGTACCAATGTATATAATTCTACCATAATTATGTATCTAAATCATATAAAGATGATTTTTAGATCATTCACAAATTATGTAAGTGTGGAGAACATGTTTCCATAACATGCCCCCACTATATATCTGAAACTAAAACTAGTGTATTTTTAGAGAACATGTTTTCAAAAAATTCTCCCAATGTATAGTTGAATTTGGTGAACTATTAAATAATATGGAATCTATGCCTTCATGGCATGCCCCACTAATATTCCCCAATTTTTAGGTGAGGGGAAGTATAAAATTTTAATCACCTTACCTCAAAAGGATAATATAATTATATAATATGTATATGAACCATGTAGCATATATAAGGAACATGTATAGGTCGATTAATCATTAAATCATGTAGAATGTGATCACATCAATTCCTAATATGCATGATGTTAATAATGGAGACATATATCTAGTAATATTAAAAAATCATAAAAAACTCAAGCACATGCACAAGAGCACTTTAAAACAAAACAAAATACAATGGTCCAAGGATTCCTAAAATAAGGGGCATGTTTAAATGTCACAAAATCGAAAGGATGTGACTTATTTAAATATCCATAAACTAAGGAAATACATATTAAAATATCGACATATAATATTTCATGACATATACAAATGCCATAATAGGTAAACATAAGAATAAGGGCCCTAATCAATGGAGCATATTCAAATGTTCAAACAAGTAATACAATACAGAAAATATCAAGAAAGGAACACACTCAAGTAATTGAAAAAAGTAAAACACAAATAATAATAAACCAACATAACATAATTTATTAGCATACAGATAATATCTTTTAGTAAAAAGCATTAAGTATATAGCATATAAAGTACACTGTGAAAGATATAAGCATGGATAAAGGCATGTATAAGTACATAATTTGAAACATGATAATGAAAATTGATCATTAAATTATATAACTTGGGTGTATCATGATCAAATTAGTATATTCCCCTAATTTCCACATTACATGATTAAAGGGAAGGCTCAATATCTGAAGGTACATAGATCATGTATCTGTGTATGTTTGAATCACACTCAAAATATGTGTGAAACATGTGTATATATAAATAATTTATATTATATATAAAAACATGGAACCAATAAGATATATGCCAAGGATATATTACAACATGTAAATTTTGAAATTTTGAAATATTTATTATTGGTAGTTTTTGGGAATATTTGAGAAGACTAATCAAGTAAGTCTTCATTATCAAAAGGTGTAGGATAACTTGATGAATTTTTTACCTTTTTCTTATAGAAACAAATTTCCACCTCTTCCATTTTTATTTTTAATGGTATTCTAGAATTCATCAATGGGGAAGGGTGGCCATATTCATCATGGTGTAAGAAAATCTCCCCATGCCTAATAGTAAAGGTGACACACATATATATTATGCAGTGATGTATTCTAATTGGTGAACCAATGATGTCTATATTTTAATGTAAAATTTGGGTCCTGATCTAATATCCATATGATCATATGGGAACCACCTTCAGTCTACATGCTATTGGTATGTATATGCATCAAAGAAATTATGGCATCAACAAAGAATATGTTAATTCAATTTTATTATGTCCTAAATGTTGAATAAATGTAGTGATATAAATTATTTCCTAATTATCCCTATCAAACTTGAGATGATGACAATAAAGGCCTTCAATATTAGCAATATAATTATATCTCCATGTCTTGGTCACTTTTTAGTATGGTTTTCATCTGAAAATTTTGAAGTAGTTTGTATTTTCTACTTGTTGGGAATAATTTATATGAGACCCTCACTCTTATATTTATAAATTTAGTTTTAAGATGCCTAACATTTATTTGTATGATTGTCAATGATGTAATTATATTTCCAATATGGTAATCCTATTTTAATTAAAAAATTTACTTCCTGATCTATGCATGTTTGAAGGTAAAGGTATCATGCTATGTTCAAGTAACACAGAAATGATTGTATATATAGTATCTTGGTTTATTTTGATCCATAAATTTTTTATGGAGTATTCTAAGAGACCTTCACATTAGTTACATGATGTATTTGTATTTGACCCTTGTAAGGTTGAATCAATGTGTCAACCCAAGATGGATGTATGGAATAAGAAGCATTTACATGCTCATTTTTTTTTTTAATTATTGAATTTATATTTATTTAGTTATGTATCCTCTATGGATGAGTTTAGTTTATATGTACTAGGAGAAATAGGTGTAAATAGGTTATGTGAAATATGCCCAAGTGGATCAATTTTTTTTTTCAATGTCTCACCTATCATATCACTTGTTGGATCATCATCATTATCATAATAATCTATAACATGCCCATTTTATTTATCAATATTTACCATTAAAATAAAATAAATTATTATGTTTTATATTTATTTTGGTATCATTGGTTCCTTTAGAAATTAATATTGTTTTTTATGTCTATCTATGAGTATTTTGGTGTGTGGTGTTTTATTTTCATCTAGAGATAAAATTGCCATTGTGCTTGACTCACCTATTTAGAAATTATGTAAATTATCAAGTGGGATGGATACATTGTGTAGGTGGTATAACTATAGTAAGACCATCTATATCAAAATGTATTGTTTTAAAAAAATTTAAAGGCTCATTATCAACATACATTATTAATAAGGTCCCATTATGTATGAATTTTACACATTGATGTAAAGTCGATGGGCTAGCCTCCATTGTATGTATCCAAGGTCTACCTAAGATTAGATTATAATTTAAATATTAAGACATTATTTTAAAAGTGGTTAGGACCATTTTGGGTACCAATGTGACATCTGATGTGATTTTTGCAACTAGAGAGTTATGTGAATAATCAAATCCCTTGATATAGAGAACCAATATTTAAAGATTTTTTTTGATAATACCTATGGTGGTTATGAAATTTGGCTATAAATTTTTAGGCCCAACCATATATCAATGACCATCCTTTCTATTCATTTTTTATGTATAGTCAATTATATGACCAAAGGGAAATTTTCCTAAATGATATCCTTAGATGGTAAATTTTTTAGATCAAAGGTAATGATTTTTACATTATGCATAATATACATAAAGTAAACTAATTCAATATAATTTAAAACCTGTGTATCACATAATGCCTCATATAGGATATCATTATAGATAGTGGAATGATTTAGAAGTCTAAATATTTAGATCTTAGTATGTGTGTTACTTATTTGGTCGATAAGGTCATACCCCTTAGATTTTATCATGATTTTTGGCTTAAGAGGAACTTTTATGTATTAACAGGATCTAGATTAGTTTGAACACTTGTACATTTTAAATTACTGACAACATGGACCATAGAATCCAATATAATTCATGGTTGAATAATGGGTATGGGATGGTGACTATTACTTAAATAATATCTAGGTGGATAAAAAGGTTGATAACATACATACTAACATCTAGATAATAGATCTATAACATTAAAAATTGAATTATGAAGAGATATTAAGTGATTTTTTAATTTAATAACCCTGCCATTATATTCACAAATTTGACTATTTCATTAAATGATAGGTCTTATTACATAATTATAGTTATGTACTAGAATTATAATTAGAAAATAGAGACCAAAATGGGATATAGATGCACCCATATTTCACATGTTTTATAATAATGAAACAAAATTTTTAACTTGTGAAATCTTGTTAAATCATAAATATAAAACTAGAAATAGAGAAGTAGGAAAAAAACCCTAGATCAAAAATTTTATACGTTCACATAAGCTGGGTTCACCAAATTTTTAACCCTAAAATCTATATTAGGTAATCTATGGTTAAATAGGTTATAAATAACCTAGGGCATAGGGATGGTAGACCCTCTTTAAATAAGGGTAATTAATTTAAAAACTTGGATAAACATATACTAAATTTATTATGTTGATAAATGATAAAAATAGAAACTAAAACTATGGTATATATGGAAATGATAATGAAAACAAGATAATTATCTATTTGTTCTGATAATAAAAATCTAGATCTAGAACAATAAAAAATTAGACTAGAAGAGTGTTTTAGATGAGTTGTCCAATTTTAGATTAACCACTTTATGACCTTAGACACTTTCATCACCTTAGATGATCACATTAATGCTTTTATCTAACTTGGAAATAAGTAGATTATATATAATACTTATTAGTTTTGGATGCAACAACATGGAATATTTTATGTTTTATTTAGCCTTTTCTATGGTGTGGTTAGATCTGGATCATGGGATGTCACTCCTTGTCAAATATAAAAACCCTAGTTCTTCATATTCGTATTGGATATTGGAAAAATGGGGTATTGATAACATAGTGTCTAGCTTCCACAAATACCCCTCTATCAATGAGCATTTTATAAATATCCAATACTATGAAAATGGCCTTAGACTTACATAGTATTTCCTATGTGTTAGCTTGTGTGTGTATAATGCAATGTGTGATAATCATGTATATAGAGTGACCTAACCTATAACATGAAAAATGTGGCTCATGGAATTCTACTTTAGTAATTTAGATCTATGGACATGTTATCCCTATGATTGATATGTAAATAATGGGAAATAGGGAGGATTTTCTCATTTGAGTGGTTTATTGCATGCCTTTTCTAAGTTTCCTTGTGAGAAGTAAGAAGTTTATAGGTCTATTCTAGGTGAGGAATGAATGAGGATTGATCATGTATCTATACCAATCCATTTGGAAAATATCTCTTACAAAATCACTTTTGGATGATCATAGGAATAAGTTTTACTTTTAAATTGATAAAATTTATGGCATTAGAGACTTGTGTTGGGATAGAACACTTGTGTTTGTATAGGACACTTGCATCAACATAGGCATATAATTGGGATGCAAGTGTCTTGGTAGGTAGAAATTAGGAATAAGTACACAAATTCCATAAATAAAAGATAAGAAGGTATGAGTTGTCAGCATAGAATTTTTAAAACTAAGATATAAGTAATAGGCATAGATAAATATTTCATGTGAGCCTTTCAATAGTGGGCATTATAGAAAGCTAAAGGTGCATCGATGATATTTATTTTCCAAGTATACAAGACTAAGGTGTTATATAATTCATAAATAGTATCTACACATTGAAAGATTAGTAAGATTATTTTCTTATATTATTTAATTTTGGTTGAAAGTGATAATGGATCAAGTGTACCAAAATGAAAAATAAATAAAAATGATAGAAAAAAGGATTATGTGTAGAATAATAAGCAATAAATTAGAGAGAAAATAAGTTGCATACAAGTAGGTACTATTCAAGGAATCCAATCAACATCATTATCCCAAATAATAGTTTTTGATGGAATGGTACAATGTATCCAATTAAGGATATCATCAATATAATGCTTATATGTATATATACACCTTGATAATAACGAACAATCTCTTGTGTAGAAGCTTATAAATCTAAAGAATAATAATATTATATAAATAAAACATCTAAATATTTACTCATATCTATCTAAACTTGCATCCTCATGCTTGGGAGGAGATGATGTAAAAAATTGTGCCTATGTAGGAGCCCTTTGAATATCCTATGATTTTGTATTAGATAAATACCTTGTGTTATGTGGCACTTTATACCTATGAGTAGAGATCCTTTTTTTTTAATCCAAGTGAGAATGCTTGTGTGTAATCATATTTTGCTCAAAATTATATAGGGAAACTAAAATATCTTCATCCTCAAAACTAGTAAATAAACCAAAATATGCTCATGATCATAAGTACATACAAAAATTAATTTTGGAATATACCTTTTTGACTATAAGTCATGATCTTGAATGGCTTTATAAACTAAGTCATTTCAAATTTGTTCATGAAGTGTGCCAACCAACTATTTTAGAGTATTAGTAAGTATGATTCCATAGGTTATTCATAAAAATGTTAACTACTTGACTATCATGATTATACCTAGACATTTGTGAAGTGTAGAATGAACTACTTTGAATTTTTATAACTAAGGTATCAATAATAATAGATCAAATACACCCATGCTTGGTAACACTAATAAAGGAGTGGTAAATATGAAAAGTCCCACTTGTAAAGGCAATATTATATTTCCAAGAGAATCTTGTGTATGACCATCAAATGTTTTCACAATTATAGATGTATATTTTATATCTTGCTCTCTATAACCATGAGAATGTATAAGCATTATGATGCACACATTTTCACTTGATCCATTTTATATCATAACACTATGGATAAGTTTAATGTAAATATATGCTCTAATGAATAATTCATGTCTATTAGAATCATCATTAACAATTTTAGAATCATCAAACACAATAAATGTGTGAGATGTTATATTTTGTATAATTGTACCAATGCTACTATTAAGTTGATGCCCATATGAATATGGAGGAGGATGAGCATTATATGCATTATTTAATTCATAATTTTTATTTTTATCTTATGTGTTGTTATTGGGAAAAGTCTCTTTAAACATTTTCATTTTTACATTCTCATATTCTTTTAGTTTATCCTCTTTAATAGGTCTACCAATGTAAATAATATTATTATTAATGAGGTCTTGAATATCATTCTTGAGATTGATACATATATTAGTGGAATTCCCAGTACATATATGATAATCACAAAATGTGTTTTCATTAAATATTTCATATTAAGATACAGATATATATTTTTTCAATGGTGGAGGGAGTGTAATAAAATGACATTCAAGGAGATTTTATAGTAGCACATGAGCATGTGAAGGTAGCCTTTAAAATTTACTCTTTGGTGGAGATTTTTGTTGAATATTTTATGGTGGTTGTGATATATAATTAATGATAAATTTATCCTAAATTTTTAATTCATTATTTTTGATTTTATAATTAGGATTGACTTGAAACTTTATAGTTTCAGTAGAAGGAGCATTGGAGGTATATTTGAGATTATTAAATGTAATAAAGTTGAATTCACATTGTTGAATTTTATGACATAGTTCATTAAACCATTTAAACTTATAAAAAATGATACATTCTTGAAGATGAGTGAAAAATATTTGAGTAAAAATATATTTAATCTAATTACCATCCATTTGATTTGTCATTTTGGCTAGCATGGTCTTTTATCTTAGAAGATACACATTAATAATATCATTTAGACCTTGTTTAAGCTGTGAAATTTGAACATAGGATAATTTATTTCCAATATTGATACAAAAATGTGCTAAAAACTAATTTTATAAAGGATTTAAGGATATAATAGATTAGAGAGGAAGATCATAGAACCAAATAAGATAATTATATTTTTTATTTCATTATCTACATGATCTAGGTAAGCTATAAGGAAGGCATGCAAATGTTGTTTAGGATCACCTTTCCCTTCATAACTAGAAAGCTTAGGAGATATAAAGCCAACTATAATTGGATATGATGAAATTTGAGAACACAAAGAATTTTTTAATAAATAACAATAATATAAGGGAAGGATATGATGAATTTTTTTAGCTCAATATTAATATGCTTAGTTTGTAAGATAAAAAGGGATTTATTAAGATAAGAATTATTTGTAGTAATGGGTAGGGTAGGGGTGACTAAGGATATAAAAATAGAGATATATGAAATTGTAGAAGTAAGGACATTGGACGGACTAAAATAAGAAAATTTTTAAGTTCATCTTTAGCAATATATATAAATGAATTAATATTTTATGTATGTGTCTGAGCATAATCTTAAATTTCAATAGGTTTGACTTGGGTATAAAGTTAAAAAAGGGCCTTGATATTCCCATAAAGAGCATGAGGGGTGGGTACTAAGAAATATTGTGAGGATAAATTGATAACATATGATTTCTCTCATTCCTAATTCATTGAATATTTAAAAAAAACTATAGGAGTAAAAGGATGAAATTATAAGCTATAAAAATCTTTTGGATCAAAAGAAAGAGGTAAAGTATGACAGATAACATAATTAGTTACTTTATATTTTACCCATGAAAGACATAATGAAAATCATGCTAAAAATATATGTAAGATGATATAATAAAATTCATGATGCTACATAATACATAAGAGAAACATCTGTATGTTAAACCCATGATGAATAAAAAAATTAAACAAGCAAATCTACTAGATATGAAGACAATTAAATCAAAAATAAATAATAAAGGGTGTTATAAGAAAGGGTTTGTTTTATTTGTAAGTTCTTAGATATAATTTATCATATGTTCTTTAGTGTTATCCCAATGTTACAAAGCACTAACTATAGAGGTATAACCAAGCATGTAGACCATAAACCCCAATTTTGAGAGTAAGTTCAAGGTCAATTCCTTGGTTGATACGCCTCTCATATGAAACACAAATCAAATGGATTAAAAAGGATTCTTATTGGTCTAAAAAAAGGGTCTTATGTGTTTTAGATATATCGTGGGGCATGTGGAAGCTAAATTATATGTTTATCTCTATATTATGGCTATTAGTATTAGAATGAACCACATCTCACCATAAGCTCTATAAAAAAAATGTCACATATCCCATCACAAAATTAGATAATTAGTTTTAAAACTACTAGAACACATTCTCTAAGACAAGAAAAGATAGATAAATAGGTGAAATATTTTTGAATAGGAAACAAAGAAAATAAACTTTAAGTAAAAAGAAAGAGCCTTTGTGTCAATATTTATATGAGGTAATAAGTCAAAATTTTAGTTTTAGATTAATCAAAAGTCAAAAATATTTAATCATTATGTTCAAAAATAGTATCTAACATTTAGGACTATATTATTTCAATGTAAAAAAAATTTAGAATTAAACTAAGACCCTAAGATAAAAATCGACAAGCAATAAGTAGTGTTCTAACTATAGAAAGTTCACAAAAAAAATTACATTAGAATTAATTAATAATTAAAATTAAATCTTATTATAAATTTAAATGAATATGATATTTTATGATTATATAGCACCTTAGTATTGTACACTTGGAAAACTCATGACCTTGGCTGTTCTTCTTAGTTATACATATGCCTTAATTCCACAAGCCTCACATCTATTATATCTTGTGCCCCTTGGCCTATATCTTAGTCTGAATAGCCTTATATCAATGATATAAACATCCCATATTTCTTGGAATACTTAAAATGTACTTATCTTACACATCTATAAGTTTTGAGCCTTTGCCTACTCTCTTCCTCCTTGGAAACTAACATCTAGGATTGATAGTAGCATTAACTTTACTATCGTGGCCCAATGCAAGTTTCAAGTGACCTAAAGTCATATAATTTCTAGTATAGAGACTAGTGTTGGCATTACTATCTTAGCCTAACAAAAGTGTATAGTGCCTTTAAGTCATAACAATTTTAGATGAAACATAACATAATGGTTAGATTAAGTGATTTAATGTTATTTATCCCTTGATAATATTGATATCAATACAAGATCAACCCTCATTAATTCCTCACCTACAAATACCTAGCAATCAGAGTAAAAGAGCACTCAAGAAGCACATAGGTTACCAAAGCTTTCCTATTATACCATATTATAATATTATATAAATTAAAATCCTAAGTATATTTATTAAGTAGTAAAAAATTAGTCATACGGCCATATTTTCCAAGTTATAAGCTAGGTCACTATTGTACTTACTTTACATACATTACATGATTCATACACAACCCAACACACAAGAGACAACTATATGAGTATGAGGCCTTCTTATGGAGTATTATATATGTAATAATCACCCTTTAATAGTTGTGTCATTATGAGTTAGCTACCCACTAACTAATTTTTCCCCAAGTCACATTGAAGATGGAAATTTAGGGTTTTTCCATTTCACTAAGAGAGACAATACATGACCTAGACATGAATTCACAAAAGTGAAGGCAAAGCCAAACCAAGAATCATTTATGTGTTTTTATCCTATTTGAGTATATATTAAAATAGTACACTAACATCAATATAATTATGCTAGGATGATACAACTATCTAGATAGCTAGAGGCACTAGATCTAGAATATGATGACTAATCTAGAACTATCTTCATGCATGTTTCCTTATTGTTCCAGATCCATCACTATGTTAGCATTAGAAACAACTAATTACTTTTTTATGTAATTTATATATCTATAATAGTTATACTTTCCAATAATATCCCATCATAGTTTTATAAATTTATCATATGGTACATTTGAGTTTAGCATATTAATTGGCTTGTTGTAGATCTTTTACTCACCCCAGTGCCCTACCATTTATATATCCTTAACTCTTTTTTACATAAGTAGGATATCCCTCTTATCAAAAATAGGGTTAAATAGTAAACTATTAAAATATGATCTAGGATGATACAGAAGATAAAATAGAATAAAATGAATATATCTAAATAATTTATAAAATTTATAAATTTGTAAAAATAGAAATTAGGGTTAGAGTTATGGAATTTTCCTTAAAATTGATTTATTTCATATTGTATTAAATTTTTGAAATTTTTTAATATATTAAATGAACTTAAAACACATATTTATTTAATAAAAGTGGATTGATGTCTATTGGGGTAGTCTACAAGAGGTAGATAAGAGTGCAATGTGTTGTTAACTATTTATTTTGACTTTGTCCTATTAGACTATGATTGAGAACTAAAAATTTGGGTCTATTCACTTGCATCTATATGTGGCATGTTTCTATATGGATCCTAAATTGATGAAAAAAAGAGTTATAAAATCCAAACCATAATCCTTCACAAAAGACACAAAAGGAGATCAAATGCAAAAGGGGGAGAAATTTGGGGAAGTGGGAATGATCTAGCTATCCTTATAAACCCCCTTGTTTACTAAGTTTTGCCTACATAGCCCAAAATAGCCCCTAGATGATGTTTTTATCCATTTAATGAAGATCATGCCAATGTAACTAGAAAATCTGATTAGATTGCTTGACAAAGGATTCCTTTAACCTAAAATAAATAATGTTAGACTTTGTCTAGCATTAAAAAGTTACAATAGAATTGTATCAGAGATATTTAATTAGAAAATGTTTTATTTTTGAATTAGAATGAGATATGCCTTGTAATATTTCTAGGTCCTTTTAAGTGTGACCTTGATGTTATTTTATAGGAAAACATTTCAATTTTTTTATAACTAACCTATTGATATATGCAATAAATCCATTATAAAGTGTGTCATTTTGAAAGATAACCATTAGAGCATGGAAGATAAGTCTGCACTACTTGATAGGTGCCTAGTGTGCTCATGTCTGCCAATGTGAATTTGTCCTAAAGGAATGGAGTCCTATAAAAAAAAGTTATGGAAAATTATTGATTGAATAATGATTAATAACGATAAATAGGGAATTATGGAAAATGATTTTAGTAATTTCAATAATTTTAAGGCTTTATTATAGATTATAGGTTATCAGAATGTTAAATTGGCCAAAAAAGGTAAAGGTTTCAAGAACAAGCATTGTCAATTATTTATTGGTTAAATTTAAGTGTATACAAAATTACATCAATTGTCCATGTATTTCATATTTGGAGACATTTATTTATATTGAAACCATTTTATCTCTAAACATATCACTCCTAACTTAAGTCTATCTTCACCCAACCTAAACTAAATGTTCTTAAATGAATCTTTTTAGATTTTTTGTCAAATCATTATTTTTACAATAGGTAAGTTAAGGGCAAGGAAAGTATATTAGATAAAGCCCTTAGTCACATGAGGCACATTGATACTATGGTTTCCATTTTATCCCCTTTTAGAGAGATAGTTTTTAGATGTTTTATTGAGCATGAGTTTTATATACAAGTAAATGAATATGAGGGATATTAGGTCAAGTAAGATGGGATTATAAGATATAAAGGTAGGGAAAATGTTCCTAACTTAGGTTGTTTAAGGACATCGATGCTCATAGAGGTTAATAGTGATCATTATTCATGACACCCTTAACTGACCAATTTTATGGTAGAAATAAAACCATTGTATTTAAATTGAATTGGATTAAAAAGGATAAAAAATGTAGCATAGTACTTAGAGTGATAACAGGTTCAATCCTAACACGTGCATCTAGAAATATTTTATAGTCTATTTTATATACTTTAATGTAAGTGGTAGGTCATAAACATGGATTTTTATATGGACTTTGGATGCATAAATATAAACATGATTTGATTATATTTTTTTGCCAAGATTATTAAATTTTCCCTTTTTAATCTAAGAAAATTGATAGATAATGCACTAGTATTAGGAAGGATATTTATTCAATAAATATTTAGATTGAACAAAATTCTAGATAAGATCATCTCAAATAAATGTGTTTACATTATATTTACTTTGGTAGACATTACATTCAACAATTGGAATAAATTTAACTTTAGTTCATCATATCACCTTGAGACTGATGTTTAGATAGAGAGGGTGAATTAAAAAAACTAGTATATGTTATAAATATACTACATGTGAAAACAAGACAAATGGAAAGATTACAATCCATTGGTATAATTTACATGAAATAACACTCATCATTCCACATTTTAAATTATACCATTTTAGCCTTTTTAAGTAGGAAGTGTTAAACACATATTAGTTGGGATTTTTTGGAAGTTATTGTTGTAAGTACAAATGTTTTATTTAAAATGGAAGAATAAATTAAACTAATCATATAGTGTCTCATTGAATTAATACATAACTATAAGATTTGTGTTGATAAGAAGATGACTGATACACAATTCCTTATGGGTGAAGAATATTTTATTTAAGTGAATCCATGAAAATTTCAATTTGATTTCACAAGTCATCCAAATTAGCTATAATATTTATGGGTATTTTTAAACTCTTGGAAGTCTTTAAATCAATTTCTTACATATTTTATCTACCTATATCTATTTTATATATGGATAATTTTGTTCATGTTTCCTTATTGAATTTTTTTTGTATATCCCTCACATATACTTGATTGGAAATATCTATAGGTTTAAGATCTAGGCATAGTTCTAATAAATACCCTCAATGTACTTAAATTTCAAAATATTCACTCATGAAACAAGGATGTCTCTCAATGTAAAGTAAAATGGAACCAATATTCTAAAGAGTGTGACACTTAGGACTATGATGCATTCCACTAAGATTTTTTGTATATTTTTACATAATTTTTTATTACTTGATTTACTTTTCTTCCTTTTTGTACTAATCCACTAGGATAATGATTATTCCTAGTGGGAATTTATGCCACACCCCATCTCCATATAATCTCAGAAAAAAAAGTATTTAAATAAAAAACTTAATTTTTTGGTTTATTTAATTCATTTTATATCTTTATAGTTTAACAACTATCATATTATAAAATTATTTAATTTTTTTTTACATAAGATGATATATAATTATTTTTTGACAAACATGTTTATAACTTTAGTATAATTTATTCTTAATTATATTCATGCATTATCATGTATGAAATTGTCTTAAACTAACTACCACCTATTGGCTTGAGATGGATGCAAGAAAAAATATTTACCCCATAGTAGATGTACCTAGAGGAAGGGAATCACAAAAGAGAGGAAGAGAACTAAATATAGACATTTATAGAATATAACCATGGATAATACCACATATACACATACTTATACCCACTTGACTAGTTCATCCTTATTTTTATTATGTGTACTAGTATTGCTTGAGTTTTAATACTTGTAATTTTATAAGTTAATTTATTTATTTATTTTCACTTTTGTCTTGTGTTTATTATTAATTTTTTTGTACCCATAATTCCCATTTTATAAGGTGTTAGCATCTATATAATATAATTAACATACCCTAATTGATTTTATCCACTTATGATATTTTGAGCAAAGGATGCCACTGTTTTTTATTTGATCGGGTAAAACTAGGTTTTACATGGACCTAAAATCATGAGAGTGAAATACAATAGTTTAAATAGGCCCTCCATGGCTGAACAAACAAAAATAAAAACTAGAACCTAGAGCAAAACAAAACTAGAAATAGAAAATTAACCATATTTATGTGGAAGGACTCTCTTGGGTTTCTTCAGTAGAAGAATAGTCCTTTACTAGAATGTTGGATTTGTCATTGAGACCTTAAATCAGGGGTGATTCCCAAGACCTTCAATCACTTCCATGGGGAATATCATCCTAGGTTGCTTCCTACCATTCACCTATAAAGGGGTTTGCTTTGGGGGAACCCCCTAGGGGAACCCAAGGGGGATTTTAGTACCTTGGGGGATTGTATAGTAGGGGATTATGGAGGGGGATAAGTATAATGTATAAAAGTTTTAATATTGGTCTCTACCACTCAATGAATCTCATTTAAGTTCTCTATAAGCTTTTCCAAGTTGAATCCTACCTGATAAACCTTCAAATTGAACTTTTCTAGAATTTGTTTGTTTTTTCTCAAATTCCTCTATTATAATGGCCTTACCCTTCTAATTTGAGGTAGTAAGAGACCCAATTTCAATGTATTTGGGATTAGGAATGAATAAAATATTAAGTGGAAGGTCATCGGGTGTGGATCTGGATAATTTGTTTTAGGGGGAACATTTAGGAGGTGGGTGAGATCCCTCTATAGGATCTTCCTTTTGAGAGTCCTCATTAGAAGAGGATCCTCCTAGGGTAACCTTCCAACATAAAATGGCCTACCCATGTTTTAAAAGTAGAAGGATAAAACCTTGATGGAGGATGGGATTATTTTTATTATCATAAAGGAAAAGGACAATGTTTTATAGAGATTTAAGAAGGAAATAAGGGAGACTATTTTTAAAACTAATGAAATGATTAATTAGTAGGAAATGGTGAGAAAAAATTAGGGTGTACTTATCTTCTAGAGCCATGTACCTCATGGACTAAAGGTAGATATCATGCCAGTATCATGGTATTTTGACACAAGGAAAACCCTTTTTATCAATTTGTAGGAAGTCATTGGTTCAAAAGAAACATTGTAGGGATTCTTGTTTCTTAGACTGGTCTTTGAATTATTTATAGCCAATAGAGGACATACCCATGGAATCTCTAATAAAATCCTTTGAGATGTTTATGGAGATGCCCTACATGGTGACCTTCCTTTGGCTAAAGGATGCCACTGTTAGTGGAATGTATTGGATAGGATAATTGAGTCACTAATGATATATCTTTACTTTGGCTTGAGAATTATAACATTTAGAGGGTGATGGGACCTTAATTAATTTTTATATATAGTAATTGCTTTGTAAATAATTTAATGAGTTTTAAATATAATATTGGTCACATACACAATCAAAGAAATGGATATGTATTTAATTCACATTAATGTGTATTTAGTCATTGAAAAATGCATTATTTATTTTTTTATTCAAAAGAATTATTTTTAATATAATGCATTGATTCAAAAAAAAAAATCTACTATTTTGTAGTGACTTAGTTATATCTAGCCATGGATTCTACAATTTTAACTACAAGATGAATTTTTAGAATCAAACTAAGGTGGGAACTTGAATTAGGCGTGGGTATCTTTGAATTAAACATCCTTAGGATCCCTTTCATGATCCATGCCCTAAAAAATATACTTTAGTGAGTGGATATTAATTATATGAATTTATTATTTTACATAGAAATATAGATTAACATCAGATATTTATAGAGAAATATCTATAATGACTAGTGAAGGTAAGCCAAGAAATTTAATTTTAAACATGATTAAATAGAGCATAAATATGATGCTTGAGCACATTTTTAGAAAAAAATAAGAGAAAGAGAAGGATTTTGGGGGAGAAAAGAGAAGGATAATTTAGTGGGTATCACTTGAAAGTTTATTCATCCTTTTCTAGTTGTATTTATATTTAATATATTTTTGAATTCAAATGAATAAGATAAATATATTTAAACTATTGAATTTGAAATACAAGAAATACAAATATCTAGAAGTAAAAAATAGAATTGAAAGTGAGATAAAAAATTAATAATTTGACACAATATATGAAAACCTAGCTTAGATTTGATTTATTATTGATTGTGTAACTTAAATATGACCAAGAAAAACATGATAATTCCTATGTACTATGTTTTGAAAAAATTGAATAATTTAAATTATGACTAGAAAAGTCCACAAAATGAGGATAGGGATGAAATATAGCCTTGTATGTTGATTTTGGTTACATCCTGATTAAATATGCAATTGATTTCTCTATTTAGTTGTGTGTGATTGTCTGTGATGGTTAAATTATTATTATGTGTGTTAATATTCCACAAAAATACCTATAAAACATAAAGCTTTATTATTTTACAAACATATTAAATATCAATTTTAAAATAGGGCAATATGGTTAGGTGAATAGTTGATCCACCCTAAGAAAACCTTGCATAACCTGAGTGATACCTAAATAGCCCAAATGGGCATTAGGCCAATGTAGTTATCCCTCTTAGTGTGAATTTGTGATATGTTATTATTAAAATGTATGAATATAAATATAATATTGATTTAAATTCTTGATATTCTATGCCCTTAACCTCAAAAAAAAAATATTCATAATTGGCCAATGATTGTTAAAATACAATAGAACTAAAATTATAAATAATGATGCTCTTTTACTTAATATAAAATGATTTTTTGTAGGGATTATCAAGTAGTGTATTAAATGACTTTGATTCTTTTATAGTGGAAAATTTATTATATTTCCATTACCAAAACTTGATAAAAGTGTAGGAGAAATGACATAGAGATTTTAAAGTTTGAAAAATTACTGTTAGACCACATTAGAAAAGGGTGTACTAGAGGACATGGCCTACTTAAAAACCTATCCACATAGTGTGAACTTGTCCTATAAGGTCAATAATTAAAAAAACTAACATGGAATAAAGTATAAATAGAATAGGGATGTTTTCATGATGTTTCAAACAATTTAAGTACATTTAATACAATAATGAAATCTTTTACATAAATTAAAACTTAAAAAATTGATGAATAGGACAATAAAATGAAGGATATCGATATTAAACATTGTCAAACAATTAATAATTAATTTTTTGTTTACATTTGCCCCCACATTCTTCTAGTTATGAAAAAAAAATAAATACTAGAGTAAAGTAAATTCAAACCTAAATATGTTTACACACTTTATATTTTGATGTGAAGCTTGATAGCACAAGATGCCTTAATGCAACACCTACAATAATGCCACTAAAATTAATTACCATCCATACTTTAATATTAAAAACCTGAAACTTAAAAATTAAATTTTTTAAAGAGAGAAATAAAAGTATGCACTTGAAAGAGTATGAAATCTAATTTCCCTATAAATTTATAGTGGAGAAGTGCATGTTCCCTTTTTGAATCACTTGGAGTGAATATATGGTGCTTTAAACCTTTTTAAATTCCTAGCTAGGGATTAAAAAAATTTGAAAGTGGTAATAGGATGAGTTATAGGTCAATAGATGTCACTATACTATAACCATACCAACTAGTAAAGTTAGAACTTGTGGAAAAATTAAGAGTGATCAAGTATAAATTAAAAAATATTTGTAATTATTCATATATACGATTTCACTAATGAAAAATACTCTAAGTAAGGGTAAAGTGCTAACCATTCAATGTCACTAGACTCTAATGGAAAAAAAATAAAAAATATAGAACCATACACTAGCTTCACCAAAGTGCATCCATATACATTGAGCGTCACTATAATAAAATGTGGCTTACTTGTCACTATATGAATCACACTGCTATAGACAAATCTATATTTGATTTTTAAACTTTCTATCTTTGAAACTTTGCAAAAAGAAATTATTTACTAAAAATTGAAGTGTTATTATAATTAAATTTTCAAAAGAGGAGGAATGTGAAATAGTATCATTCCTCTTACTTATTGTACTAAATTAATATTTAATTCCTTTTAAATTTTCAATATACGAGGCTGAAGGCCATACATAATAAATAGGCAAGTTATAACTTATCATGTAGTAAATAAGAAAGGAACATAGAGTATATGAGATTATTATACATTATCCATATGTATAAATGTCAGTTAGTAGGTAGCATAGTCATGTGACATGTGTATAATATGAGTGATTAAAAATATATTTGTATGATATGAAGCTTAACATGGTAGAAATGTATTGTATAGATACACCCTGTATGAAATGTCCATGGAGAAATAAGAGATGCCCTCAACTTAGCAAGGGTGTTGGGTAAAAGGGAATACAAATATTTAAAATCCATGTAATAGTATGTTCTATATCACTCCTAAAATACTATGATAAAATTAGTGTGTTTATAAAAAAAAATCAGTATGCTATATACATAACTTGAAATAATTAATATATGTAGATAAGTGTGCTAGAAACATTTGGAAATGTTTTAATCTCTTGATTTTTATTATTTTGAAAATATTTGGATTTATGAAATATATGAATGTGTTTAAATTTTGATTGATATGTAATCATGTAAATTGAATAAAATCCATATTATGTTAGATAGACAATATTAAGTGTATGACATAAATATTTTGTATTGAAATTATTATAAGATGGTAATTTTTTGAATTACTCAATCCGTTTGAAAATCAATAGGGAAAATGCCCAAAGTGAAAGTGAAATGAAGGGCTAGAAGAATTTACATATTTTATTATTTTGATATATATGTGAAATTTTTATTAATGCATATGTGTGAGTCATGTTATATTTATAGATTTAAAAATTAGTTCATCATGTCTTTGTTTAATAATTTTAGCATTTAAAAATTAATATAATTATCAACTTGATTAGAAAAAAAAGTAGAATAATGAATTACTTGTTTATTGGATGTACTTTTAATAGTTGAATCATTATGTGTATGTGTTTCATTATTCTCAATTTGTGATTGTGTTAACTTACAAATCCATATTTTATAGGTAACTTAGTAGAAATTAAATTTTGTACATCATAAACTTCTTGTGTAAATGTGCTTTCATTACTTGCATTTGTAGAGTGATCAATGGTATATTTAGCTTGATGTTTCTTCATTAATAAAATCATTTAAAACCATTGGATTTGTATTTGATATTTTTATTAAATCTTGTGTTTATCATTTTGAAAATTTGATAATGAAGATGGAGATTTTTTCAACATGTCACCAATTTTTTAAAATGAAATAATTTTTTTATTTCCCTGGTCTTTTAACTTCTCTTATAATGAATAAAAATTATTAACACAATTTTCATTAATTTATTCATGGGTGAAAAAAACTTGGCCCTTAATGTTTTTCAATCGATGAGGAAGAGGGTAATAATTAGGATGCAATTTTATTAGCTTTTAATCTACTAATGTATTTAAAATATCATATGGGAAATCATTGAAAGAAAATTTTAGAGTGTTATATTGCTTTGATGTAAAGGATTAATTATGATTAGTATGATTTAGGGATAAATTATATTCATTTATATATGACTTTGGCATTTTCACAAGTGGATTGAACCTTAGGTGGAAAATGATTAGCATTAATGTGTGCCTTTTAGTTAGGAAATGATCTAGTGGATACATGTTTATAATCATTTTTATTAGCTAATATTTATACTTGATTAGGAATGTGTGTATCAACATGATATGAGTGGATTTTAGTATGTGAATATTATTTATGTAATTCATCTCAAGTTCACTAAAATGTTAAATATTTTATTAATTAAATGTATCAAATAAATAGATTTAAACTATTAAAATGAAATAGGAAATACATAGTTATGGAAGTAAAATATTGAATTGAAAGGGAAGTAAAAATCATATTTTGACATAATAAATGAAAATTATATTAGATATGATTTGTTTCTTATTGGGAAAACTGACTATGACTAGAAAATACCTAAAAATTAATGTGTATTATGTCATGACTGAATGCACTAATTTAAACTATGATTGGATAAGTCCATAAAAGGAGGATTAGGGTGTAGTGTATCCTTGTCTATTGACTATAGTCATGTCTTGATTATTTATGTGACTAATTTATTGATATGGGTCTTTGTGACTATCTGCAATGATTGTTTGATTAATTATGTGTGTCAATATGTTACATAGATGACCTATAAAACATAAATCCTTTTTACTACATAAAAAACACAATATACATCAAATGCAAAAAAGAGGAAATATGATTAGAGGAATAGTTTATATACCCATTAGAGTAAATTTGAGGTTAAAAAAGGGCCTCCTAAGAATTCCTTAAAAGGGGAATGATGTATCACATTTATTACAATATTAAAATTAAAAAATAATTAATCCACAGTTAACGACATGGTTTAATTAGCCCAATTATTTGAAATAACTAATATAACTACCTATAAATCACCCTAAAAATGTTCTCCATGTTTTATTTATATTTTTTAAATTGATTAAAATGATATTATATTTAGTTTAACTCAAGTTATATCTTTTTTATAAAGATAAACATAGAAATATCCAACTTAATATCACATAAACGAATTATTCAAAAATTATGAGAGAAATATTTGAAGCCAAAATATAACATAAAATTTTACAATGAGGGAAAGACATGAATTTAAAAATAAAATAAAATGCTAAGCATTATTATGGATCAACATGGAAATACTTAACATATATTTACTATTATTTTATGGTTTTATTAATGTATTAGATATGTATATGTTGGTGTTAAGGCCCAAGATCCATTTCATATAATAATGTATTACATGATATTGTGATTAATTATAACCATCTTATGTCCACATTGGTTAATATGATGTAATCTTCAATTTATTTTTTGCTCTTGTTGTATTGGCTATTTTGACATCTTTGGTCAATATTTATTCCCAATATTATTATTATTCTAGATGTTTCATAATCATAGATGTTGATGGATCATTTGGAACACCGACTTAGGAAGGATGTAAACTCATCCAACCTTTCTTAAAATGAGACCAAACACCCCCAAGGTATATTACTACCAGGTCTTGGCTTGTAGGGTAACTCAGTAGTTGATGTGAAATTATTCCATTTCAAGGGGATTGTTTGGAATATAATATATAAAAGAAAAATGATGCTAGTATTATGGATTTGCTTCCTAATACATCAAAAAATATGGATTTGGTATGAATATATGGTTTACTTATTAAATGTGTTCATTACATATATAGAATTAATAATGAATAAATAATAATAAATAGGTTTTATAATCAAGATAAACATGTAAACACAAATTGACAATTTGAATGTAATATACACCCACTCTAACATCTTTATAAAATAGATAAAAAGACAAGTTTTTAAAGAAAATAAATTTGATTTTATTGTATAAAAAATAAATCCAATCTATTCAACTATATGAGATATATGGGATCAATCTTTTATCTGACTAGTATGCATGTAACCATGAACAAAAAAGATACAAGAGTCTGTGAGTACTTTAACTATGAATATACATAAAAACTCACCATATACATGTCTAAATAATGAAAAAAATTATTCACTATCTTTTAATTGATATAAATGTTCTTGACTAAATGTTTGGATCCACCAAAATCAAGTGAAATGTACAAAAAGGGTTCAAAATAACATTGTTCACAAGAAAAAATAACTAGAAAACAAGAAACTACTGAAAATAAGTGTCAATTCCAATAATCTTTCCTCTAATAAAAAATCAACTATCCCTTTATATTTCATTTTTTAGATTTATATATAATTTATTGAAATATCACCTACCCACTTGGTGGTTGCAAACATTAAATGATAGGTACCAACCAAGTCCCATATGCAATGTGGAATTACATATCCAAAGAAATACATGCCAAAATCATTACTGATAGGCTCATAATAAATCCAAGTGGTATATATTTATTGGTAATAGTAAAATATCCCAATTATCCATGTTCATCACAAGAGCTCATTCATCTATGCAAAGTTTCTTTTTTCTCTGTCTCCTTTACACATTTAGAATGTGTGAGTCATAGTTACATCAAATTTAGTTGACAAGTCCTACCTTGAACAGTCTACTCTAAGAAATATCCTTCCAAAATATTAAACAAAACATATTACTTCTTGATAAAAGATGAAATATATAAAAAATTATAAACATGTAGAATTTAAAAGCAATAAAGTCCCATGATTA
Organism: Torreya grandis; assembly: GCA_037957365.1. Taxonomy (NCBI): domain Eukaryota; kingdom Viridiplantae; phylum Streptophyta; class Pinopsida; order Cupressales; family Taxaceae; genus Torreya; species Torreya grandis. The sequence continues at coordinate 93,494 of JARHVA010003176.1, forward strand.
AAAAATTGACATTTTTTCCATCTTGAATTTATCCAATTTTAAAATAATACCATTAAAAATATGGAAAAACCAAATTTAAAACACAATAAATGGAATTGAAAATATATATGTGGATAAAAATATATGGCTTAAAAATCATTGTGAAGTTGTGAGAAATGAAATCAACATATTTAGAATAAGTTCAAAGAAAAATTCACAATATAAATCAAGTCTATACCCATCATACCTTATATTTATATAAAAGTATTAGAAATACACTCATAAATTTTATTGTTAGGTTTTTTTTAAACTCATCTTAATCTCTACACAATATTTTTAGGTTTTTTAGTATTTTCTAATAAAAATTTGGTTGTTTGATTAATATTCTAGAAATGCTCATTATGTTTAGTCATATCTTTTTATTAGAATACATAATAACTAAAAAAACCAATTACGTTGTATTTTAATATCATCTGGGCATTATCATCCATAATTTTGAGTAATTTGGACCTCATTTGATTATAATACCATATTTTTGAAAAGTACAAAATGCTAGATTTGAATTCTATAAATACTGAAAATGACAAGTAAAAATCAGCATAAAAGCATGTTTTTCTTATGTAAATTTCCTATGTGAGAATGAATTTTATATAAATTTATTAACCTTAACATTTATTCAAAATTTTAATATCATCATGCAAGTTTTTAAGATAATTTTATCTCATATATATTTTTTAAATTCCTCCTAAAAATGATTTGTGGTTAGATTTGAGAACTAGAAAAGACATAAAATGATGATTAAAAATCAACATATAGAGTTTTCATCACTATGAAATTTATAAGTGGGAAATAATATAGTGTGAATTTATTTACAAAAAATTATCCTCACATATGGATATGATAATGAAATATTATAAATAACTTATATATAATTTAACCAATCTAAATTGGGTTTAAAGATTGCATAGTGACTATATTTGAGAACTGAAAAATTTAGAAATCATCACATAGGCTAAAATTTACTGCTATGAAGTTTTCACATGGTAACAAATTTCATGATAATTTATTCATCATTTCATTCTCCCTAAATTTAAATATATTCATCAAATATTTTTAATTCATTATTGTGATAAATTAGGTTTGAAGAGTGTGCACTGGTTAGATTTGATAACTAAAAAAGATGCAAAAATCAGTGAAGGCTAGTTTTCAATGTTGTGATTCACATATGGGATTGAATTTTAGGTGAATTCATTTACCATGGTATTATAATGATTTTTTGATGTCATAATTAAATATTTAATAAGAAAAGGATATAATTTTACCATAAAAAGTGCCGTGATAAAGTGTTTACCAATGAAATTTGAAAACTTCGTATGCATGAAAATCAATGCAAATACTAATTTTGATTATTGTAATTAATGACTTGGTAAGTAATTTTATGTGACTTATATTCACCCTTATATTATATTAAAATTTGTATATTATAGTTCAATTTTTTAATTTAAATATATGTGATTTATGCATGATAAAATAAGTTATAAACATGCATACTGGTTAGACTTGATAACTAAAAAGATGAGAAAATGACAAAGTAAAAATCCACATAAGACCTCATTTTTATTTCTTATAATTTATAATGTTGTAGGAATTTTATAATACTTTATTTACCTTAAATTATTGCCACATTTTTATAACATCATGTAAAATTTTCATGATAAATGGATATGATTTGACGATGTAAAGTACCTCCCAAAAAGTGATTTATAGTAAGATTTTATAACCTAAAAGACAAAGAAATCAATGCGAAAGCTTATTTTAATTTTTGTGCATTTATCATGTGGGAATTGATTTTATAAAAAAATTATATTATTTAATTTTAATTACATTTAAACATCATCATGAAAAAATCATAGAATTTGATTATTTAATGGTACAAAACTACATTTTAAAAGTGCGTAATGGTAAAAAAATAGAAATTACATTGTGCATATAAAACTCTTTATAATTTTTACTTGAAATTAAAAATAGATATATTTATTTTAAAAATGGGTCCATAGTTTCTCAATGTGAATTTACAAGTGTTGTGCAAGTAACAACAAATGATGACTATGTTAGAAACTACTCTTGAATATTTTAAAACCAAAAAATGTGTCAATGAACCCAAATTCTATGGCTTAAAATAGAGAATGGAACATGAAATTTTATATGAAAGGATAAGAATGGAATTTTTTTATAATAAAATAATATCTTAACATTTAGAAGTGTTTGGAAATGTGTTTGTTCCCTTTCTAAAATTTACAAGGACTTGTTACTAGAACTGAGATCATTGAGCTAGTGAATTTTACCTTAGGGATGAATACTTTGACATTGCTATATTGTTATCCAATTGTCTATATCCCCAATGGAGTTATCTGTGAACTCAATCAAAAAAATTCTCTAATTCCATATGAGTACCTATACCCCTAGTATAGGTTGTTTGAATCACCCAGAATTTGATTTTTTGGATAATAAATACTCTTTTATTCATTTTTTGTTTGAGCATCTCAATTGTAGGTTAAGGACCACAATGATGAAGAAGAGATAAAATTATATATTTTTAATTCTATATCCTTGATATAATATATTCATCAAAGAGAACTTATAGATCATTAAAGTATATTTTATGTAAGGTTTTGATATAATATCTTCATAAGTCAAATGATTTACCCAAACTTATGAAAACATGAATAAATTTAGCATAAGTAATAGTTAAACCTTTGAAAATAAATTAATAAATAGAATATTTCATCACAAAATAAACTAGAGTATTTAATCAACAAAATGATATTGATGCATCTTACTAGAAAAATCATTTTCATTTCCATGATCAACAAGACTAAAAAAAAGGTTCATATAAAAATAAAATTAGACTTCAAAGATAAACCAATGACAAAACAAAGAAAACAACCTAAACACAAAAATATCAAACAAAAAAAAAAAAAAAAAAAACAAAAACCATGGAAAATATCTACAAGGACTCACAATTTCATCTCATATTTATGATTGTGTTGTCATCTTATTTCATAACTATTATCCCAAAGAATTTTATCCATGACATTTTAACTTAAATTAAGGACATTTTTATTGGTAATTTCAGAAACATACTTACTATTACTTCATGGATGGTAATCTAAACAATGTTTAATAATTACTATAACTAATACAATAAACTAAAAATAAGGACAAACATAAGGACTATCATATAACATAGTGATTGGTATTACCAACTTAACAAAGATGTGATCTTTAAGGTAATTGATTACACAACAATTTTTTGGTTATTCTCTCCATGACATGATAGCTACAATAATATCATATTCATTTGCATTACTTATGATAAAAAGAGTATACATTTATTGTTATTTTTTTGAGGATGTCCTTGCAATTATGTTAATCAATTGTAAAATATTTGGATCATAAGCAAAAAAATTTTGAAGTGAGATGTCTTTAGCTTTGAGTTCTACTAACTATTCTTCTTCACATGTTTAGCCACGTTTTGCATTACTCATTATGGTTTCTACCATTTATTATTTTGAGAGGAATAGTATACCATTTCAGTATATATTTTGATCACTAGGAATTGAATATTTAGGTTTAGGATAAAAATATATTAAGGGATTATTTCGGAGGCATATATTGTATTCTCTTCATCTAATAGTTTTAATTATTTCATTTCATCTTCAAGTTGATTGCAAACAGTTCCAGAGTTCTCTTATTTCATGGGTAACATACTATCATTTTTATTTCCACCTTAGGACTCATCTAAGATAACCACTAAATCAAAATCATCATCATTAGCATCATTCTCTTAGACCTTTTTTACTTATTAAATGTATCTTTTTTAGTTAGCATGACCACCTTAGCTCTTGATTTCCATTCCATTTCATAGAATCCAAATTGTGATTTTGTGAATGCAATCTCATAAGTAATACCTTACGTAGTTTGATGTAATTTTTTGTAATAAATGGAATTTGATTAGAAAAATCATTCAAAGGCATTTGATAATCAAAATAAGGTAAAACAACATGTTTATTATAAATTAAACTAATATATCTACTTTCATTAGGTAAAACAACAGTGTTATAATTTATTACAAGGAAGATTTGTTGATTGTGTGTTTGAGGAAACATAAAATTTAGAGGCATAAGATAATCCATAAGCTAATTTATATGCACATAGTTCAAAGGATTTTGAGTGTATACACTTGTATATCCTAATAAAATCAATAAGTTAGAACCATATCCATGTGTCATCAATTTTTGTTCAATAATAATGGCTTCCTGATATGTCAGAACCAAATATATTAGTGATGATGGAGTTCCTATAATAAGCATACCAGCCAATGGATCCAAAGATTTTAACTAAATCTTAATGGTAAAAGATTTTCTTTTAATAATGGGTCTTTCAACCTCCTATATAAACTATGAAAATGATTTAATAATTTTGGGAATATTAGTGTATTATTCGTAAATTAGTTAAGGGTCTAGAATAGGAACTCAATAAATAAATATGCAATTATTAAGCTATTGAGTTGTGAAATTTGATTGCAATTCAAACATTTCTAAAAATTGTAATATGTGGAATAAATCAAGACTTATTTAGAAACTAATTGATCTAACTGAGATAGAGGCTAGAATTCACTGTTTAGGATTGGGACACTATCAAAAACTAAGATTTAAACTTCATTTTTTTATTGTATAGGAGTACCATAACTAGACAAGAGTGGCACAAGTGTTATATTCCACCTCTACCACCATTGTCATAAGGATATAAGATTTCTATATTTTTTTTGTCAAGTCTATATGACCCTATTTATGAATTTTCAATCGTTGGAAGTCCATAGAGCTCTTTCTAGAGCAAATATTCTCTTAAAACTCTATCTTCCATTGTGTTTTGACCAATTCCAAGCAAATAAGGGGGCAGGGGGTTAGTGTGTGTAAGATTCATTAAACATGGATCCAAACTCTTTATGTGGGCATGCTTCCTACATACCAATACTCAGAAGAGGTATCAAGCCATATGTATTTCACCCACTTGATGTTTTTTGTACAATAGAGTGTATGAATATGTCAAATGCTAAACTAGGTGTGCTTGATATGGCTAGGGACTGGTGTAAAGATTTGAATATATATAGAATATGGAATATATCTTGAGTGGTCTTGGTTTCTTAGTGGTAATTGCCAACCCTTTTCCAAATGATCTTTGAATGGTATTTTATAGAGATTTATTGGTCATGGGTTGAAAGTTCTTGTGTTAGGCCAACAAGGATAAGTATGGGGAAATAGAATAAATTGACTATTGGGGGTATAAATGGACTTAAAAAAGAGAACCAAAATTGGATAGCAATGACACCAATGCTACAATTCTAGTGTGTCTCTATTGTCCTAAGTAGATGGGACCTAAGGGGATTGATTTATCTTGGAAAGAGTAGTCTGGGTGAGCTAGGATTAATTATAAAAGGCTATGAATGAATAGGAATTAGTGAAAATAACCATAATAAGGTTAGGAGAGAAATAAAGAGGGATCTATGGGTTGGGTATCATTATCCATGCTCAAGTTACCAATTTTTACATTTTATATGACTATAAAAATAAAATGTTAAACATTCTTATCGACTCTTTAGGCTCTCTAATCATAGTGGGAAAATGATATTATAGGCTATTAGGGTTAGTGAACACTTTGAAATTATTGATAAATGTAATTTCAAAGGAATTTTATAACATAGGTATTCATCTATAAAATCAAGGTACCAGTCATAAACAATCTCATCCAAGGAATAAATAAATATGAGGTAACCTACAGCTTTATATTGGATCTAATTTATAATAATAGCATCTTTAAAATCTTGTATGTATTATTTAGTAATTTTAATCCCACCATGCATATATTTTGAGAAATCATTTTTAGCATTCTTTGGTAAATCATGGGTAGCCCCTAGAATTTTCACATATAAGCTACCTCCACCAATCCATATATGATCCATTGGTGGATTTGGTTAATATATCATCTTATCACACTTTTAGTGTATTTTATATGCACATAATATAGCATCAAAAGTGTAAATAATGGCATACAATACCATAAAAAACATAAAATATTCATATTCATGCCCTCCTTCTAAAGCCAATATGTTTATGTTTCATTTGAAAAACCAACTTAGTCATGGTGGAAATCCACCCAACCTCTCTTTAAAGGAGATGAAATCTCTACAAGGTCTATTACTTCTAGGTCTTATCTTGTAGGGTAATTTATTAGTTGATGTGAAACTATTCCATTGCAAGGGGCCTATTTGGAATATATTTACATAAAGGATATTTTATGTTGGTATTGTATACACATAATATTTTTAGACTTTTATCAATTAATGACACTTTGTATGTTACAATAAACCATCAAGTCTTAATCTCTCTCAGTGCACACCTTAAGGGGTGCACTAAAAAAGGGGTGGGTAGACCATTAGTGATTCATAATATTGAAGTCCATTTTTTCACTTACCATCTACACACTTTTATCTTAAAACCATTTGCCCTAACCTTATTATTCTCTATTGTACCCATTTCAAACATTTCTCATATCAATTTCCTCCCTTTTCTTACCTTGACCCCCATTCACCAATTGATTATACTAAGTTTTTCAAACCTCTTTTTACTATATAAGTTTGATTGGGTCAACCCTATACTATTTAGGGATTGTTTTGACTTGGAGTTTTGTTAGCCCTTTGGTTGACCTAGCTCAGGACCTAGTGATTTATCTCCCCAAAACATATAGGGTAGACTAGGTAGACCCTATATAGTTGACATAATTAGAAGGATTTAGGGAAAGATTTGCTTATATATTAGTTTCTTTCAAACCATTTGAGAATAGACAAGAAAAGAAGAATAAGCATGAATGAACATCTAATTAGTGACCATTCTAATTGAAGAATAAAGCTTCAGGTTTCATACTTTCTTTGGAGATATAAATTCTATCTTATGGAGAAGTATTTTGGATGATTAGATAGGTTATATAGCCTATAGCTGATTTGTCTTTATTATCCTTACATACCACAACAATCTCTTGCAAACCACCTTGGCCAAGGTTGAGATTGAGGCTTAACGAGTTTGTCTTCAAGGTAAGTATTCATAACTTTATTTCTCATTTATATAAATAGATAGATAATGTAGTTGTGATTCTCTCCAATGCGTTAGGATTCTATATACATTGACATGAGTATATGTATTCTATGCATGTTTAGTTTAGTTTAGTTTATTTCTAACCCCCACTTTGTGTCACAAGCTTTGGTGTGTAGTACATCAAATTTACATTCTTGTTTATTAAAATAGAGTGAACATTAAACCTAGTACACTTTTAGGGTTGTTTCATGATTTTGTTCTTTGGAACTCTTCCTAAGATGGTGTATTGTGACAAGTGATATACTAATCAAGTCTATTAAATACCCATATTGGTCAGGATCCCACTTAATAATAAATGTATTCCCAATTAAAACTATAGGTATGCTCTATTTTATCTGAGCCAGGATTGATTTATATAAATGATGTTCTTATGATTGCATACATTCTAGTGAACCCAACATGAAACTAACCCGAGTATATTTTTTACCTTATTTCATTTCATTCATTTTTTGATCATTGTTTTGATCATATATTTTCCATACTAGATCTACTCTATCAACCCAGTATCTAAATTTTATGTGCAAGATTTTAGGTATAGCCTATTAGATTGATCTTGTCAACCCAGTATTGGTTTTCATTTTTTTAGACATCCAGTCTAGACTACTAGTTTGATCTTATCAACCTTGTACATTTTTAAGCACTTAGTAGAAAGTTTTTGTAAAGCTTAATCGACCCAATCAATCTAGTTAGTATAATTTTCAAGTATATATCAATGTTCTTGAATAATAATATTCATTATCTATATCTCTAATCCACCAAGGTTTCTCTCTCTCTCTCTCTCTTTCTAGTTTTTCATTTCACAATTTGTAGTCTTCAAAACTACCCTTATACAGTCAACTATATTGACCTCATCGACCCAGTTATATATTTTATGTGATGTTTAGATAACTAAGTCAACTCTATCAACCCTATTCATTTTTAGACCTTGATTCGATAATACAAGATCGACCCTGCCAACCTTGTTCTATATTCTATGCATACATTATTAAATATTTCAACACTATACCTTGTTTCAAAGTTAGAATTAACCTTTTATGATAGTAATTAATTCACACTTTATTTTCTTGTTTCTTTCATTCTTATAATATATCACATAGATTAATTAGGTGGTTTTTAATGAAATGTTTTAGTTTCAATCTTTTCTTTTTTATTCACAAATGGCCAAATCACAAAACCTAAATAAACATTATAAAATTTGGCTACCCAAGGCCAACCTACTTGGATTTCATCACTAAGGGGGAAGCATAATTGATTTTCTAGTCAATTATACAATCATGGTTAATGGTATATTCTAGCTAAGCACTTGACACACTTATCACTACGGTATGTGAAGTGAGGAGGTAGACCCTAATACCAAGCCTATATCATTACCACTATGGATCCCCTTTAACCCAAAATACCTAAAACCATCTTTAGAGTGATTTATAATTCCTTCACTATAGCCAACTTCCTTTCACATTTTAGAATATATTCTAAAAAATATTTAGGTTGACCACTTAGTTATCTTTTACTTTAATAGTTGATTACTTGTTATTTGATTAATTATGTGTTATATTACAAATAATTGCACTAGCTAGCATTGGTGAAAGGTTTTATGATGTGTGTCTCAATTTGATCAATCTCATTGACGAAATTGATTATGTGCTTCTTTCTATTCTTGATTTTAAAATCACCTGTAACATTCTTCTTATTTCTAGTACTAGGTTGACACTACCAACCCTGTACATTTTTTTAGCCTATAGGTTTGACACTACTAACCCTATACATTTTATTCACCCTATTAGGTCAACCCTACGAACCTTGTACATTTTTTCAATGTACTAGGTCAACCTTGTATACTTTTTTAGCCTACTGGGCCAACATTGTTGAATCTATATAGTTTTTAGCCTCTGTATTTTGTTTCCCCTATTAATTACTTTTGTCCCTATTTTTCCTCCTAGCCTTCTAATATCCTCTCCTACTTGGAATCATGAATATTCTTATCAAATTATTTCATTATAGTCTTCTTGATACATGTGTTATTCTCTCTTACTCTACTTGTCTAACATAAAGATAACTCATTATGGTGCAGCTCTTCAATACATGGTTCTAAATCTTCTCAATATCAATCTACCCCATATCATATAGTATATCTAGAGAATCCTATTAGATAAATCCGAAACCATGACAATGATATACCTTATACCACTTTTACACCTTCTAAACCTATAATTCATAAACTCATCAACCCATCTAGATCAAATTTTTTAACCTCACATTATGTTCCACCTCTTACAGCCAATGTTCACAATCCTCTTGTTACACATATAAAAAGAGCACCTAACATTATCACTTACCAAAGTAACATGGTTAAACCCACTCAAATTTATAATGTAGATGGTTCCCAATTATTCAAAAAGCTTGATGATAATACTATTTACACTCCTGACAATAATGGTGGCTTTACCAAGCTTCCTTCTCCTTCAATCAAATTTAATACAAATAATACCAATGTTGGGAATCTTCCACATACAAATAATCCTCCTCCCACCAACATTACCAATACCCCTCATACAAACACAAACCCACCTATTGATACAAATCAACTTCTTTCACAATCAATACAAAAAATCAACATCATGCAAATAACAAACACCTCTCAAATGATGATTATGCAACAACATTTATGCAACAAGATTAGTCAACCACCTCAAGTCATCATGTCTCAAAAAAATAAAAATTTTGTCCCTCCTCCTCTTAGAGATGCCAATGGAAATATCATCCCTCACCCTCTAATTAACATAAAAAAGCTTCAACATCTTCAAAATTAACCTTTAGCCCCATTAATTACATCCATATACATTAGAAACATTTTTCCAAGTATTACATTTAATGGAACTAAGGATCTTACTATATTTATTAATTATTTTGGTAATCTTTATAATGAATGGGTCCAAACTAACACCTTTTCTACCACCAATATCTTAGCCAAACTATTTGTGGGTGATACAATTGAATGGTACAACCAACTTCCTAGACATTCCACCTCAAAACTAAAGGATTTAGTCAATGCTCTAGTGAAGGAATTCTAACATGATTTCCTAAAAATTACCTTAGCCATTTTATTAATGCCAAGCAACTTCCTAATTAACATGCTAACACTTTCATCAAACGATGGAAGTCTCTCACTCATAAATTAGACCATAACATGAATTTATGATACAATTTTAAATATATTTTTCACTACTCTTAAACCTCCCCTTCAATACAAATTTTAAATATTTTCTCCTAGAACTTTGTAAGAAGCCTTAGACCAAGAAAAAATGTAAGACTCTCTTATAACTCAATTTGAACCATCTCAAACAACTACTAAATAACCTTTATAATCATTTTCTCATAACATTGACTCATCCAAGCATCCCCAACCTCAAAATGGAGCATCTAATTCAAGAAATATTAACCCAACCCATCCTCCCTTGAGTCTATAAAAACTTAAGAATAAATTTTCGTGCTTTAAACCCATGACTTTTGATCCTTCCAAACCTCCTCCAAAATGGTACAATCTTGATAAATTTTATTGGTGGCATGCTACTATAGGTCATTCTCATGAGTCTTGTCATGGTATCCATTGATTTATTCTTTCTTCCTTGCTTGGTGCACATTTTGATCTTGATAATATAAAAAGATAATGTTATCAAAACTACCTTCAAACTTCTCAACATTAATCTCAAGAACCATAATTAAATCAAAATCATCTACTTAATGAACAAAAATAATTACCCCATACCCACCCCTCATCCACTATTTTTTTAAACCACAGTTGATCCTTTTTAGTTCACCAATAAGGAAATGATAAACAACATGAATAAATTTAAACATATTGTTGCATCCATTGAACCTCAACCTCTTAGGGCACATGAACTAAAGTAGTACTTAGTTTAAATGCCTATTCCAAAGCATATCAGACATGGTCTTCATTTAACTCCTTTACCTATTCATACCTATCCTATACATCATATTTCACATTCAACATAATTAAATTTAACAAACCAACACATTTACCTATCTCCAAATGCACCTACCAACCCAATGTAAACCATTTTAATATTTCAATGTTACCTCACTTCACCTCACACGTTGGGGAATCTCACAATGCCCATCCACATGTCCCTTTAGACTTTAGGTCATCTTGTGATGCCCATACCTACATATAATTACCCATTAGGGTATCTTGTGATGCCCACTCTTATTCTACAGTGCATTATAACAACCAAATTTAGATTAAAACCCCTTTTAAGACTATAAATTTGTATTTCACATGCTCATGTTTGATATAGATGTTATAATAGATTTTACTTATTATTTTTATTTCATGCTTTTGTGAACTTTATTTATTTTACTTTTTCTTTATAATAATCATTGTCTTACTTTACATTCTTTGGTTTTATTTCACACTACATTTGGCATTTACTTTCATTTTTGTCCTCATATATTTCTTTTATTTTTATCTTTCTATGTTATTCTTTGCCTTAGTAGATTTATGATTATTTTTTTCCCTTTATTTATCATTCACCCCTCTAGGTTTCATTTTTTTGAGTTTGTAGTATAAGACCATGGATAGGAGTTAACCCTCCTCACAAAATACCACCTTTGCTTCTTTTCTCATTTCATTCTTTCACATTTTACTTTTTAGCACCCTTATGGGTTTCTCTTTCATGAGTTGTAGTATAAGACCATGGATAGGACCTGACCCTCCTCATAAAATTACCATCTTGTCATACCTTTTATATGAAAAATATCACTGATTATTGTTCTCAACTTTAACTTTTGCTTCTTTTATATATGGAATTTTCACATCAATGTTAGCATGTTTTCCTCCATTTCCCTCATTCTTAAGATAAGGAAACACACTTTTCTAAAATGTATCCCTTTTTTGTCCCGTGTCACATTTATTATGATTTTAAGAAATTTAAATTGTTCCATGTGTCACTCTCCTTGATTTTCCCTTTATTTCACTCCACATTGGATAAAATAAGGTTAAAGTCAAGATAACACTTTTATTTCACCTAGATTTACAAGACTATTATACCCCATGCTCCTTGAATTTATCTTTCTTAGCAACCAAGTCACAAGTATTAAAATGAAATTCATATTTAAAACCCATGTTTTGTTTTCCAAATCTATATGGAGGAGGAATAGAAAAATCCATGAAGAAATTTAAAATCCAAATCATATGAAATAAAAGGTAATGATATATCTAAAAGGAAACATACAAATATCAAAAGTTAGATTCACACCAAAAGATGTGATTAAAATCATAACTCCTATCTCCAATTAAAGATCAAACTCCATAGTTGGCCTCACATAGAGTCGAAGTCCATTGGGATTCGGTAGATTAGTAGATTGGAATAGCAGAATTAAACAAACTCTATTGTGTTACCTAATTTTTCATTCAAGTACCCAATATTTATAGTAGATTGATGGCTATATAAAGGGTCCTAAGTAATGGGGAACATGTTTTGAGAAAGTAGGTCAATTTTACTTTTCATGCATATAACCTTCATGGGATCATATTTATACTTCATTTGTTGACCTAATACTTGTGTGGCTAAGAGAAGTTCTTTATAGTCCTTAAGGTCAAAATTACTCTTTTTTTGACAAACCTAATTCGAGTGTCTTGAAATTGATAAAGGGTTCCTATACCTTGGTTTTTCCTTCATTCTCCCCTCTACCCATTTCATTTTCCCCCTTTGACATAAAAAATTTGATTCCAAATCTATTTTCCCACTTCTTTAAATTCCTTTCTTCTTCACCTCTTAAAAACATGCTAGCATTACATTATTTTAGTTTTATCTATCCTTAGAGAAAAATAACGTGTTTTAAAAACTATGGATTACACCCTTACACTATTTATTTACCGAACCACCTCACTGTCATACTAGTCATGCCTTTAGGTGGTTGTCTTTTTTAAATTAGATAATCGAACAAGCATTAAGTTTGAGTTTTAATCCTTCAGAGATTTTTATTTTCATTTATCTATCATGTTCTTGTTTGATTTTTTTTGACTTAACTTATCTTACATATGAGATTTTCCATTATTACATGTTATTATTTATGTATACATTCTTCATGTTTGTCTCACATCTTCAATGCCATTTAATTTTCAATCTTTCATGTTTTTATTGTTGCCTATATTATATTTTCTTACTTTTCCCTTTCTTACATATCTTTGTTCAAGTTTTATTGCATGGATATTTCATTTGTCATTCATGTTTGACATTATTCCCAATGTGATTTAGTATGTTCTACATTACTTTTTTCATTTATGTTTTACACACTTTATAACATGACTTAATGTGTTTTATAGTCATTTATCATTCATTTACACTCATTTGTCATTCATTTTCCAATCATTTGTCATTCATTTTCCCTCAATATTTTGGTTTATGACTTACCTTAACAATCCTAATTTTCAGCTAAATCCCTGATATCTTTGTCTCTACTAACTCATTTTCACTACCATATTCTTATCTTACAAAAGCTTTCAATTTTTGGCTATTTTTTATACTAACTTCTACAAGTTCACCTAATGTTCTTCACATTGTATTCATTCACTTTATCTTGTAGTATATTTATTTATCTATATCACTATGGTAAGTAAGGATATGTGTTTTTCAATTATATCCTTTCCTTTATCTTATTTGTTACTTACTACACTTTACATAGCATCAGCATTGTGTGTTATCATGTTTTATTCCTGAAGCAGCATTTTGTGTTTCACTCATGTGACATGTGATGAGATTAAACTAGGGAATATGTATACACATAATATTTTCAAACTTGTATTGATTATTTATGATTTTTATCTTATAAAAACCAATAAAGTCTCAATCTCTCTGAGTGCACGCCTTAAGGGTGTACCAAGAAAGGGGTAGGTAGACAATTGGTGATTCGTAAGATAGTTGTCTCTTTTTCCACTTACCATATACACACTTGTATCCTAAGATTATTCTTTTATGTTTTACCCATTCCAAACATTTATCATATCATTATCCTCCTTTTTCTTGCCTTGACCTCCCTTCACCAATTGATTGTACTAGGTCAATTGGGTAGACCCTATATAGTTTTCAACCTCTAATTAATATATAGGGTCAATTGTGTTCACCTTGTACTATTTAGGGATATTTTTCATTTCAAGTTTTGTTATCCCTTTGACTGACCTAGTTTGGGACCTAGTGATTTATCTCCCAAAAACATATAGGGTTGACTAGGTTGACCCTATATAGATGACATATTTAGAAGGATTTAGGGAAATATATACCTATATATATAATTTCATTTCAAAATATTTGAGAATATATAATCAAAGAAAAATAAGTGTGAATTAACATCTACTTATTGATCATTATACTTGAGGAATAAAGCTTAGGTTTCATACCTTCTTTGGAGATATAGATCTTGTCTTGTGGAAAAGTATTTTGAATGCATATATAGATTATGAATCCTAGAGCTAATTTTTTTTAATCCTTAAATACCATAATAATATCTTGTGAAGTACCTTGGCTAAGGGAGAGATTAAGGCTCTGTAAGTTCATCTTCAAGGTAAGTATTTCTGACATAATTTCTCCTTTGTAATAGTACATAGATAATATAGTTATGCTTCTCTCCAATGCATTAGGATTTTGTATACATTGACATGAATATATGTCTTCTATGCATGTTTATTTTAGTTTGGTTTTTTCTTACCCCCACTTTGTGCCACAAGCTTTGGTGTGCACTAGATTAGATTTACTTTCTTGTTTATTAAAATAGAGTGAACATTAAACTTATGACTCTTTTAGGGTTAGTGAATGATTCTATTAAAATGTAAGATTTGGAAACCTTACTATCATGGTGTATTGTGATAAGTGATACCCTTATCTGGTCTATTAGATCCCCATATTGGTCAGGCTCTTGTTTAACAAATGTATTCCCAATCATAAGTGTAGGTATGCTCTATATTCTTCAAACTAGGATTTATTTATAAATATGATGCATTTCTTGTTGCATATAGGTATCATTTATTTATTGCTTATGAAATAAAAAAATATGTATTTATCATGAAGATACTATTTAATTATTACATTTTTCATTGCATACATAGATTCAACAATGCATAAGCAACAATTAATAGGGTTTGCAATCAAGATAAACATCTAAACATAGATTGACAATTTGAATATAATATACACCTACTCTAACATATTTTTAATAAATATTAAAATACAAGTGTATATAGGAAGAAAATAATATTTTGGTTTAGTGAAGAAAAATCTTATTCATTTGACTAGTTGAGATCCATGTAACCATTTTTTTTCTGACTAGCATACATATAGCCATGAACAAAGAATATGCAAGAGTCTGTGAGTACTTCATCTATTAAGAGATATGTAAAAAATAACTATATAAATGTTCATATAATGAAAAAAAATTCCCAACCTTTAAATTGATAAAATTTTCTTGAAATTCCCACTACAAGAACAGGGGCAGAAAAGCCCATGGATGATCCTTCCCAAAGATGACACTTAAAGACCTAGTAATACAATGAGGGAAAACATTATAAGACCAATAAGGGTATACCAAAGAAGAATATTGAAGAATATAATGAATTATTAGAGGGATACCCATCCTAATCTATTTAATTAAATGAATTTTGTTTTGTCTCTCGTGAGGTTAATTAGCTAGTGTTTTGTTTCATTTTGATGTTATGGCCCTAGAGGCCTACTACTATTTTATATAAATATTTAATATGGTGTTTGGTCCCTATAAAACTAGCTATTTTATCATATAAAATAAAAAATAAAATTTAATTGAAAATAATTTTTGGATCCACCAAAATTAGGTGATATGTAGAATAATGCTTTAGAATAACATTTCTCACAAGATAAAATAACTAGGAAAACAATAAATTATATAAAATAAGTGTGTAGTACTATAATATAATCTATAATAATAAATAAACTAGTCCCTTATATTCATTATGCTATATTTAATTAAAATTAAGTCAAAAATCACCCACCCACTAGGTGGTTTCAAACATTAAATGATATGAACCAACCAAGACCCATATTCAATGTAGAATTAAATATCCAAGGTAATACATGCCGAAATTTTCAATGATATGATCAAATTAAATTAAATTTGTATATAATTTTTTGTAATAATAAAATTTAAAAAGTGTCCATGTTTAACACAATAACTTATTCATCCATGTAAAGTTTCTTCATGTTTTATCTCCTTTGCTCATTTATAATGTGAGTCGTAGCTCCATTAAATGTTGGTGACAAGTGATTAATTTAATAGTGTACTCTTCCTATCCAAATCATATGAAAATATTAAATAAAACATATTACTTCCTTATAAAAGGTGAGAGATATTAAAAATTGTAAACACAACATTTATAAGCAATAGAGTCATGTGATTAGAATATTGATAGTTTTACATATTACATTTCTATAAAAATGAATAATGAAAAACTAGATTTCAAACACAATTAAGGAAATATAAAATGCAATTGTATATTAAAATATATGGATTAAAATTTATTTTTTAGTCATGAGCAATCAAATTAGCATGTTCAGAATAAGCTCAAAGAGAAATTCACAAGATAAGGCAAGATCAATACCCATCATATTTTATATTTATAAAAAAATCTTGGAAAGACATTGAAAATTGTATTTATTTATATATTTGTTTTAAAATAAGGTTAATATATGTGAAATACCCTTTAAGTGATTTGTAAAAAGTGATGAATCTTCTTGAAATGATCATTATACATAAGCATATATTTTTATTACAAAATAAAGTAACCATGAAACCAACTACATTGTATTCTAATATCATCAAGGTATTATCATAAAAATTTTAAATTAATTTACACCTCATTTGATCATGTGAATATATGTTTGAAAAGTGTGCACAATCTAAATTTGAAAATTAGAAACACAAAAAATAAAAAATTAACATAAAAAATTCATTATTGTAAATTTCATACATGAGAATGAATTTTGTTTTAATTTATTCACTTCTTCATTATTCCAACACTTTAATACCATCATCCAAGTTTAAATATTATTTTATCTCATTTATTTTTGCGAAATTTCTCCTAAAAATGCTTTCTAATCAGATTTGAGAACTAGAAAAGATAGAAAATGACTAAGTAAAACTCATCATAGAGGTTAACTTCAATCATTATGAATCTTTTAATATGGAAATAATTTCATGTGAATTAATTTATTAATTAATTATGCATATGATAATAAAATATTCCAAATAAACTATATATAATTTACCACTATGAAAATAGATTTGAAGAGTGTGTATTGGCTATATTTGACAACTAGAAAAATATAAATAAGTGCAAATGCTTATTTTTATTGCTATAAATTTTTCACATGGAAAATAATTTTGTTAGAATTTATTCATTATTTTAATATTTTCACATTTGAATATCTTTAAGAAATATTTTAAAATATCTTTACTACATTCTATTATGTGAAATAAGATTTGAAGAGTGCGCTGGCTAGATTTGACAAATATAAAGATGTAAAAATCAATGTAGATGTTAGTTTTCCTTGTCCAATTTGCACATGGAAAGTAGTTTTATGTGAATTTATTTACCATGTTATTATAATTACATTTATATATCATAATATATTATTTCATAAAAATTATATTTAATTTTATCATGTGAAGTGCCTCCCTAAAAGTGCTTATCAATGAAATATGAAAACTAGAAATATAGGAAAAATGGCTAACTAAATATTAGTGTAAATACCAGTTTTGCTTGTTGTAAATTAATCACTTAGAAAGGAATTTTGTGTAACTTTTTTTTAGTCCTATATTATCTTCACATTTGGATATCATCATTAAAATTTGAAGAGGAAAATATGTGATTTAAACATATAAAAATAAGATATAAATGTGTGCACTAGCCATATTTGACAATTTGAAAGATGTAAAAAATGATTCAGTAAAAATCATTGCAAACCCAGTTTCAATTTCTAAAAATTTAGAAAATGTGAAGAATTTTTTTTATATATTAACCTTATTCATGTTTGATTATGATCTTTAATCTCATCCTAATTCTATTTTTAACATGCACTTATTATTAGTATAAATGTATTTTATCCCAAATTTATGAGGTATCTCTCACTTCTCTTGTGCACTTATAGGATTTGGGAGTTACTTGCACAAGTAACTCCTCCCCACACATCACATACTTCTCTCCACTCTCTTTGGAATAGGACATTTGGCACACACTAATTAGTACTTGTAATTTTGTGATGGGATTATTATAACTCCCTCATCTTTCTTTTGATCTATTTAAATAGACCTCTCCTCCTCTCTTTTACAATCATCTTACTCTATCTATCTTAAGATTTGTCTTTTGGATTGAGGCCATTATTATATATAATTATCTTAGCTCCTACTTGTTATTTTACTTATATATAATTATTTGTAAGCCTTCTAATATATTGTTGGGTTTTTTCTTTGTTTGATGGTTTCTCCACTTGTTAATCCTTATCTATCTCATTTTGTGAATTTCTCACTTGTGAGGTATTATCACTTAATTTTATTCTCTTTTTTTATATAGTTTAAAAAATTATGAATTGAATTTTCTCATAAATACTAATATGGTATTTGATCTATGACTATTCTAATGTTGATATTTGAGTGTTTGTGTAGGTCTAAAGATGAAAAATGAGTTTTTGCCTTTGAGTTTATGTTGATTTTTCACTATTTGCATATATCTAACTAGTTTTTTAATCTAATATGTTATTTTTTAAAATTTTTTATTAATATATTTTAGATATATTCTAGTTATTAATAGTTTTATTCTAGTTATTTTGAGCTTGTGAGCTTGATCTTTGAGAAAAAAAAGTTTTTTTAGTGTCCTGAGTTATTTTCATTTGCCCTCTATTTTTTTATCTTATTTTTAAAGGAATGAACTCATTTTTAAATCTTCACTATACCCTTTGTTCAAATAATTTATTTCCTACTTAATAATAAGAGGAAAGTGGTGTTTTCATCAAATTTTAATCTATATTTGATTATCTTGTAAATTGGTGACTCGATTTACTTTATTCATATGAGTTGGAATATTGGCCATTTGTATAAGGTTAATGTGTATTTATGTTCTATTGGGAAGTTTCTAAGACCTCCTCAATTTAGAAATCATTGTTTGATTTTTCTCAGCTCAATGTTTCATTCATTCTCTTTGATTTTTTGAGTTATTATATCTTGTATAATTATTTCCCATTCTTTCCATTCGCCTAGAACTACACATTAGTCATCATTCATGCAACTATAACACATATTCCTAAATCTGGTCTATGTTGTAACTTAACTTTTATTTTTTGTTTTTTTGGCCTCTTCACCCTTCCTCATGACAACTCATTTTCCTTTCAATTTTGATTAATCTTTATTGTTTATTTTCCTTTAGAGTTAACCCCTTCTAATTGGTTGTTATTTTTATTGAGAATAAATTATATCATTCTCCTCCTTTGGTAGATAATTAACATCAGTTTGTCATTATATTGAGTGGTCTTTAATTATGCCTTCCCTAACATCTCTCTTTGTATAGCACTCCTATGTTATGAAATTATTTTTGGTTTAAGTACCTATTTTTATCTTATGATTTGTTGATTTCATAAGCTTTTCGAAATTTCAAAAAGATAATTCATATTCAAACACAATAATAAAATATCGTTTTTCAAAACCTTCTCACTTGGTTATATGTAATCATTAAACTATTTAAAAATTCATTAATAAATATCAATCATTAATTATTTTTTTAATATCATTTGTAAAAAAAATAGCATCCCTAAGAAAGACACCATATTTATTTGTTATAAAGGAGTTTCTCCATGGAATAACAAACTTAGCATAAGTTTTGATTTTTTTTAAATGCATTTTTATTCTTTATCATTGCATTTTCTAAAAAAAATGGTAAAGACCTTCATTATTGGAATTATTAAAAAATAAATTGATGTTTTAGTGTAGACATACATTTACAAGTTAATTAATACAAGTTCAAATCTTTGTTTCTCTATAAAAATTTTGACTAAGTGTCATTTTAGAAATTTAGGTATTCGTCATTTTATATTTTGAAGATTAAATCAAATTGGTTATATTTATTTCCACAAATTTTACTATTATTTTGTGTAACATTTTATGTGGCACATTAGTGTACAAGGAATTATTTTTAGTTCATTTACTTAAGACTGCTATATTCTTTCTTCTTTAACTTTAATAGCATTTTAGGTAGATTTAGTGGTAAGAATATATCTTTCAATTTCCTTATTCTCCCTTCTATGAGATTTAAAGTGGTAATATTTCTTTCAATTAAGATTTTTTTGAAATATTTATGTTTTAAAATGATGAAATTCACACTCTCAAATGTCAAGTTCAGTGTCAAAACTTGACTAAAAACTAATTTCCTAAGAATGTGGATACAATTAAAACTTATTTTAGCACTTAAAATACTAAATTTATGTCTTTTGTACATGATCATGCCTTCAATGATGAACTTCAATGTTATTTTACAAAAAATATTTTGAACACTCTTTATACCAACCTTTGAATCAAAATCATGCAATGTATGGGTTACTTGGGTGGTGGTATTGGTAAGAGTGAAAATGGTATTATTACATTTCTTTTGAATAAATTTAATGTAAATTTTAAAGGTCTCACTTTTAATACTTCTAATTATTCTAATGTGAATTTAAAACCATGTTATCCTCTGCATCAAAGGATTATGCATAATAGTTTTCTTAATTATCATGTAACTTATGTTGGTTATAATTCTTGTCATTCTCATTCTGTGGTTAAAAATTATAAAAATTTGTGAGCACTAAACATAACACATGCATATTATCACTAAATTCTGGAAATTGTATCCATGAAAATCTTGTGGTAAATAAACTCGTGACATTTTGTATTATTGGAAAACCACTAAAACACCTACTTCTAAGGTAAACTATTTGGATGCCTAAATATAATGTATATTTTAGATAATTTGATATTTTTTCATGTGATAACTCTTTAATTTCTTCACATTGAATATATTTTTCAAGTGACAAATCTTATTTGTATCCCTTTTGATAAAATCAAACTTATTATGCATTCCTTGCTTTTTTGTTGTAAAGGAAATATGATTTGATTGGAGTTCATGTTTTACTTTATTTTTGTTCAAGATTTCACACTTTGTGGTGGAATTTACATTTATTCAATTTGTCTTTATTATATATATTCTTAGAAAATTATTTGTATGTAGATCATATATGTCATATTAGTTGCTTATCTTGAAATATTTGTGTTAGATTATTTGTTTTGAAGGGTTTAGTAGATCATTTCTCCTTCTTATTAGTCTTTGTTCTATTGACCACCTTGTTCAAATAAGATTTTTGGATATTTTTTATGATCACATGTTCATCATTTAAAAATTTATTCACCCTTACATTGTGCCACATTTGTCTTCCATCTATAAAATTTTAAGACAAATGGATATTATTTGACCATGTGAACTACCTCCTAAAAAGTGATTTTTGGTAAGATTTGAAAACTTAAAAGATAAATCAATGTAAAATATTATTTTGATTGCTAGGCATTTATCATTTTGGAAGTAATTTTATATGAAAATTTTTATCACTTCATTCTAATGACATTTTACTATCATCATGAAAAATAATTGCATAATTGTACTTCATTAAATGTGCACAACTATGTTTGAAAAATGTCTAGTGGTAACAAATGTAAACAACAATGTCTGATGCAATGTGGGTACGTGATGCAATGGGTGTGCTGGGCGCACCTCCAGAATTTAAAATCACTGGTCCGCAGGTAGGAGGCACTCTTTCAGAATTGGAAACTGCTCATTCGTAGGTATGTGGGAAATTGGCTGTGGAGAATCAGGTAGGAGGTACAGACCCTGGAGGAACTGCAGGAGGTGTTGAGAAGAATGTTGGGTCAAAATTTTTGGCTGATGTAAATAATGGAAAATCTTTGAGTGGATCTGATCCTTTTTGTGGGATCCATGTCTCCCAAATGGATTCTACTCCCACTGTGTTGGGGTAGGTGATTAAAAAGGAGAAAAATAATGATGATTTTAATAAGGAAAAATCCTCAGAAGGGTTAAAGGTAGGGTATTCAAAACAAAGGACATGGTCATCTCTGTTTGGCAAGAAATCCAATGGAAAATCTCTTTTCTTGCTGGTGACTACTAAGTCTTGTTGGGAGAAAGGTGAGTTTCATGTTTTTATTCTAGATCTTTTAATAGATTTTTCTGTGTCCTCCATGGATTTCACCTTAGTGGGTAAATTTTTAGGAGCAAGACTAGATCTAGAATCTCTTACAAAAATGGTTAAAATGAAATGGGTTATTCGAGGAGAGATAGATATTGTACCAATGTTGAATGGTTTATTCTCATTTATCTTTAACTACAAGGAAGACATGAATATGGTTCTATGTGGAGGATCATGGTCTTTTGGTAAATGCTCTCTCACTATTAAAAAATGGGAGCCTAACATGGATCTCTCAGATTCTTTTTTCTTAACCACTCCCATTTGGGTTAGACTTCCTAGACTCCCTTTATATTTTTAGCATGAGGACATTTTTAAAGGTATTGCCAGTTCTTTTGGTGAACTTATGGCATTGGATAATGCTACGGCTACCAGAACCAAACTTCAAAGTGCCAGACTTTATATTAAAGTGGTAGATCTGAGTCATTTCCTAGAAAAAGTGGAAAGAATATCCAAGCTTGGTAAAAAAACTCAAGGAATTTTTTTTAAAGATTTGCCCAACTCTTGCTATGCTTGTAAGAAACAGGGGCATCTGGTCAAAAATTGCCCTTCCAAAAGTAAAATTCATCCTAGTAGTGTTTTGGATGGGAAAAAGGCCAAGGTCTAGCAAAATAAAGTATGGAAGCCCAAAGAAGATCATCGACAAGAACAAAAGAGTAATGAAGATTCTAAAGCTTTGCATGCTAAGGTGGATAACAAGCCTTCTTTTGAAGATCCTAAAGCCCCACATGCTGAGGTGGATAAAGAGCTTTCTTTTGAGAAAGAAAATTTTGAGAAAGAAGGACATGGATTGCAATCAGATACCATAATACCTGTACAAAGAATAGATGATTTGATAGATCTATCAAAACAAATCATTTTATATCAAAGGATAGAGGATCGATGGAGAGATGTAGATGACAAAATTGTGCTAGAGGAAGGTGAATTCTTGGCTGAAGTTGGAAATAAATTAGAGGACAGAGATTTTCTTTTTCTCAGTCTAGGGAGATTCAGGTTGATAATGATTTCCCTTTGGATGAGCTTCCTGTGAATGATAATAGAGAAAACTTAAAGCATATTCTAAACCAAAGAAAAAGGGCTGAAAAAAAGACCAATACTAAGGGGGTAGAAACTAGAAGCAGCAAAAAAGATCAACAAACTAAGGTGAAAGATCTTCCTTCTACTTTGGATAAATCTGGAAAAACAGATGAACAACATTTTAAGGTGAAATTGGATGTTGGTTTTTAGGACAAACCTGGAAGAAGATCCATTAAGAAAACTAGAGAGCTAGAAAGTATGGAAAATATTGTTAATGGAAGGCAGGCAACTATTCTGGATTTTACCCCTAAAAAATAGATATTAAATCGTTACTTGGAATATTAGGGGGCTGAATATAAATTGGATATTGATGTTGTCCCCATATAACCTAATTTTGATGCTACTATTTAGTAGGTTTTAGGAATGCTTTTCCTGGTGCATGTTAATGCTTTATCTTTTTTAATTCTGTTAAAGGGTTTTGGGGTCCCTTCAAAACCTATTTTTACCTTAATCTAAAACAAATGGAAACAACAATATGAACCAAAAACACTTAAAAACATGTACTTGAAATTAAAAAAAGGTTTAAAAATATTTAAAAATGGATGCCATGACTTCTCAATGTCAAATTAGGGTGTGTTATATACTCAACAAATATAGATATATTTTAAGATTTCATGTTAGTAGTTTTTTATTCCAAATTATGTAAATCATTATGTTGAGAATTTTAGTTTTTGCATGTTTTCTATTATAATTCCAAGTGAATGTAAAAAAAAAATTAAAATGATGTCTATAATATGTATATTTTAGCATTCAACCTTATCTTTTGACTAGCCACATCAACATGTATTGAGGCATTCTCTTTTTTGTGCATGTTTCATTTTATCAATCAACTCTATTATGTGGGCTAGATGACTACCTACTCTCAAATGAGATGGGTACACATATTTTAGGTTTGAACAAAAAAAATGAATCTTTAGTATATTTTATATGCTTACTAATCATTTTTTGTATACTTGATTTGAATGAATCACTATGTAGCCAATTTTATTAAATCTCAATATATTATTTTATGCTTACATAGAAATCCCAATGAAAAAACAAAATAACATCACAAGATTTGTATTTCTTTCATTATCTAGTTTGTTTATCTATGATAATTACTAGTAATTTTCATACTCTTATACAAGTATTGGGAAGTACGGAAATTGACCTACATATTTAGAAATGGAGGAAAATTAAAAATGTAGAATCAAGTTTTATCATTCAATAAAGAGTTAAATTGAAACCATAACTAAAATCCTCGTATGTGGTCCTATAAGTAAATAAATATATATTAGTGCAAGTTTTTAATTCCATTGTATGGTTTTTACTACACGTGTATTTAGCTTACTTAAGTGCAATAATGAGATCATATATCTACACACACACACACAAGGTTTTATTAGGATAAATATGATTTTATCATGCATTCTATTTTTTTCATGCACACTCCACATTTTTAGGTGACCTTATGCCTCTCTTCTTTCTATTTATGTACCTATCAATTTATTTTATTATTGTAAATATATGTTAGTTATTCTACTCATTTTGTGTTCCTCTCTTGAAATACATCTCTCCTTTTCTAAAATTCCATTTTGGATTTTAAGATTTTAGTGTGTTCAAATCCCACCAGTCCTTGATCATGGTTCATTCTAAAAAATCATGGTTCATTCTAACATGGTATTCAAATAGGTTCTGGTAGTTGAACACTATTGTTTCTTTGTAATTTATTTTATAATCTTGGGTATTTTACCCTCCATGTTATATATCCTCTATTCTCTAAGTATGTTTATCATGTATCCTTGGATGATATAGAGAATAAAAAGAATAAGGAGAAAATTCTTTGTATATGTAGTTTTATAGTTAGTTGATGTGTTTATAATAAAAACATACAATGTTAGTGAGTTTGAAAAATTGTGAAAACCCTACAAATGCTATTAATCTTGACCATGCTTTGAGATAGTCAAATATGACAATTTTTTTAGGGTTTTACTAGAAATAAATGATATATTTATACTATTCTTTATAATTTTTGAGAACAAATTTATAGGGTTTTTAAGAAACTTTTTGGGTCTATAATAGGTTTTTAGTGGTAATAATTGGTTCTTAAGATATTTTTAGTACTCTCTCTCTCTCTCTCTCTCTCTCTCTCTCTCTCTCTCTCTCTCTCTCTCTCTCTCTCTCTCTCTCTCTCTCTCTCTCTCTCTCTCTCTCTCTCTCTCTCTCTCTCTCTCTCTCTCTCTCTCTCTGTGTGTGTGTGTGTGTGTGTGTGTGTGTGTGTGTTTGTGTGTGTTTGTGCGCATGCATGCATGTGCATGTGTGTGTGTACCTATTTGTACTTGAAATTATGTGTTTGTACCTATGCACTATAAAAATTGTACCTCTATATATTTATTATATATGTGTGTGTACATGTGACCTATGTATTTGCATAATCTATACCCATCACCTATGACCTCCTTGGCAATGCCACCCATAACTACATCATCCCTAAAAAGGTTTTGCCCCCAAATGATGTCATATTTTAGATTAAAAGGATGAAAGGATAGTCCATGGTCACATGGATATTTATCCCATTATCACAACCTACAAAATGGGGATTACATTTATTTATAAGTATTGAAATTAATTTCTAGTCAAGAATGTTTTTTGAAAGTTCTAATTTATGTTGTGAAAATAGTGATTGAAATAACTTATAAATCACATAACTTGTAAAAAACTCATTTTGAAGTGTCATTTTTTTAAATGTGATCTTTTCTTCTCATTATTATTAATTTAATATTCTTTTTTGGTAAGTACGAGGTACTTTCAATCCTTGTGAAAATTGTATACACACTAAAATATAATGTGCCAAGCCTATATATATATATATATATATATTTTGGGGGGATATTATTAATAATTTTAAAGAGTTATATTTTATTTAATGTTATCTCTTGTACTGTAATTTATGAAAATATTTATTTTAATATACTATAAATCATAATTTGATTCTGCTTATCACACCATATAGCTATCATCAGTTGAAAACCAAAGTATAAAATGTTTTGAGTTAGGGTTTAAACTAAATTATTATGGGTAATGAAATTGAACCAACACCAAGTGTATAAAAGGCTAAGTAAGAAATCAATGTGATCATGCCTATGGTATAATATGTTTATCAATTTCTCCCAATTTTATTTTTCATATTTAATCTTAAAAACAACCTAATGAGGTTTGGAATCTTTTGGAACAATTATTAGGGAAGCAAGATGTAATTAGGGGTCATGATCTAGAGAATGAGTTCATTAATATGAGTCCAAAAAACATGGACACAATACATAAATTCTTTACCAAATTCAATTAACTTAGTTTGTACTTAAAATTATGTTTCATAGATAAAAGGATGGATAAATTATCCTTTCAGTTATTGGTAAGTTAGGTCCCAAATAATTTATCTTGAAATGAGTCATCCTACTCCTCTTCTTGCTCATGGTAGGATTTCTCCTGGTTTTGAAGTTTATGGTGGACAAAAAATCATCACTAATTACTTTCATGCTCTTGGCATAAGCTCTCTTATGTTTGGTGATGTTAGGTATAAAGTCATCACTATGTAGAAGACCAACATTGTTTACCCTCAGGATCATGTTAAAAACCCTCCTATGTTTGGTAATTCTAGGTAGAAGGTTGTCATTACATAGAAGACCAATATTACTTCCATTCATGAGCATGGTAGAATATCTACTATGTTTAGCATCTCTAGGCAAAATGCCATCACTGTATAGAATACTAACATCGCTTCCCTTATTGATCATGGTAGAATCTGCCCTATGTTTGTAAACTCTAGAAATAAGGCCTTATTTGCATGGAAGAATGACATTGCTTCCCCTCAAACTCATGAAATAATATCTCTTGTGTCTAGAAATTTTGAGTATAAGGTTATCACTACATGGAATATCGACAGTACTTCCCTTCCTATCCATGGTATAAGATCCCATATATTTGGTGACTCTAGGTATAAGGCTATCATTGTGTGGAATTTTGAAGCAATGTAAAAAATGGATGTTTTGCAAATTATTAACCTTATGTAGAACACTATAGTAGAAGCAACTTAAATCTACCCAAATAATGGCATAACCCCTACTTCTAGCAGATATCTAGATGTCATAGAATTAGAAGATATGATGAACCCTAAAAAGAATTTATCCTTTCCTAAAGTAATATCTTTTAATAATGATCTAAAAATAGATTACATACCTCTCAAACATTCATATTATAAACCTATCATGACCTTTGATGAGGAGGATATCATAAAAGTGATCAGACCAAAATACTTATTCTTAACCAAAGGTATCATCTATAGATTAATGGATTACTATCCAGAACTTCAAGAGCTATACACTTGGATCTTGAAGCATTGTAAACCTCTCCAAATAGGTACTCTTGATATTTACCCTTGTGTAAAAAATTTATTTATTATTGTATTTAATAATAATTGAAGACAAGGAAGAAATTAAAAACAATTTTTCATGCCTTAACCACCCCCCTTCTGCCAATCAATCATTATCCATTGCCTTCAACCACCTCATAGAACCACTTAATGTTAAACCCATTTGGGTTTTCCTACCTCATATTCCTCTTTATTTTTAGACTAAATATATTTTAAAGGATATTGGTAATTCATTGGGTGATTACCTATAAATGCATTTAGATACTGATCACTTTTATCACACTATTTTTCTAGAATTTTAGTGAATATTGACACCTCCAAGAATTTACTTGAAAATATAACTTTACAAGTGGGGACTACTATTGGTCCCAACCTATATATTATGAAGGTTTACTATTTTATTTTCATAATTTTTTAATACAAGCTACTTAACAAAAAACAATAGTTCCCTTAGAAAAAAAAGAAGGAATCCTCTTGGTGGAAATACTACAATCTTGACCTTCTGTAGGTGGATGTTGAAGAATATTTAGATAGTTATGATAGTGAGTAACATTTGGAATATCATAAACCCTCTATTATAAATGAGGACCTCAAAATTCCTCCTTAATCTAAATATGTTCTTTGTAAATACCTAATCTCTCCAAGGAAAGCCACAAACATGGTAGTCCCCTCCACAACAATCTCCTCCTCTAATAAAAAACTAGTTTTAGAATTATCTAGGGTAGAAACATTATAAAACCCAATAGTAAAAGGGAAATCCCATCCCAGTGTTGTTTCATAAGATAAATAAGGCTAAATAAAGGTTTATAAATTAAAAATGGTAGTAAAATAGTGTTTTACCATCTTATATCACCCTCTACTCAGGGGGAATCTAGGCAGAAACTTCTAGCTCATAGGGACTCAGAATAGAACCATAAAAGATAGTTTTTAAAGGCATAAAAATGTGAAAGATCACTAAAAATAAATAGAAAGTGGTTGGATATAACTACTATTTATTTTATCTTGTTGGTTATATTTGGCATCTTGTTATATTCTTCCTATTATTTATGGTAGAGGCATTATTTTTGTACATAAATGAGTCATATTTATCTCCTTTGTACTAATCTATAGGATATTCAAAGCTCATAACTTTTACCTTATCAAATTTAAAAAATTAGATCCTAACTATTATATGGTTGTTTCTACCTTTCATGCCACTAGGATTTCCCTTAGATCTATATGGACCATTCCATCCTTGGATATATTTCATACCTTCTTGACTATGCAAAAAGATAATATTATTCATATGGGCAAATTGAATTCCAATAAGTCTCATGCACTAGTTGTTAGTCATGAAAATAGAAGGCTTCAAATAGTAAGGATAAGAAACATAACAAAAAGGATATTGAAAAAAATAATTATTAAAAATTAATGTTAATTCCAAATAAACAATTGGGACCACCTCTTTAGATGGTAAACCTAATAAAAAAGGTCAACTATGCCTACTGTAAGAGAGCAGGGCATTATGAACATAAATGTATGAAGAAATAAATAGACCAATTAAAAAATATTATTGAGAAAAATAACATAAATGTCCTTGATTCCATCACACAAAATTATTAAGCTCGAGAGTCCCCTAAAGAAAAATATATTAGTAAGTGGAAATGAAAGGGAAAATCTCCTATTTTAGTTGTATCCCTTCCTTCCACATGGGTGATTGATTATTGTGCTTCACATAACATGACTTCATCACATGACCTTTTTGCATCCTTTGGTCCATGTTTTATGCCTTATATTTTAATGCGTGATGAGAATTATATAGATGTTTTGGTATATTCTATATTGAAGTGAGTGAAATAAAATTTGAGGATGTCCCATGTTCCCTCACTATCAATTAATAATCTATCCATTTATGAAATCACTCACATTGGTTCAATAAGAGAGTTGAGTTTACCCTATTTTCTTTGGTTATTAAGGAGTTTCATAGTGATTCTAAAGTGGTAATTAGGAAAATAGATCATCAATACCAATTGTACACCTTCTCATAATTTTATCATGATCACACTTTTATTACTCTATTAATTCACTCAAATGAGGTGGATAATCAATGGAATCATTAATTTAACCATATTTATTGTCATTAATTTTAGAAACTTAGTCGATGTGATATGGTTATAGGGCTTTTTCGTATCAAATTTAATAATATTATATTCTAGGTTTGCACACATGGAAAACATCCTAAAGAGAATTATGAAAAATTCAAATCATGGAGATCTGCATAGATTTTAGAGCTAGTTCATAGTGATATTTCTATTCCATTTTCACAACCTTCATTTAGCATGACCAAATATACTCTTACCTTCATTGATGAATTTTAAAGGTAACCTTGGGTGTACTTTATTAAACACAAATATAAGGTCTTTGATCATTTTTATGACTTTAAGGCTTTTATGGATAAATAATATAAGAAAATAATTAGGGTTTTTTACATGGACAATGATAGTATGTCAACCATAATTTTAATCGTAACTACACTTTAGAGGGGATTGATTTCCAAAATATAATTCCATATAGTCCTTATCATAATGGTGTGGTATACCATAAGAATTGGTCCTTAAATTAAATGGAAAACTATAAGATACACTCCAATTTATTACACTTCAGTACTAGGAAGAGGCCATTAGCTATGGATGTTAAATATAGAACCATGTTCCTCAAAGAACCTTGAGAGGACTCACTCAATTTTAAGTTGGAAAAGTTAGAAACCCATAGTTAATAAATTTAAAGTTTTGGGATCTTCATTTATGGCATGTATTATTAATAATAAATGTAAGGATATGGATCCACAAAGTAGGCCTTACATCTTAATTTTTTAGTTAGATGGTGTTAAGGGATATAGTTGTATTCATCCTACTACACATGATTTATTCATTGAGAGGAGTTTTCATTTTTAAGGGTCATTTATAATACACACTTGACACTTATCCCTCCTTAGAATCACTGGTATTTGATGATATTTATAATGATTCAAATCATCCTGAGTATATTCTAATGATGAGGATTCTTCTTCCAATTTATATGATGAGAGTAGTGATGTGGATTCATATCCTTCCTCTCCTAGTCACTTTCTAAAAATTTGAGAAGTTTACTCCTAACTCTTTGACTTAATGTCCTCTTTAGGACAAATAGACACTACAAGGTGTAATTGATTGGTTTGGGGTCCATTAGATACTAGGTAGACATGCTCACAATTCCAAGGTGTTCCACATGTCTTCATTGCCTCTAATTCTTAGTATCAATATTTCTATGAGGCATCTACAACTCCTAAGTGGGACACAAATATAAATGAGTAGTATTATTATTTGATAAATAACCATAGTTAGGATTTATTACCCCTTCTTAAGGTAAAGAATCTTGTTTGATGTGAATTGATCTACCAAATAAATTATTTATTTGATGAGTTAGTGGATAATTTCAAAACACAGTTAGTAACAAAAGGTTTTTCAAAGGTTCTTGGTATTTACTATATTGTGACCATTGAACTAGTTGCAAAGATGAACTCTATCCGACTCACTCTTGCCATTGATGAAACTAATTATTGGTATGCTCATCAGATACATGTGTAGAGTGCATTTATTCATGATGTCCTTAAGGAGGAGATATATATGGATCAGCTATAAGGTTGTGTATATCAATATTCCTTAGTATTTAGACTTTATAATTTTATCTATGGCCTCAAACATACCCCTCAATATTCATATGCCAAGATATATTCCTTCCTTCTCATATTTGGGTTTAGTAGATTCCATTATGGTCCAAATGTTTATATTTTTGAGAAGTATGATTCACTTCTAATTATATTTTTGTATGTTTACCTATTGATCACATGGATTTACTCATCCTCCATTACAATAATGCAAATTAAATTTCACTATAGGTTCTTCGTGATTGACTTGGGTTTGTTGCACTACTTCCTTGGGATTGAAATTTCATAGTATAACTCAAAGATCACCATTGCATAATCCAAGTATGCCATTGAATTCATCACACATTTTCAAATGGTTTATTTTAATTCAAAAATAACTACTCTTATTTTTAGGGTTAATCTTGAAGATAAGTTTTCCTCTTAATTTGTTTTTTCTACCTTTTATCGATATATTTTTGTTAGTATCATCTATATGTCTCATAATAGACCTAACATTTCATATGTAGTTGGCAAGGTCTATATGTTTATGTGGACATCACATAAGATACACTAGAAGTTATATAAATATTTTTATCACTACATTCAAGATACTCATATTTTTTGGATTCACTATGGAGAAAGTATTGATGTTGAATTGGTTGGGTACACAAATTTAGACTAGGCTGGTGATATTAAACATCACAATTCCACTTCAAGTTATAGTTTATCTCCTATTTAAAATTTAATTAGTTGGTATAAAAAGATGTAGAATTATATTACTTCATCATCCACTGAGGTGGAGTACAAATTATATGTTATGTTGCTACTGAGGCTATTTGGTTTCATGGAGTTATTACTATGTTTGGTATACAATCCATGTGACCCAAATTCAATGTATGTGACAATCAAAACACCATATATATTTTTAGGATTCCATTCCAACATTAGTATAAATATAAAATTATGACTCATATTAACTTTTATTCATTATCTAATTCATAAATAGGTCATTGATCTCATATTTTTCTAGACTAAAAAATAGATAGTTGATATCTTCACAAAACCCTTCACTGAGAGTATCTTAACTTGAAAATTTTTCTTAGGGTGTAGGAAACTTTGGATTAATTATTTAGGTAATATTTGTATTCCTAAATTATTTTTTAATTATCCTTATGGGATGGATATTATATTTATTCTCATGTTAATATTATCTATGTACTTGGGTAGCTAACCAAGCCTTGTTTTTGGGACCCAATTCTTGTACCCACCTAAGGTATGCTTAATGGGAGTGTTAATGTAGATTTTTTATTCCATTTTATCATTTTCATTACAATATTATTTAGCTTGATTATTTTTATTAATGAGGTCATTAAGATATATATGAGTTGATCATGCATTATATTTTTGGGCATGCACACTCCACCTTTTTAGGTGACTTTATGCCTCTCTTATTCCTATTTTTGTACCTCTCCTCAAGATATTTTATTATTTTGAATATGATCTAGTTATTTTTCACATTTTTTATTCCTATTTTTTTAATAGGGCTCTTTCTTTTTTCATTTCCATTTTCCATGTTAAAATTTTAATATGTTTGAATCCCTCTAGTCCTCAATCATGGCTCATTCTGGTAATCTATAATCTATCTTAAGATTAAGCTAGGGAAATAAATAGGTTCATAAATGATATATGATTATAAATTAATTAGTTTTAAAAATTAAAATGTAATATGCAAAAGTGAAAATTTAAATTTAACAAATATTGTTACTAAATATGATGTCAAGGCCTATTTATGATCATAATGAAAAACGCCTTTTGTATTTGTAGTTTCAATTTTTTTTAAAATATGCTTAAATGTGTTATAATGTTCCTTTATGGATTCATTCCTCTTAGTTGAATTGAATAAAATATTTGGAAATAATATCCTTTGATTTATACCAAGTTTTTTTTCAATTTACATTAAGATGAAACTTGAAGGGAATTTAAGAACTACATGGAATCTACCATGTGTTACAACCCAAATTAGGATTTCACATGAAGATAAAATACCATAAAATTTATTTTTAAGGTGATGGGAGACAACCTTAGATCATAAAATAAAAATTTCATTAAAATTAGGAGATAGAAGAAGACTATAGTTTGAGGCATTCATAATTGTGAACCCGTTATATTGGAAATTAATCTTAGTTGGGTTCACTTTAGGCTAGTTTAGGTTAATCCTAAGTCACTTTTAGATGTTTATTTTTTATTATAATAAATTCAACTTGTCTTGGATATATGGGGTGTCACACCTATTTTTTAGGGAATCTTAGAATTGCATTCAAATGTAACTCTATCCACACTTGTCACATACATCCCCCTCACTTTATGGGCATTGGGTATATTTAGTACACACTAAGAAGGTTATGAAGTAACTCTTATTTATTCCTACCTCTATTTATTGATATTTCTCCTCTTTCATTATACAATTAAACATTATTGAACTAGTCTATCTTGATAAGCTTGTTTATGGATTAAATTTATACTTATTTCTCTATCTCTTAGCTTCTATTTTGATATTTTACTTAGAGATCAATGGTTTGCAAGCTTTCTAATAGATCTATGTTTTATACTCGATTGGAATTTTCCCCCTTGATAATTCTTGTATCTTAAATTTATGTTTTTTAAATTTTTTCTAAATTAATATATTAATCTTAGCATAAATCATAATATGGTATCAAATAAACTTTGGTTTTGATGTTGATCCTTGAGTTTTTTTCAAGTTTGAAGGTGAAAAACAAACAAACAATTTCATCTTTATTTAACTCTTTATGCATAAAATATATGTACTAATTGTTGGTTTTTTGACATATTTATGAGACATATCTCTATTGGAAGGTATTTCAACCATATAAAGGTTTCTTGGTCTATATGACATGCATTTTATTTATTATGGTTGTTTTTCTTTGGATCTCTATAAAGTGCTTATATTAATTTAATTTTATTATCATGAGTTGCATTTAATTCTAGTTTAATGTCACTTCTCCTTTTACAAGAGTTGCATTCCATTATTTTTAAGTAAATTTTACCTAAACTATCTACCTTTTAAGTACAACTCTATTTTCTAATTAAATTTTTATGTTTGGAACTCTTCATCTAAAATTGGTTAATATTGGACATTAAATAATAGTTATATGTTGGTTCTTCATATTAAATGCTTCAATATTTTCATAGTGGCATATTGTTTACATTTATTGATTATTTCTTTTCTAGGCACAATAGGTTGTCTAACTATTATGTGGTGTTTCACAATGGTGTTTTACTATGGCTACATTCCATTGTGTTTCACTTTTAGTTTAACTTTTATACAAATTTTTATATGAATGGTTTTATTCTATTTTTTTTCCTAATTTGTATGTCAGTGTCTTCAACCTTTATCCTCTACATTTTCTTTACCTTTCAAAAGTGGTTTTGTTGTTAGCTTTTTATCTTTCTTTCTTCTTGAAAACATATTCTATATGTCCTTATTTTTTGTTCCTTATTCTACTTTCAAGGTGTTTCCATTTTTTCTCATCAAGGATTACACCCTCCTTTAAATGAATTTTATTTCGCTGAGTTGGTATGCTAATACCATTAAATGTTGCATCTAACTTATTTGTCAAGCTGCTCTGAGTCTTGTGCATGCATAGTTCATTGTTTGGCATTTATTGGAATATATTTTTCCTTACTAGTGTTTGTTCGCATTCGTATTTATACTTTTCTTGGTTTAACTAATATCTTTTCACTTTGGTATTTCATAAAAAATTTAAAATTCTTACTTTATGCCAATATAATGCCAAACTCGAGTTAATATGTGTCATATGTAAAATGCATTTTTTATGTTTTACTTTATGATTGAGTTTCAAAAACTTTATCATATTCGTATTCATTAGTATTGCATTTTTTTATGAATTTCAACTCCACAACAAATAAAAACATCATTTATTCCTTAATATATTGCACATTTCAATGATTTTAAAAAATTGGAATCATTGAAAATTATTATAATACATAATAATCATTTGTTTTCTCAAAATCTATTCAAATTTTTTTTTAAAAAATTACTTTTCAAAATAAAGTCAAAAAGTCCTTTTTTAAATTATCATGTGGTATAAATGAATCCATGGCCTATTTTAATTCCTAATTCATTTAAATTAAATTGTATGTAATGTAATTATTTTATTAAAGGACTTGTTGATGTTAACATACCCACAATTTCTAAAAAATTGGGACCCTTGGTCAAATTGTGCAAATTTGTACCTTAAAATTGAAAATTCTATTGATCAAAGTGTCACTAGCATGTTTGCACCTTTTTTGTTTTGAAATTCATCCACACCATGGTCTGACTAAATTATTGGTTCATAGTTCTAGTCTAACCCTATCTAAATTTTTTAGCATTTATTTTTTGTGGTCAGCTTACAAGTTTGATAAGGCCTTTCTTAAATGATCTATGTCTAAATTTCATGATTTAATTCAAATTTGGTCTTTTACTAGCCTTTATTCTATATAAAGTTAAGTAAGTTCATTTAAAGTGTCATTTTTTTATGTTATAAAGGCCATAGGTAGGTTTTAGAGACACTATAAGGTTACAAGAGTGATTTTAGCAAGTATGTAAGTGCATGGTATTCAACTAGTTCTTCATTATGCCCATCTAGACACTCTGATCTGATGGTAGAAAATCTAAATAGGTAGTTTGATGGAGTCATATTTAACATGTATGGATTTTTCAGGAAAAATTATCAAATACTTTTTTTAATATTCATTCCTATATCATACTTACCAAATTTTATCTCTTATGATGAAGCGTGTCAAAAGTTAAAGAGATCCAAAGTTGCCATCCAAAGCATTATTAAATATGTTTTTCAAGTGCAAAATGAGCATAATAGGCATTTTTATGACATCATATCTCTCATTCACTACAAATATAGATGAAATAGTCAAATGGGTTTGTTAAATATCATATAAGAACCATTTTTTATAATTTTTAGCCCATCAGACATAACACGTCAAAATTTATAGGCATGCAAAGTTAGCCTCTAAGCCACATTTCATTATTTTTCCCATACTTTTTTTAGAGAAATCAAATAGAACTTAGTGTGAATTTTCAAGAGGCCATATCTCTTATGTGTTATAAATTAACATGAAATGGTCAAATGAGTTTGTTCATATTTATACAAGAAACATTTTTGTTAAATTGGAGCTCATGCAACATAGCGCATGAAAAGTTATGAGCATGTAAAGTTGGCTCCCAAGTAGTTTTAGGTTGTTTTCCTAACAAGTACATGGACATCATGAAAAAACATGGAAAAGGGCTCAATTTAAAATTTTATAGGTGAATTTATAAATCTCTTGATACCAATGGATCAAATGGGTTTGTTCTTTTTGGTATTAAGTCCATTCCCTGTAAATTTTGTGCCTTGGTGAGTTTTGTGCTTCAGATTTAAACTTGCAAAGTTAGCCAAAAAATAGAAGATGGTCACGTAGACATCAAATTTAAAACCATGTAAAAAATCACATGAGCTTAAATTTGATGGTCTTAAGGACATCAAATATAGTCATACAAATGTGACATGATGATTGCATAGATGTCAAATTTAATCTCATAAAACAAAACACATGAGCTTAAATTTGATGGCCTTTGGGATGTCAAATATGATCATATGGATGTCACATGACAGTTACATAAATGTCAAATTTAAGCCCATAAAACAAATCACATGAGCTTAAATTTGATGGTCTTCATGGCATCAAATACGATCACATAGACATTGAATGGGAGCCCAAACATAGCCTAGAAGGCATTTTCAATATGTCATATCTCAAAAGCAATGCAATTTCAAGAGAAATGGTCAGAAATGTTTGTTAAATATCATGTAAGAAATATTTTCACCAAGTTTGAGCTCATGTGACTTAGTGTATCAAAAAATATGAGCATATAAAATTTCCCTTTAATGTTTTTTTTGTTGTTTTTCTAGACTTAGCTAATTTTGTATGGTCCAAATTTAGCTTAGTAGGCATTTTTATGAGGCCATATATCTCATACGTGATAAATTCAAATAAAATGGTGAAATAGATCTATTCAAATATGTACAAAGACTATTTTCACTAAGTTTTAGCCCATGCAACATAGCCCATCAAATGTTATGGATATGAAAATTTGACTTTCAAAGCATTTTGACGAGTTTTCAGGGTCAAAACAGAGCCTAGTGGGTATATTGAAAGGTCATATCTCTCACGTGCTTCATCTTAAAGGCAAATGATCAAATATATTTATTATTCCTCATGCATGGAATATTTTTATCAAGTTTGAGCTCATGCAACATAGTGAATCAAAAGATAAGAACATAGAAATTTGCCCTGTAATGCTTTTTTTGGTGTTTTTCCAAATTTCCAATTTTATAGGGTCCAAATTAAGCTTAGTAGGTGTTTTTATGAGGCGTTATCTCTCATACACTACACCTTCAGATGAAATGGTAAAATGGGTATATTAAGATTTATACAAAGAATATTTTCATTAAGTTTTAACCCATGTGACATAGCACATCAAAAGTTATGGGTTTACAATGTTAACCTTCAAAGCATTTTGGCTAGTTTTCAAGGTTCGAACATATCCTAGTGGGCATATTGAATAGGTCATATCTCACAAGTGTTGTAGTTTCAAGAGAAATGGTCAAATGAGTTTGTTCATCTTTGTGTCATGATAATTTACACCAATTTTTAGGTCATATGACATGAAACACCAAAAGATACAAGCATGTAAATTTTCACTCAAAGCATTTTCTACTATGTTTCCATACTATACCACTTGTCAAACGGAGCCATTGGTTTTCAAATAGAGGGTCCTAATAGTTTTATGTAAAGGCTATGCAACCTATAAAATTCTCATTAATTCAAATTAATAAATGAAAACCAATTTTTAATTGAGTTTTAATATATGTTTGGATTGAAGTAAAAATAAAATATAACCACTCAAATTAATGAGTATTCTTTAGCAACAAGGGGTTTCAGCAACACAAAACCCACTAACCAGCTATAAATATTCTATTTTACAAAAAAATTATAATATTCATAAATGGAATATTATTTTGTAAAGTCATATGTTAGTTTTTTAACATATTGGCCTATAGGTTAGTCCATTTTGAAATTAAAAATGTATTCTAGAAACTTTACAAAAAGGATAGTTGTCTTTATTTTTGTACATTTATTGTCAACATGACTAATTGGTATGCTACCTTATCCTTATATAAAAAGTAGAATTTTTATTTCATAGAGAAGAGGGGGAGATTTAGAGCCAAAACTAATTTGTAAACTTAGATTAATTAATACAAGCAAGGAGTTATATAAATATTATTCAGCTTTTGTCTTGGTGTTTGCTATCATCGTTTCTCTCTCATTTGTTTGTTCTAATTTACAAATTTGAATAGTTTTTATGGATTATTGGCATGCACCTTTAATTACAGAGCTCTTAACTTGTGTCAATGCTAGGCTAACTAAAAGTCTTTAGTTTCATTTTATCTTCTTTTTACTTTTTGCATATGGGCCAATGTTATTTGCTTGCATGGGTATAATCTTTAAAGTGAGACTAACTCTTATTTGTATTATTTCTACCTTATTTAGAAGTTTTCCTAATGTGTGAGATGATTTTGCCTAAGCTATATCACTTTACATGTTGGTTTTAAGTTCATGCTTGGATGAAATCTAAACTTTGTCATGATGTTTAGAATGAAGATCAACAATGTTTCTTTCTATCATACCCTTCATTTTTCTCTTTTAGATCTAGATCACCTTAGTTTGGCTTATCATTGTAAATATTCATTCTAAATTAATTATTAATTTATTTTTTTATCATAATTTAGTGTTTTTGCATAATTACTACATAATATACATATATCTATTGTTTGGCCATGGTGGCTCCCAACCACCAATTAATATAAATATTATGAAACTATGACTTATTCTACCTCTATTCTACCAATAGATAACATGATTATCACACCCTATAACTCATTCACTAAATTCTAAAATCAGAAGTATTTCTAAACACTCTGGGAACCTATGGTACACACTTAGGCATCAACAAGAGGAGCTTCATTGGTGCTAGAAGGAAGGCTTTCGACAAATCTTTGTGAATTTGTAGGATATTTATTGGTTTTGGTGTATTTTGACCAAATATCACTCTAATTCTTACATATTTTTGTTCATTTTATCATAATTGTGTAAAGGTTGGTGATCTTCATAGTTTTAGACTGGTCTTTAGGCTTATTTAGACAAAGATTGACATTATTTGAATACATATGCTTAGCTATGGTAAAAATATCTTTAGATATATGAATCCATAATAATTGAGTTTATAATAGATTTTTTTGATCAAATATTGGTATATATTTTAAAAATTTAATTTTATTTGAATATAAGATTGTAAAGATTAACCATGTTTACATAATTAGACACATATTTTAGCTAACTTAGTTAGACTTTGATGCCATTTGTTGTTCTTTATATATGTCTTAAAAAAATAGTTTAATTTTAAGATTTAATTCTTATTCTTTATAAAAATGAATATGACACATCATATTCCAAACAATATTTAAAGTCACAAGTAAGAATTACCCAGGGCAAGGCTTGAGTGAGCAAAATTTCCAAAGTATCAAATGCTTCCCTAGTTTAAGGTACTCATGTGTTCAAGGTATGGCTTGGTTATGTGGTTATTCAATCAATGTGTCAATTAAATTACATGATCTTCCTCAAAATATTGAAAGATATTTGCCTTCTTTTAGTCTTGATACTGTTGTCTCTGTTGAAGAGCATGTTAGAAGTTTTAAAGATGCTGTAAGATTACTTAATGTGATTCATAAAGACATGGAATGTAATTTATTTCCATTTAATTTTAAAAATTATACATGTGAATGGTTTCGTAATCATTCAGAGTATTGCATTACTAGCTAGAGTGAGTTTGATAATGCTTTAATTAATCAATTTGGCAAAATTATTAGTGCATGTATTTTGTACCATTAGAGAATTTAATGCATAGTTTCAAAAAATATTCAATAGAACTATAGCTCCTTATAGTACCAATGAGGAATTATCCTTATAAGTTTATAAGGATACTATTTATCCCATTACTTTTTTACTCCTAAAAAGATCTTTCCTAGTCATAAACACATTGATCTGAGCCTACTCTAAAGTCATGATCATTAATGACCAAATGCAACCACAAGGTCAGATGACATATTTCATGCCTAATGTCAATTTTAATTAGCCCATTTAGATTGTCATTCTTAGTATACCTAATTTAACACCAATTCAAAACCATTTTTCCTTGAGTCATGCATATATTGACCAACACTTAGAGTTGTTGAATAATATTGCAAGTGGATTTCATCCACAAAATCATAAAACTCTAGTGTCTAAAACCATTAATAATGTTCCAATT
Organism: Torreya grandis; assembly: GCA_037957365.1. Lineage (NCBI taxonomy): Eukaryota > Viridiplantae > Streptophyta > Pinopsida > Cupressales > Taxaceae > Torreya > Torreya grandis. Next base: position 134,601 of record JARHVA010003176.1, read on the forward strand.
CATGAGTCTGAGACAAAAAAATTCGAATGACTTGATATTAAAAATGGTCCAAAAATTGAACACTGACTTTCTTCAATTATTAAAACAAGTAGGAAATACAAAGAAAGACTTTGATAAAAACTATGCTTATCAAAAGTTTGATAACCCTCCAAGCAAGTATCATGATGAAACAAATAATAAATCATCTAAAAACTTACAATTAAGTTCCTATGATATTTTTTTGATTGATCATTGTAATATTTTTGAAACCTCTAACATTATACCTAATCAAAGATTTACTACAAGAACATTTGGCTTTGTAGGAGCATCTCAAGGTTTCATACAGGCCTTTGATTTTTCATTTGAAGATGGAGATGAAGATGAAATTGAGCCATCTAAAAAATTTACATCTGTGATGACTTGCATTCCTAAATATGTAAGAGAGATTGCAATTGAAGATCAACAAGACATCATCATTAGTACATCTGTGGATGAAGAAGAAGAGTTTCTAGAAATGGATATGTATCAAATACAAGATGATAATTCTTCAAAATATATCCAAGGAGACAACCCATGTAAGTTTATTTTTAAATTAGAGAATACTCTTAAAGAAAATGATCATTAGAAGTAGTCATGCCATGATTTATTAAATAAAATCAAGGAGATGGAGATGGTAAATAAAGGGATAAAATATAATATGAATGTTTCATCTAAGGATTTCATCAATGAGCTAGAGTTTCTAAAAGGTGGTATTATTTTAGAGGAACCAAACCAAGACAAGCTAAATCTTGATTTGATGGAAAAGATGCCACTCTTCACCAAAGATGAAGCTAAATCATATGAATTAGATCAAGAATTATCATGTGACTTTATCACAGTTCAACAATATGGGGCCAATATGTTTCACATGATGATACTATACATGAAAATTATTCAATTGATCAAGATGAATAAGTCTTTTGGGATGAATTGGAATACTTTTTTGCAATGATTGGTAGTCCAGTTCCACCTCAGAAAGAACTTAATGAAGACATTAGTCTAAAGATACAAGCTAAAATACCATTATTGAGTAAAGATGATATAATCCAATAGCTATTTGTGGATGAAGAAGGACAATTAATCTTGATGCAAAGTAGAAGGATTTCAAAGGAAGAGGATTGGATTTTAGACTCGTATCTTCATTCTGTGTACTTAAATATGCATATAAGAGCCCAAGTCACACCATCTAGAAGACCTAGGCATCTAAATGCCCATATCAGCATGAAGATGTCATCAAGACATACTTAGATTTTAATGTTTTGTAGTAGACTAAATAATTTTTCATTTGATCATGGAGGTAAGTATTTAATGAAGTTAGTATAGGGCTTATATTAGTTTCTATCTTTCTTTTTAATTTTCTTCTTGTCCCTTATTTGTATATAATTCATGGACATTTTTTTGTCTTTTGTACCTTTTTTCTTGCTTCTAAATAAGTCCTTTTGGATAACCCTCAACTCAAATTTCATTTAGGCTACTCAAAAGCTTCACAGTTCAAAAATTAAGGTATGACATCTCAACATTGATTGATCATGGGTTGTTGGAATGTGAGCTTCATGTTGTAGTTTAGAGAAACTAGTAGAGGCTGGTGGATAATTTAATTATTTCTTAAGATTTTAAACATTGTTCTAATCTAATCTTGGCTTTTAAGAAGGATTACACATGTAGGATGAAGATTAAACTATTAAAACATGGTCCTTCTTGCACTTAAAAAACATTAATTACCTGGGACAAAGTTTACAACTAAAGATGATTGTTTGAAAATCAAACACTTAACCAAATCCCTAAACATAACTATTTTGGTTCCCAACCATTACTAGAAAGTTGAAAAATTATCTAAAAAATATAAAAATTAGAGCTTATTTCAAAATCAAAATCTTTTCAAGCAAAGGTGATTCTAGTAATCTCCACTAAGGCTATGGATGCTTGGCTGGCAATGGAGCAAGGCTATGAGTGGAGTTAAAGGCATCTATATCAAATGGATTTGTTAACCCTCATATAAGGAATAATTTTTCCAATTTTGAGCTCATACGATATGGTGAATCAAAAGGTAAGAGCATGAAAATTTTCCCTCCAATGCATTTTTTGTTATTTTTCAAGACAACCAATTTTCCAGGGTCCAAATTAAGCTTAGTACACATTTTTATGAGGCCATATCTCTCATGCACTAAAAATAAAATAGTCAAATGAATTTTTTCACATTTTTACAAGGACTATTTTTGCTAAATTTTATCCCATGCAACATAGCACATCAAAATTTATAGGTATGCAAAGTTGACCTTCAAAGCATTTTGGCTAATTTTTAGGGTCCAAACAGAGCCTAGTAGGCATATTTAATAAGTCATATCTCATAATAGTTATAATTTCAGGAGAAATTATCAAATGTATTTATTCATATTTGTGTCATGACAATTTACACCAAGTTCTAGTTCATGCGACATAGTGGACCAAAAGATACAAGCATGTAAAGTTGCCTTCTAGAGCATTTTCTGCTATTTTTACATACTCAACCACTTGTCAAATAGATCCATTAGTTTTTCAATTAAGGGTCCCAAAAATTTTTTGGAAAGGCTATGCAGCGTATAACATTCTCATTAATTCAAATTACTAGATGAAAACTAATTTTTTAATTAGGATTTAATATATGTCCAAACTGAATTAAAAACAAAATGTAACCTCTCAAAGCAATGAGTATTTTCAAAAATAGTAAGAGGCTTCATCAACATAGAACCCACCAACTAGCTAGAAATATTATATTATGTAAATTTTTTTGTAATATTCAAAAATATAATATTATTTTGTAAAGACATGTGCTAGATTGTTATCACATTAGCCTATAGGCTAGTCCATTTTGAAAAAGCAAATGTATTCTAGAAATTTTGAAAAAAGATAATTATCTTTATTTTTATACAAAATTTAATCAACATGACTAATCAGTATTCTACCTTGTCCTTCTATAAAAGATAGTATTTTCATTTCATAGAGAAGAGGGAGAGATTTAGAGCCAAAATTAATTTATAAACTTGGAGTAATAAATACAAGCCAGGAGTTCTAAAAAATATTTTCTAGCATTTATCTATGTGTTTGCTATCATGGTTTCTCTCTCATTTGTTTGTTCTGATTTCTAGATTTGAATGGTCCCTATGGATTCTTGGTGTTCACCTTTAATTGTAGAGAATTTAACTTGTGTCAATACTAGGTTGATTGAAAGTCTTTAGTTTCATTTCATTTTTCTTTTCTTTTCTTACATCTGGACCAATGTTATTTGCTTCAAGAGGTATAATCTTTAAATTGAAACTAATTCTTATTTGCATTATTTCTACCTTCCTTAGAATTTTTTGTGATGTGTGATGTGATTTGGGATAAGTTTTCTCACTTTATATGTTGGTTTTAAGTACATGTTTGGATGAAATATGAACATTGTCATTATGTTTGGAATGAAGATTAGTAATATTTATTTTTTCCCTACCTTTCATTTTACTCTTTTTGATCTAGATCACCTTAGTTTAACTTGAAATTGTAAATATCCATTCTAAATTAATTCTTGATTTAATTCCTGATCATAATTCATTATTATTTTCATAATTACTACATACTTTGCATAGATTTGTTGTTTAGCCATGGTGGCTGCCAACCACCACCTAATAGAAATATTTTGAAATAGCCACTTGTTTTGCCTCTATTCTACTAACAGATAATAGGATTATCACAACTTGTAACTCATGCACTGAATTCATCAAATTTTAAAATGAAAAGTTTTTCTAAACACTCAGGGACGTTGTGGTATATGTTTAGGCATCAACAGACTTCAATTTACTTTAATAACATTCCTAAAATTAGAATTTATATTAATTTATTTATTAAGATTCTAAAAAAATTATCACTTTTTTTTCCTATTCCTTCCTAAAATGTTGGCATAATCTTCTAGTGAGATATATTTGATTTTTAACATCATGAAATTTACAAATATTTTTATAAATAATAATTAACTTTACTTTACTTATTTAGCTTTTCTATTTCAAATCTATTTCTTACAAAATGTGGCTCCACAAGCCCAATAAAGGATTGATTAATGGATTTAAGCAACAAGTTATTTAAAATTACAATGAGATTATTGGTTTAAACCATCAACTTTAATGTCAAAACTTGATAATTATTTTATTCCAAACTCTCACAATAAATAATTAAGAGAAATTAAAATTTTATTTGACTCTCTTATTATAAAACTTGCATATTTTTAAAATGTGTAACATGTTTATTTTTCATCTCCTAATGAGTTTATTACTTCACAACATCTTATTTCTAACCCTAGATTAAAAATTATGTAATATATGGGTCACTATGGTGGTTGTCTCAGAAAACATGAAAAATTACATTATTGAGCCTATCTTTCTTAAATCCATTATGAATTATGCAAATTTGAGTTTTAATGCTTATCAACATTATTTTAAGTCATATTATTTCACTCACTAAATTAATTTTCACAATAGTGCTCCTAAATATCATATGACTTCTTTTGATTATAAAATTCTTGTGCTTATTTGGTTAAAAATCCTAAAAAAATTGAGCATTCTGGTAAACATGGACATCATATTTCAAAATGTGTGAAATTTCATCCCTATAAATCTTTAGGTTAATCCACTCATAACATTTTTATTTGTTGTAAAACCACTAACACACCTCATTCAAATTGTAAACTAATTTGGCTACCAAAAAACTATTGTATCTTCTTGAGACTTTACAGTGTGTTCTTTTGATAATTCCTTAATTTATTCAATAAGAACATATTTCTCAAGTGTCACATATTATTTATCTCCATTTTTACAGGTTTAAAACTCAAATTCTAATCAATTTTTTTACTTCATCTTGTAAATTGTTGTGGAAATATGATTTTTTTGGAGTTAATTATTTGTGACTTACTTCCTTCTTTTTCATGTAGGATTAAACAATTTGCTATGGAATCTATATTTATATCCTTTTAAATTATATTACATATAGTTTTATTAAATTCTTTGAATGTATATTTTATTTTTATGGCATGTTTATTTAATTATCTCTAATATTGTTGTAAGCATTTATTTTGCAAGTTTTTTTGATCATCTTTACCATCTCCTTTACTTTTTGTCCTTGTTCTAAAGTGGATCGACCTTATTATCTAAACAGAATTCTTGTATAATTTTAATTATCACACTTTGATCCTTGTGAATTTTGGCCACACCTTCTCTCTCATTCTTTCTTCTCTTAATCAATGAAATTTTTTAATTCCTCTAAAAAGAATTTTCCATTAAAGAGGCATGTATTATGTAATGTCAACTCCTTTATTTTTTGTAAGGTTTTACCCCAACGTATGCTTTAGGGAAAGTGTTTTATATTTAATATAATTTGGATTGAATTTAGGATATTTTAGGTTAGTCATAATCTCTTTTTAGATGTGTATTTCCTATTATAATAATTTCACATTATCCCATATTTATGAGGTGTCACACCTCTTTTGTACTTTTGTATGGAATTTTGAATTTACATTCACATGTAAATACCTCCATAGTTATCACACATGTCCCCATCACCATATGGTTATTAAGGACATTTGACACAATATTATAAGGTTGTGCAAGTAACTCATATTTCTTTCTAAATCTATTTATTGAGATCTCTTCTCTCTCATTCTATACTTGAGACACTCTTTCACTAGTCTATCTTTAGATGTTTTTTCATGTCTTAACTCTTTTATTATTTATATCTCTCTTGGATTCCATTGTGATATTTTACATGGATATCAATTCTTTGAAATAATTCTAATATATGTGTGTATTTTCACCATTTGATAGTTTCCCCATTTGAAAAATATTTTCTCTCGCATTTGTGGTTCACTTCATATTAAGGTAATGGCTTTTTATTTATATGATTTATTTTTTATCCTTTTATATATATATATATATATATATATATATTAAAATAAATCATAATACATTCAGATGACCTTCTCTATATTTATAAATATGTATCAAATAATTCATGGATTAGTAGTTGTGTATGCACACCAACCTTTACAATGGCTCTAAATTGTGACATAAATCAATGTTCTCATTTCATTAGGGATCTAAGGAAATGAGATGCTCTTAGTCCTACCCTCTATATCCTCATGAGTAAAGAGCTAATAAGAGTTTTAAAATAATCTAAAGATGAAAATAAAATTCATGACATATTAGCCACCAAGAGTGGAACAACATGTATAAATTTTCATGTTGTTGAGGACACACTCTTTTTTTCATTAATATTAAAAAGTAAATTTTTAAACTCATTGATATTCTCACTTCCTACTAATCAACATCAAGGAAATGGGTAAACAATGCACAATCTAATATTTTATTTATCAACACATTAGCAAAGAAAAATTAGGGCATTATTTGAATACTTCAGAGTCACTAGAGTATAATTTCTAATAATATATATGGTCTTCCCTATTTATCTCAAAAAAACAAATACATATGTTATAAAATGATTTCAAAAATTAGAATAAAACTATCGCAATGCACTAGCAAGTAGCCCAAGTTTTCCTTGAAAATTCAAAATATTAAAACAATTTTAAAAGATGTTCCAATATAAATTTTCTCCCCCATCCCCCTCTTCATATGGTGAAAATCCATATCGTACAAATTTTAACGAACTTTATTTAAAAATTAAATGAATACAAACTTTAATATTCTCTTATAGGCTACTTAACAATCATTATAGGAAAAACAATTGGAAGATTTAACATCAAAGCCCTCATATTATTCAATGAAACACTAACAATCAAATTAACATGGAAACTCTTATCAATTAAAGGATATTAAATGGAAATATATAATAAAATAAAAATAATTGATCATAGAATATCTTACTAGAACTAATCTATCCTCCCAATAAAATGGTTGAATCCTTCATACATGTCTATGAATCCATTCAAAAAAAATTATTGCCTTATACATAGCAAAATAGAAAATATGACAATTATGTCTTTCCTATTCTAGTTGGAATGTAATGCCCCCATTCTATATGAACATATTCACTTAATATAGTTATGTCAATTTGGGATAGTGTCCTAATGTTGTGTTTAATATGGAAACAAGAATTTTGTGTATAGTCCTAATTGCTTGAAAATGATATACATAAAAGTTGAATGAATGTAATTTACTAAAATCCAATCAATCCATGTTATTCATGTCAAATCAAAACTAAATTAAAAACTATTTTACTTGTTGATGTCAATCTAAAATGAATAAAAAAATTATCTAATCAAATCAAAGCTGATAGGAATAGAAATAAATAACTAGAATCAAATGTAAATGTTAAAAATGAAATCAAATATCAATTATTTTAAATATATACATAGAAAATTTAGAATACTACAATTACTTTAACAATTTATATTTATATATAATTCTAGTTATGGATATACTATAAATGGAAATTACAAATTATCTTGAAATAGATTTTTTAAAATTTTATTGATCTTATTGTATACACATTCTAGACTTTTATTCTCTAGAGCTAGGATTGTTATTGATCCCCGGATTTAGTTTCTTGTTGGTCTTCCAAGCTGGTTTTTTATGGGTTTCTAAATCCAAGATATTTCTAAGAAATTTTAGATCTAGTGTTATGACGAACTCAAGTTCTATTTTTGTATGGAATTCTGGAATTATTGTTGTACTTTGAAGCTAGTTGAAAAGTACACAAGGCTTAGTCTTTGACTACTCCAACTTATATCATTTACATTGATGCTCTATTAAACCTACATATTCAAAAAGTGGAATATATTCCCTAATATATTATATATTTTATCAATAAATGAGAGAATAATAGGTCCTCAAGAATAGCTAAGACTTTTATCCTATATATTACTATAAATCAAAAAATAGTTGTTAATATTATAGATAAATCCATTTTTAGGGATGAAATCCTAAGGGAACTAAGGTTTACTTACAGGATATAATGAGACATATTATGGCCTCATCATCTCCCCTAGACTTAATCTATTGTAGGTCCTCTTGAATTTAATTTGTATCTTTTATTCATATGTAAATTTCAAAATTATAGTTCAAATTCTATTCTTGTTCAATATCTACCCAATTTTTCTCTCCTACATTAGCATGACCCATATTTTATTTGACCCTTTGTATCCATATATCAAAATATTAATTCTCTACCTACTTGTAGCTTTCCATAAGGAGATGGAATTAATATAATTTATGGTCTATACCTCATCAAAAACCATTCATTATTAATTTATTTAATTAAATTTGCACTAGATTTGGATCTTATCAAGAACCCTTTTAGGTTTGTGGGAGACATTATTTATCTCTTATTAAAAGGAATAGCTAGAGTGTTTCATTTATTTGAGTAGGTTGTATAGGAAGCCTCCAATTATTTTTGAGATTCTTCTTCAAAAACATTTTCACATTTAATTACTACTCTTTTGTACTTGTCCATCACACGTAGAGCATACAAAATGTTTATAAATGTCCCAAAAAATTGGTTGTGTTAGGGTATTGATGCCTCATTATGATGATTATAGTTTTATTTTAAGTTTTATGCTCTTCAGTTATATTACCCAAATCAATTTTATTGTGTAAAAGAGAGGTGAAGACTCTCACTTTAAATTTTTTGACAAAATGGTTGATCATAAATTATGTTTGACTAGAAAAAAATACTTGTGTAAAAATAATTCACATAAGAGGTTTTTATGATTAAGATGACTTATAAAACAGGATTCTAATAATTTATTTTCATCCTCAAAATCAATGGTAAATCCACATGATAACCTCATTATCTATAAAATATAGAATTGTTCTTCTAAAAATATGTTATACATTGAGGAAGGTCTTCTACATGCAATTATGTTTCTCCTACTTGATAGGATTCCATCAAACTAGATTCAAATTTCTATTTTTCATCTTTTGGCTCTTGAATTTCTATTTTTAATTTAATTTTTTCTTTCTCTAGTCTCCTTCAAAGAGTCACATTTATTTGCCCATGAAGTCACCAACTGATTATATACTATATCATTTTGTACATTTTTATCTTCTTTGACTACAACGATTGGTTAGGTTGTTCTAACTTCTAATAATTCATATTATAAATGAGCTATATTTTTGTCTCTATCAAGAATTTAAAATTTTATTCTTTTGGTTCATTATATATATTAGAGATAACATTATATTTACCCTAAAGGGGTTGTATCAAAAATGCAATCTCCTATTCATGTTTACTTATTATTACTTCATCCTTAGAGAGAGCCCTAGATTGTAAGGTATATTATTATTCAAAATGGTTACAAGGATTTTTTTATTGTTCCTCTAACATGGGTGTGTTTCCCATATCTATGATATGTCTTACTAATGGAGAAGTTTGAGGAGATGTTCTTTGTTCCTCCATGACTAGTTTTACTATATCCATTGGTTTAGGTTTTTTAAATTTATTGAAGGTCCATAGAATTTATATAACTGATTATTCTATAATGTAATCCCCATATTCAAAAAATATTGACCTCCTTATCTTGATTTTCCTAATATTATTGGACCTATTTTCAATTAGAGATACCTCCTAAATTAATGGTATATCAACAATTGAAGCTGGCTTGGTTGAATATTTGTCTCTTGACTCTAGAGTTTTTATAAATCATACGGTTTATGTTTTATATTTTTTAATTAATTTTTTTTATGTTTTTATTATTAATTCTTATATATCCATATTAGTGTTTGAATCATGTTTATTTTCTTTAGTGTTGGGATCTAGAGTTGGAATTTGAAGATTAATTAGATTTTTCACCCCCTACACCTTTTTATCCATGTCCTCTAAGAACTCCTACCATTTATCTTTCCATATAGGTTTAATTAATAAAATATATTTTCAAATCAATTAAATCAAACCATGATGTTTTAGATGGCCCATTCATCAGACATACCTTCCATAGATTACTTTAATCATAGAATATATAAAATGAGTAAGATTTATTAGGAAACCCACTCTTTCCTCTCCATATATTAAATGGTTTCTCATCTTCATAGTATCACCCAAAATAATTCCAATTTGGCCAAAAAAAATTTAAATACTTCATGATCCATAAGAAAATAATTCCCCATGGTTTTGGGATACACTCCATTTTTATCCCCTTGCATTCCCATTTTTCAGTATGCACTAATTCAACATTTGGCTTCCTTCTTTATGGAAAACTTGAAATAAGTCTCGATAGGAAACTTTAAGAGGTTCAAAATAATTCCCTACATAAATTTTTCTAGTGAGATACATATGATAGTAAAAATTAACTGGATTTTGATCCCTCATACCTTAGAGTGATTTTTTTGAAGATTATAATCGAGACTGTAGTCTTGAATACCTCTATAACATCTTTTTTTAATAATTATTGGATAGATTAAGGATAAATTTTATTATTTTTTCATATAATTTAGATGAATAATGATCTTCAAGTGAGAGTTGGTAAATAAGTATGGCTTTTTATCAAGAACAAATATGTAAAAACACTAATTTTTGGGTACCAAGTCATAAGATTTAGGAAATTTAAAATATGTCTAGTTTCCATGGATATTGTTAGTAAGGTTGATGTGTGAAGGAATGATGTGAAAATATCTCTTAAGATAACAAGAAAATGATAGAGAATAATTTCAAATGACATTGGGTATGGGAAGTGATATGGATAGTTTATTTTTCCATTCCACCCATGTCAATTTATACCATTATTCCTACCTAACATGAGGATGGGATTATAATTCCCAATCCACCACATCCATATTTATACACCTCATCACTTGAAATATACTTATCACCCTTTTTGACAAGATGGGGGCTTATGATTCAAGTTCAGTTATGGAAAGGTTTTAAAAAGTGGACATTTATGCAATATTAAAACTTATCACTGCTAAATGTTTAATAGATTTATGGTTTATTATATTTTCATCATATTCTAATATATATTATACCTTATTATTATTATATTAAAAAAATTACCAATTTATTTGTAAACAAAATTATGGTTAAGTTTTATCTAAGTTTACGATTGACCTTTAGAGTTTACTATGATCTTAGGTTTATTTTAAAATTTTTAAAATTGGGAAATCCTTCAATGTACCCCATTATTCCTTATAATGCATGATTTTATATTAATCTTAGGTCTCATTAACTAAAAAATGTGTAGCCATGTATACATTTAAATATACATACTATCCATTTTAAAAGACATAAATAGGACATAAAATAATATCTAACTTAGGTTTCTTATCTTCTCATGTCTTCTCTTTTGTAAGGTAGAATTGAAAACACATAAAGTTTCCTCTATTTTTTGTCCTAATATTTATGTGAGATCATATTTATCTTTTTCATAATATTTTTTGATATAACATCACTGACATTAGGTTTTATTCATTTTTCTAAATGGATCCGCATGCAAACATGTGAAAAATGAGAAATATACCATATGTGATACATGTGGAGTTAGAAAAGGATATGGAACCCTTCCAAAAAAATATATGGAATGATGATGTGAAGGAAAACAATTTAGGGATTTTAAGTTAGAATATGCATAAGTGACAAAAAATATTTATACCCTTTTAATCCTTCATCATATTCTCAAACTCAATTTCCATGTATCATTGGCCTTATAAAATTTGTGGGTCATGTTGAAGTTGAAATTTAGTGGGTATTACAAGATGTTTGATGGAAAAACAAATCAGTTTCTAAAAACCTTAATTTTATGAAGAATAGACCATTTGAACTAGATAATTTAATATCTACTCTTACTATAGTAAATAACAAGATTCTGAATATGTTAGTTCATTTAACCAAGTAATCAAAGAGTAGATAAAAATAAAAAATAATTTGTCATGGGAGATATAAAAAATGAAAGAGGAAAATGAGATTTTCAAATACAAGATTGAAAATCTAAATAGCTTTTTGAAAACATTAAACAAGACTGATATGGGAGGAAGGATAAGGGTGAATAATTTATATATTATAGCTTATTTATCAACTTATAGTTGGGCTTAAAATAAAAGTCTAAAATATTTAAAATATATTATTTATCCTTCCAAATATAAAATAATTTATGATTTGGGGGATAACTTTGGAAATGTTATGAATAGTGTATTTTAGAAACATGAATTTTTTTTTGTATGATTCAACAACCTAGGTTTAGTTCTTTTAACATGAAAATTTAATTGATGTTATGGCTTAGTTATGAACCATTTGAGACATAATTTTGTGGATTGCTATTGTGATATAGTTCTATGATGTATTTTTGATCCACTATTGATTTTTGTTTAGACAATTATTTGATATGTTTTTAATTATAGCATTGGATATTTATTCTTAATGAGTTGCTGATTCATTATTTAATTTTGTTATATTATTGCATTTAATGTTGTTATTACATTTATTTTTATTATATAGTATGTATATTATTTATGGTTTATTATTACTGAGGGTATTAAATCTAAGCTAGGTTGGATGAGACTCCAAACAATGAGGTGAGTCTAAAAAGGTGAATGAAAATAAATAGTGAACTTAAAATGATAAACTAGGCTTTAATGGTTATGAATGATCTAAGTCATTTTTATCTGTATGCTTTAAATTGATGAGTGTTATCATGTTTGAGTTTAATATATTTATTGAGTTGGTCATTAGTTGGTTTTAACTTCTTTCTCAATCATTAGTTTATCAAATGATTTTGACTCCTAGATCTAATTGACACTTGTCAGCATTACTAATATTTGCTTAGTCAATTCTTGATATTTGGATTCTATCTTACTCATAATTGGAATATTTTGTGGTGTTTAGACTCTTTAATGACATACTAGTCATAGTCCTATTTCACATTAGAATTAAAGGTGTTAATCATTGATATGGTTTAAAGGTAATTTGCATTTTTAAATTAGTCTTTGGCTTATGTTCAATTGAATTAAGGTTTGTGATTTTGGTTTGGAACTCATATGGCATTAAATTTTTATGGAGACCAAATCTTGTATTGGTTTTACTAATGTAAGTTAATAGCATACATGAACCATCATGACATGGCATTAGTTGAGGTATTTGATTTTGTTTATGACTACATCTTCTATCATTGACTCTCTATTTGATGTAAAATTTGTTGAGACCTTTCCAACCCTATTAGGTTTTTTCTTCACCATTTTTTCTTTCATGTTTAGAAGCCTTGTATTTTGGGGAGACTTTACCAGATTTCATGCATGGAAACTAACGGAAATGGTGAGGTGGTTAGAGGCATAAACTTCTTTCTAAGTTTGAAATATAATTTAGTTTACCTTGTTATCCATGAAAGGGGTGTTGTGGAGTCATCTGGTGGTTTGAATTAGTTAAAAATGGGGTGATTGGTTTTTATTAAGAAGATTAAATTCATTCTTGAATTGGAATTGTTTATTTCAGAAAATTGGATCCATGTTGGGGAATATAAAATAAAATATCTTCTTTAATCCTTTAACAAGGCTTCAAGTAATTATTTTATTTAAGATTCTAAGTCGTGTTTGAATTTTAACCTTGCTGGTTTGAACTAAATTTTTATGTAAAATGAACACAATCATTATTGTCTTTAGACTTTAAAATAATATTATTTGAGATGGATGGTAATGAGGAACAAAACCCTAAAGGGTTCAAGTTATTTATGGGTGTTTTTTTTAAATACAAATAAATGGTGGTCATTACATCTTGTCCATAAGTATTATGTGGGTGATTTTTGTGTGAAATTTTTTTAAAGTCCATTTTATTTTATTTATCTCAGTATCAGGGTTACAGGGGTCCCTTTATGATAAACATAGAAATCCAAAAGGATTGGATTAATAATAGATTTGTCAAGGCATTTGACCATCTAAAAACTAAAATTTTATACCAAAATTTTTTAAACTACATAAATAAACTAAAATAGAGTTTAAACAACTATATAATGAAGAAATAAACATAGAAGAAACCAACCCCATACCTAAAAAACCAATTATTTCACATTCCTTCTATTATTCAATAATTATTATATCAATTTATTTCTCAGCATTATCAACTATCAAACTAGATTATATCAATTTTTATTTCTTAAATGGCTTAGGATATTTGACCTTTTGAACATGATCACACTCCAATAAATCTAGATGGACCAATTCCAAAACTTTATTAGACCTCAAAGCCATATAAATCACCATCTTTAAAAAAAAAATAGACTTTTCTTGTAGCTTCCTTGCACCATCTTCTCTTTCTTATTCTCCTGCCACCATGAGGGATCATTAAACAAGCCTCTCACCACACCACACACTATAAAATTTATCTCTTTTAGTCTACCTAATTACCTCTATGAAGATATCCATACCACCAATTATGGAATGGGAAGAAACATATCCTACACTAGCTATACCCCTATAATCATCTTTCCCTTTTACCCCTGAGCATGTTTATTTAACCTATTAAGTGAAAGTGATTAAATACATATACCTTTATTATATAATGTTAAACATTAATAAGGGAACATACCCTAGACCATATTTAACTAAAAATGGAAATAAAAAACTCCACAACAAAAAATATTAAAGGTAACGAATCTAAAGCCAACATCAAACCTACCCTATGCTCAATCCAAATAAAAAACTCCACCATTTACTTAATTTTATCCATATCAAAATTAATAGTACATAAGTTGATAGAAAAAAGAGATGCCAAATAAAATTTAACTCACACTCTTTCTCTCATACCACACTTCCAAACCTAGAACTACCTCTAAAGCATCTACCACTTCTAAAAAAATAACGCAATAAATGTTCATCATCCCCATTTTGGTAATATTTCCTATGAAACCCATCTCCCTAACTTTGGGCCCTCCAAATATTAATGTCCAACCCAACTATTCCATGAACTCAGGCTCTATACTATGAAATTAAACTAGACTAGCTAGCAAAAACAATAATTTAAATGTGGCATCCATATAAAATATAATAATCATCACAAGCTCTTTGCATGAAAAAGCATTATAAACCCATCAATTATACATACTTACCATTAATAAATTCATCATTATCATTTTTGTCACCCAAACTCAAATGCAAAACTCAACAAAAATAAAAAACCAATCCATCACCTCTTTTTCATAACTTTTTAATTTTTATTAAAATTTAATAAAATTAAAAAAAATAGAGGTTTACCAATCTCATCCCCAAGTAGTAACTCCAACCTTTCTTGGTGTTTTCAACCTTGGATACCTCTATTTTATCAATTCCCACATTGGCTTCAAATATGTAACTTGATTGCTTTCCCAAAAGCAATAAGAACATCTCCACTCTTCAAATTGATTTAGTTTAGGCCAAATATTCACAAGAATATTCTCCAATTTCTAGGATTTATCCTTTTGACAATTCAATCATTGAATAACAACTTGATAATCCCGTTCAATATTCAAAAATTATATACCACAATCCAAATCTAGCTCAATTCCTACTATAAGCACCTGAGCTTTTTATTCATTATTAGTTCCATCAAATAGTTTCAAAGAGATAGCTCTTGTTAAGGACATGATACAATATTTGATTCCAAACCCAACCCTTCAAACTCTTGGATTCCCTCTACAAGCCCCACCAAAATTTATATTAAACCAACCAAATTGTGGATGAGTCTAGACTACTTCATTTTTTTCCTCTCTTATTATTATTATCTACTATTGACCTTTTAACAGGGTGAAAGTCCATTTTATTATTATGGAGGTGCATTACTATTTTTGTATGTTATTTTAAATCCATGGATATACAATAATATTATGGGTTTTTATATTCATTAAAAATCTTTTAAAAATTCAAATCCCTAACTTTAAAAACTCATGTTTTTACTAAGGTCATTATGTTTGTTTAGAACACCAACCATGCATGATTTAAATATAGCCATGAATGGAAACTATGACATTTTTGAGTTTTCATTACTGATAAAAAATATTACTAGGGTTTGATTAAAATACTATATTAATATTATTATTATTATTATTTTGGATTAAATTTTTGTATTTTTAATCTTTTATTTTTGTCATTGATGGTTTTGACTTATTTAGTTAATTTTATATTGATCATTGATTAAATTTTTAGTCACGATGGGCTGACTAGGAGTTATGAATATTTGATAGTTTGATTTCTTATATCATTATGTTTTAATTTTTATTGTTTATATCATGATGGTTTATAAATACAAATGATACTTACTCATGATTGATAAAGACTATTTTTGGTATATTGATCATTGATTAAATTTTTAGTCACGATGGGTTGACTAGGAGTTGTGAATATTTGATAGTTTGATTTCTTCTATCATTATGTTTTCATTTTTATTGTTTATATCATGATGGTGTATAAATCCAAATGATACTTACTCATGATTGATAAAGACTATTTTTTTTATATTGATCATTGATTAAATTTTTAGTCATGATGGGTTGACTAGGAGTTGTGAATATTTGATAGTTTGATTTGTTCTATCATTATGTTTTCATTTTTATTGTTTATATCATGATGGTGTATAAATCCAAATGATACGTACTCATTATTGATAAAGACTATTTTTGGTTAACTTTGACCTATAGCTTTACATTATGTAATATAGATTTATTGAGTTATGTTTTGAGGTCTTTATTAGACTATTTCAAGTTAATAATATTTTTTATGAAGGTTTTATATTATTATTTGAGTGTATGTTTTATTTCATTTTTTTAAAAGTTATTTCAGTCATTTAAGTTAATTTTACTTAGATGGAAATATTTAGAGAATACTATTTGTATTTAGAGTTATTAGCAATAATACAATTGCATTTATTGTGGGTATCATACCCTAACATTAGATTGGGACTTGTGCATGCAATTATATGTATTTAACTCTTAATATTCAATCTTAGAATTATCTAAATGAGTTTTAGTAGCTATAATAATTTCAAAGATGTTAGTGTTATTAACCATGAATGTAAATAGTCTTGTTTAAATGTTTTCATCATTTGGTTTTGTTAAGTAAAGGTTAGTAGACATTATGCCTTATTCACTTCTCTCATCTTGCCAAAATCACATCTAACTGATGGATGGAGTTTTCTAGAGCCACTTATGTTTGAGTTCATTGGCATTGGAGAGGTGGATTTTTGAATCGATGGATTTATGTGAAGAGGATTATTTGTTATACTTTTTCTAGTTAAATTATTTTGAATTGGTCCATTATTATATAATTAACTTCATTCATTATATTTATGTTTATCAATTATGTGATACAAGTTTAATGTTATGTTTGCATAATAAAGTTAGTATATATAAGTTGACTTATTATAATCACCAAAAATTACACTTAAATTATAAGAGTGCTACTTGACACCACCCATCCCTAGCTTATCCCTATATCTATCTTAGGGTATATTGTCACACTTATACAAACTTCGTGTAGGCCAAAATCAAGCCTATACATATTTAAATTAGTCTTAGAGCCTTATTATTACACCCTGGTGCTTCATTCCTTAAGTTCTAACACCTCTATACTAGTGCTATAATAGGGATAGTAGCACCACATAACACTAATTTACTAGTTTTGGTGCTATAGTGATTTCCTTTCTTTTTCCATAAATCGATATCTTTTCAAATCTCAAACCACCTAGGGTTAATCTAAACCTAATTTAACACCCACATAAGCAATAGAAAAATATGTACATGAATTTTATCCCTCTAACCACTAGATGAAAATTACACATATAACCTCATAAAAAGTTGTGCACAATCTTATTTTTTTGTACTTTTACATACAACAATCTAAAGATTTTATAAGCTCACATTATTTAGATTTAAAATCTCAAACACATTTAAATAACTCAAGTTAACAATCATGTTATCTTCACTTACACTTACACCATCACTTAGGTGGGGAGAACCATGTCAGGCTTGATCCCTCTTCACATTAGGTGTTGAGGATGTCCAATCTAGCCCACTAACAGCATAATTTACTACTTATATCAATTGTGAGTCATAGTAATATGGATAATTAGGGTGTACACCTAAAATTAGTCAAAATAGGTCATCTATAGGGTTCCAAAGCTTATGAAACTAGGAATAGGATTGATAGACTTAGACACAGGTACACTTAGAAGCTTAGAATAGTTTTACACAGAGGACACTACAACTAAAATAAGGACACTAGTGTCACATGGTACTATTATCCAACTAGGAAATTACTATCTAGGAGGGGTTTTAACAAGTGGATCTTATTTTTAACACTTAAACCAACCTATACCTTAGTTTCTATCCATGAGATCATCCATCTTAGTCATTTTCTAGATAATTTATCATTACACTATTTATTTTTATTTACAGAAATGTCAAATCTAGTCAATTTCATAATAAATCACTGGTTATTGTTGATAATTTTAAACTTATAGGCAAAATTGTAACCCCTACATTATAAAACTTTACTCATTATGATTGTTTTTCCTATTGATCATTGTGTTGGTCTTGTTTTGTCCTTAAAATAGTAACTTGAATCCTTGTTTAGTATAGTTTAAGGTAATTTTGATAAGTTTAAGGTTTTGTTCTTCATAGTTATGTGCATGTCTAGTCACTTCTTGATCTATTTTAGTGAGTTTAAAATGATGAAATGAGTCTAGTGTGTCTTGATAGGTCTCATAGTAATTTTAAAGGTCATGTTATACTCTATAAATAATTGAACAGGCTAGTGATATTGTTGACTGATATCATAACCCAATTGGTTGTATTTTAGATCAATTTATGGCTTCCATAGAAGGTTTTTTAGGGTAATGGAAATATAGTACTAGAATAAGGTTATTATATACCTTTTTAGACTTTTATATGTCTAATTAATACCTTTTTTACCATTTCCATTAGGTTTCTTAAGTGATCATGAAAATTTTAGTGTTAAAAAGGGCTCTTTTGATGTTGTTCATACAAGTTTCAAGGTGAAATTAACTTTAAACAATATTAAAGACCTAATTTACCATCATAAAGGTCAAATACATGGTTTATAAGGAGTTTCAGATGCTAAATTTAAAAAAACCTATTCATCTCTACTATTGGCTTCTTTGGTAGCTCAAGGAAGGTCATCAATTTTTGCTTAGTACAACCATGATAAAGAAGGTCAGGTCAAAATATATTGAGAAATGATACATAACCTAATTACATTAAAGTTAATATTATTGAGTTTTATATTCAACTCCCCATATTTATGAACAATCATTAAGAATGTAATGGGGTCATTATGTCCTAGTCATCCAAATAAGATCCAAGTTTACCTTAGTTTCTTCATTTCATAACTCAATGGATAAAAATGGGGTGGGATAATTTTAGGTTAAAATATGAGATATTTATTGTTTTAATAATCAAGTACCTAGGTTTTATAATTATCTTTTGGTATAAATATGGTTTCCTATGTTGTTTTTTAAATATAAGAGATAGGAAGCATGTTTTGATTTGGTGACTAAGTATCTTCATCTTCATGGGTTCTCAAGTTCATATTTTGATCATGATACACCTCTTAATTTTAAAAACTCATATACCTCCATATAAAATAATGGCTTCCTTGAGATAACCATAGTTAGAGGATATTTATTAAGGTGCAATCACTAAATTAGGAATTTTTGATATAAAAATTTCTTATTCAAGTCAGCATAGGGTCTCAAGATGTGTCTAAATGAATAGAAAATATTTATACATATTAATAATTAAGCTCACATGACATTCATGTTATTATTTTGTCTTGATACTTAGTAAATCATTCATGATTTTAATTATATGCCTAATTACATATACTTTTCCCTTGATTGTATATACTTGTTCCTTAATTGCATATACTTTTACCATGAACTTCAATGAATAGATAATCCATGAAAATAAATAGGTTCATTAAGAGCATGAGATAGTTTTAAAAAACTCTATAAACTTATTCAAGGTCAATAGGTAGTAATTAAAGAGAGAAAATGATCTAATTAGGCCTTATATGGCTAAATGACATAGTCAAGGCTATGTGGCATGATCATAGGAGACTTGTGATGGATATGTATGCACCAAGGGGTTTGTTAAGGTGTAATAAATATAAATTTTCAATATAATTATAAATATCAAGTGAAAATTTCAATTAAACATGGATATTTTCAATCAAAGGTCAACCAAGGCTACATGGAGTCTCTTAAGATAATGTCAAGAATGAGTAAGACACTATTAAATGGGATGCAATTGAGGTAAGAGAAGGTGTAGACTAGTTGTAGGAGTTTCAACTTATGGTTTTTACTCATGAAGATAATGAGGATCAATCAAATAATATGTTTAAAATAGTTAAATACATAATGATCCATAAAATAGAATCATGAATGAGGTCCTTGAAGAACATTTTAGTAAAGTTTAAGGTTTATTAGTAGAGTTTCAGGTAACATGATAGTTTCACTATTTGAAATTTTTAAGGTTGGTTGAAGCATTATTCAATCTCATGTAAAGTTATATCAAAACTAATTAGGTGTCTTCCTAATACCTATTACTCTTGAAACATAGTTAAAGATTCCAGCTATCCATTTTTCATTATTTATGGTTTTTTAACAACATTTAAGAGAAAAATCAAATTTTGGTTTCATGCCAATAAAAACTTTTATACTATGTTTGATGATTCTACAAGAAATTTTAACGTGAAATATGATAAATTAGAGTCTTTATTTACATTTTTCACTTGATTTAACCTTATCATTCCTCCCTCTATCTGTATAGAAGCCAAAAGGACCAAATAGTCATCTACAGTCGTACTATGAGTAATGATGGTATAGTAGGCCTATTAAGAGCATGAGGTTGAATTTTTTAATTAAGGGGTAAGATTGGGTAATCCAAAAATATGTATGAATCCAAAAAATAATAATATAATCTTAAATAAATCATTTTAAATTCATATAGGTTCATACAAGATACAATTCTCAACTTCAGAGTCACTTAGCTTATAAGAACTCAGTCAGGTCTATTTTTGAGAAAAAAATAGAAAAGATAAAATATAACATGTGAAAACCATATATATAACATTGGTATTATTATAATTTTTCATAAATTATAGGATACATTATAGAGTATATTGTCTTCAATATCTTTCTTTTAAGTTTACACAAGCCTATGGAGTGTGTGACAATATGGTACAGTGATTATGCATGTGTGTTTATGTTATTGAGTGAGTAAATGGTGTATTAATTCATGTAACTAAAGGATATTTTGAATAAATCATAAATTTATATATAATGAAACATTATCTTTATTACAACCATGAACTTAGTTAACATATACAACTAGTGTATGTGAGGAAACATGAAGAATAATAGAACAAAGACAGGACAAACAAAGTCTTTAATGTATACAAATATAAAAATTAGTATTTAAATATATCATAATTTAATTAAATGTTATTAAAATTTATAAATATATTATTCAATATCCTAAACCCCAAGGTGATATCCAAAAGGTCTACAATGATCCCTCAAGACTAGACATTTTCATATAAGCATGTGTGTATAATCTAGTGGAAAAGTTTGTCTCTTATAAATACACAAAATTAAGGGTTTTGAAATAATTATGGGAAAATTTAATGGTTTTATGAATAAAAATATTTAAAATACCATTATTTTAAATATAATTTCAATTCCAAAATATATTTGGGACACTTTTAGCACTACATGGGCCTATGTAGGTGTATGAGATCTTTGGAGAGAGTTGAAGATAATGTGTACATTGTGATGAGGCCTAGGTGAATATAAAAGTGAATAGAGTCAATTTAAACCAAAAAATACATTTAAAATGACTTTATATTATGGTTTAGACCTTGTAATTCAATCCCTGCAACTACCTATAATCAAGAGACTCTTGGAGCACAGTCATGTCTACTTGAGTAGATTATAATATTTCATAGGTGTAATAAGTTTAAAATGAATAATAGAGTATATAAAATCATGAAGAGTATTCCAATAATAATATTAAACATTGGAAGGAGGATAAATTATTTAGTCAGTCATTGAAGGTCAAGAAACTAAGGAAGATACCTATAGTTGGTTAGTGTACTATGTTGATTGATTAAGAATAATATCCAAGGAGTTAAATGAAATTATAAAACAAATGAAGTTTTTAAAGTGATATAAGTTAGTAATATCCATAATTATATGGTTTATGGAGTTATAATAAGGTCTTAGTTAGAGTGGAAAACACTAAATCTAGCAACTAGGATCAAAATGGCCAATGTGCTTACAAACCCCTAGTCTCAGATATGATGTTTCAAAGGATAATAAGGAAAAATATGATGATATGGATTATTATATATGTTAATAAATGATTTTTTATACCTTATTTATGAATTATCACTCATAGTCAAATTCAAAAAGTTACAGTTTTATGCATGTTTCTTCCTCAACCTTAAAGAATGCATACTTTTCCCATCGAAGGTCATGAAAATTTAAATGGTAAATCAAGCCCATAGGTAATGTTATGGGGGTGTCCATAATAAAAATTCTTGAAATTAGTTTTTGATTTAACCCCCTATGCTTTATGAACCATTGCCAAGATGGTAAACTTATTAAACCCTTCTAAAAGACTCGACTGGGGAAATTGATGTTTTAAGTGCCCAAAATGGAATAATTTGACATAAAAATGAATTTTATCATCTCTAAAATTCCCATGATCATCTATATATGGTACTTAATAGTAAAATTATAGGTATAGGTGTATAAAATAAGTTAAAAAACAAGTTTATAAGTGGTTTCTTGAAGGAGGAAGGTATGAAATGGATTACAAACCATGAGTATCATATTTTTATACTAAATAAATGTTTAAAAAACATAAAAAAAAACCTTTTTATGCCTCATAATAAGTTATACCATCTCTAAAAGTTGGCAACTTGTCCAACATGTGAAGAAAACTCAGTTTTATAAGCTAAAAGGAGAGGTTATAGGCCTATAAAGTTCTTAAAAAGGAATATCCTAATGAGATTGAATTATAAAATGGTGTTTAAGACCTGAAAAAATATTATAATAATAAAAACGCAAAAAAATCATTAAAAATCTTCAAATGCCTTTCAAGCATGCACAAGCTCCTAGACTAGGGTTTTTATCCATTTCATGGTTCACCCATTCATACAATGTCCCAAAACTTGAAATTTGACATGGAGAATGGTATTGGAATGGGGAAAGTGAATAAAACACTTAATAATAGTTTTTCATGTGTGGTAGGCCTATGGATTAAAATCTTAGTTTTTAGGGAAGGAGGCCTAATTAAGCCTAGTTGAAGATAAAAAATGGTAGGAAAGGCACACTTCCACTCAGATTTAAGTCCTAAAACATAGCATGAATATTTATGGAGATATTGTGTCCTCAAATATGTTTTTATTTATTCATGATCCTCCATAATTTAATCTACATAAGGAGGGTTTACCTCTTTTGAGGGCTATAAGGAATGAAGCCAAATGTGACCTTTTGGAGAAAATCACATCTTTTAAACTATTTGATGGCTCTAGTTGTCTTTTTAAATGTCTATTATGATGTTGAGAGGCCATCCATTTAGTAAATTTTATTTATTCAAATCAAAATAAAGTTTTCTACCATTTATCCCTCATTGCAAGAGGAGTTCAAGTTGTCAAACCACCAAGTCAATACATGAAATATATTCAATAAGATTTTAATGTTTCCGTCTCACCTTATACACCACTTTGAGGATAATAAAATTTTAATATCTATCTTTAAAGAAATTCAAATTATTGAAAGATTCTCAGCAACCTTGAAGAGACCTTTTTCTCTTCTATACCAAGTCAAGGAGACAAAGTCAAAGGAGCTTCAAAGAGTCTTATAACATTCCAATTAAGGTGGAGAGACCTCATAAACGGATGAGGAGAAGTATTAAATGGAGGGATTTATGAAGACTCTAATACTTATTTTCATGGAGGATGACTTATTCATTAAGAAGACATGCAAAAGAGGATATAGGGAATCTAAGAAAACATTTAGGCATTTCAAAGGTCAAATCTTCACCAATCAATGCTCAAGACTTCTTCAAGATTCCTAAAAAATTTAAAATGTACCTTCCATGCCACTTTTTTGAAACAAAGACGAGATATAATCTAGGAAACACTATGTGAGGTTTGAAAGGTGTGAGGACAAAGTGAGTCATCCCTATTTTGGTGTTGCTTTGTTTCCACTCTCATACTCTTTCCTATTTGTAATTTATTTTACAACATTATCATATCACTTTTTTACTTTAGTTATAATGAAAGCTTGTCAAAAAAAATTACTACAACTTTTGAAGATATAAGAAGCTAATTTCCTCCATTTTTAGGTTATTGTGTGAAGTGTATGTGTGATTTCCATTGATATAACATTGTGAAACAATATAATTTAATGTTAATGTCTATTTTTTTACCTTATTACATCATATTTGAATTTTTAGAGGTCATTAAGTGTCTAGGTTCAACCTCAGTCCAATCTTGGAAGTGAATTCAACAATCTTTCATTCCTTCCATGCAAAGAGTAAGTGTTGTTAAGTCCTTTGTATGAAACATTATTATATAAGCCATATACCTAAAGTGAAGAGAATGTGTGTAGGCTCCTTTATTTTTTAAGAGTGTTAATTTAAATAAAAAATGATCACAAACATTAGTGCAACATCTTTCATTCATGTTTTCATGTCAATTCCAATACAAGCATTACTCCTTCACCCTTCCCTTAGTCAAAACATCAATAGTAAGTAGGATTAGATACAAAATTTAGTGATTTAATTAAGGGAACCAACCCTTTATTTATATATTCTCTCCATCTCAAACACATCCACACTTAGGAGAGATTCTATTATTTCATCAAGAGTGGAAAGTCGCACACATTCTCACAAGGGTAACACTCTTGATTGACAACAATTGTATTTATTGCATATTTATACCCTAATTTACTATACTCAAATATTTAAACACATGGAATTTACATTCATCTAGGTCCTAAAAATTTAAAAAATTTGGTGAACCCAACTTACTCTAAATACTACTCAAACCCTAACCCTATATTCTCTTAGGGTTTGTATTATTTTATTTTGTCTACTCAAATATTATTTCTAAAATCTTAGATTTGTTTTAGTATTTAATTATTATAATATTTCATAGCTTAAATTTCATTATAGGTTTAAAATATGCAATACTTTGTTTTCCTACTCCCTAACTTACAATGGCAAAATTCAAAAACTGATTTGATGAAATTGATAAGAGATAATTGAAATCTTTTGTTTATAAAAATTTAGATATGCAATATGAACTTATAAATATTATCTATAAAGAAATTCAAAAATTAAATAGTGTTCAATCTTATAATCCCCCAGATAACAACATTATTATACCTACTTTGGGGAAAAATCAAATTGTAAAATAGCTAGTTTTAACTCAACAACCTTTAGTGTAGCTACACCTCTTATGTTTAGTTCCTCCTCTCCATATGTACAATCCCTTATGCATGAGGTTCATTATCTACAAGCTAAAGTGTTACATCTTGAGCGAGGAGCTACTAGGCCACAATATGCCTTGGATTCTCATGTTATTTTACATACACCTTTGACACATCACATAATAATAACTCTTTTGCCATTTAGATTTGTGGGACCTAAGTTTGCATTATATGATGGTAAGGGTGATGCAGAACACCATATTTGAGCTTTTCATGTAGAATTTTTGGTCTATGTGTCTAATGATTATCTCCTTAGTAAATTATTACCACATATTTTTAAGGACTATGCCTTATAGTGGTTACATGATCTACCAAACTAGTCTTTCAATGCATTCAACCCATTGGTAGATATGTTTTTGCCACACTTCTCAATAAAAAATTAGTGATAAGATCTCATATGCTCAACTGGAATAATTGAAAAAAAAATCCAATGTGCCTATTATAGAATATGTCTTATGATATAATAATATATTGGAAAATTTGACTAGCCCCATGATAGATAGATAGATCCAAGGCATATTCAAACAGAGCCTAATACTAGCATTACATGAAACTATCTTGTTCAATAAATTTCTAACCTATATAGATTAAGGAACACAATGAAATAAAGAGAAGTAAATATTCTCTCTATGGATAAACTAAAATATATAAGTAGATCTTAATCAACTAATAAGAGTTATAGTAAGGCTCCATACAAGGTAAGGGCCACTACAAATAAAAGTGATCCAAAGGCCACAGTTAAGATATCTTTAGAGCCATCTCCTCAAGTAGTTTTATCATCTCCAAAAATAGCTTTCCACAACCTTCCAAAATCACCAGTATGTGTTTCACACTCGATCATATATTTTAATGTCATATCTCTCCCTCCCATTAATGATGTTGATACAAAATATCCTCTTCTAAAAAGATATGATTCTAATACATTATATTAATATCATAGGTCGCTAGGACATACAATAAACCTATGAATCATATTGAAATATAAGATACATGATTTGATATAAGTCCAACATAATTGGTGTGGGAACACCCATAGATGCACCCAAAGTTCAACAAATGAAAACTAAGTCATCAAAAATATTCTCAAGTCTATTTCCAAAGTATACAAAAAATGAGGTAGGGGTTACTTTAGGTTTTTACTATAAATATAAAGCACATCCACCAATAAATCATATCATACTAATATAGAGGATGTACAACCCTTACATAATATAATTAGTGTGTATTATATTACACTGCCAGTTAGACCACTCATCGCTTTTTGAAAGCAGTGGATTGTTAAGGATGACTTAGATTTATATGTACTCTTTGTAAAAACATCCATAGATCATCATCACATATAAATTATTGTAGATTACAATGCATCAGTTCTTAACATGTGTACTATCACACTTCTACATCATTTTGGGTATTTAGATCAAGATATATCTCTTATAGACATAGTTATTCATGGTTTTAGTCACCATATTCAAAGCTCCATTAGGGAGATTGTACTTCCACTCAAGGTTGGACCAGAACATGTGGAAACTATATTTGTATTACTAACCAATATAGGAACATTTGACATGTTATTGGATAGGCCATGGATATAATAACTATGAGCCATCTTATCCACCATGCACACATGCCTTAAAAATATACATGTAAATTAGGTGATCATAGTTGAGGGTCTTTAATATGAGTAGCCTCTACCTATCCTTTAAGAAGTTATAACTTAGTTACCAATTATAGTTATGAACATAATTTATATTATTACACCATAGAGTTTAGTGGATCCACTAGTGAAGGTGAGGTCTACTCCTATTATGTTACCATGTATGCATACTCTCCATGAAAAACATTATTAGAGAGACACCAAAGATAAAGATATGATGGTCATATAGGGCCTCCATCTGCTCATTTTATTCCAATATAATTATTATTGAGTTATGAGGTTTCATGGCATATGTCACAAATGATAGCTACAACTTATTCTACCAGATGGGTCCTTATGACCATTATAGTTAATAGGATACCATAGTCCCATAAATTCATGTCGGCACTTCATACAAAGTATTAGATATAGATCATTTAGTACAAGAAGTTTTAGGACCATAGTTACCTTTTCATACATCATGTACTATGAATTTTCCTTTATTTAACACATGCCACATTGATAGTGAGTCTTTCATGAGACTCATTGGTTAGTATTATTCTTCCGTTCTTGTACATACTTTCCTTATTTATTTCTCCTTGTATATAGTTTCATTTTCATGTTACTTATACATAGTTTAGATCCATAAAATACAAAAATAATACAATATTTAAAAAATAGTGTATTCATTGTGATTTTTATATTTCTTATATTCACGAGACACTACATATGATATCTTAGTATAGTCAATTTTTCATACATACATGCTTCACTTATTATTTTTGAGTGTTTTCGTATTATTATAGGACTCAGGTCCATTACACTGATCTAGATTTAAAATTACCTACTGAGGGCATATACACAAATACATAAGTTCTTCATTTAACACATTCACCCATTTGGGGGGCACCCTATACAGAGTTTCAATTACCAAGTTACATATTTTTAAACTCTACATCATAGATTTAACAATTTTGTATCTAGATATTGATCATGATACACCTACTTAGATTTTTTTCTAACTGCTACCACTTTAGACTCAAATTATATGTCTTATCTATTATATATATTTATATCCCATGTTTATGCATACTTTCATTTCTATATTTCCTAGTTTAGACTTGATTGTGTCTCTATGTTTTTTATATTCTAGGGAATTTCATTATACCATTTCTCTATGTCTCTATACCACTTATTTTCACTATATTTATGCTTTGGACATGTTCTCATGTCCTTGAGTGTGCTTTTTTATTATGTATGTGGACATTTGAACATGTCCTTTATGTGTCTCTAAGCCAAGTTACTTGATTTTTTTGTATGTGTAAATTTAAACATGTCTTTATATGAATTGATTTATTAGATTTAGTGATATGTTCCCATGTCCCTTGTTTTGTGTCCCCTTGGTCTACTTTTCATGCCTCCTATGTATTGTATGTATTATTTATTATATGATCCATGGCAATGAAACTTATCTCTTACTTGTCACACATTCTGGTTTTATATGCCATGAGGGACCTCATGCATCTCCCCTTACTACTTGGGTGTTGTGATGGATATCATGCCCCATCCCTATAGGTATCTACTCAAATATTTTTTGTTCACATAATTTATTATATCTATCTTGAAAACATTATAAATTATATACCTCACATACATCACACATTACAAACATGTGATTAAATTATCTTACATTCTGATATTATGTATGCACATTATATTTTATTATTAAGTATATATTAAATATACTCTAGCGAACACTCATTTTTCAAATATTTTTATTTTGAGGACAATTTTTTCACAAGTTCAACAATTTCCCTCAAAAGAGGAGGCATTCATAAGGGTTTTTCATAGAGATCAAGCTAGTATAATGAACTCAAAATTTAATTTTTAATAAATAGACTCATATTATAGAAATCAGAGTCAAGTAAACACACTTAGATGTAATGACATAAATATCAATTACAATTTCATAAAAATAAAAATAGTCAAACATTAACACCCAAATTGGGACACTTGCACCACATGGTGATACTATACAATATGTGGCACTATTTTCTAGTACCCTTAGTTTAAAAAAAATCTAGATTACCTAAAAAATTATATCTAGTGTACTCCAGGTTTGTATAGGTTTAGTTATAGATAAATCATTTTTATCTTAGTTTAGCTTAGATCCATACCAATTTGCTTAGATTGGGGGCATCATGCATGACATAACCTTTCCTAATTTAATTTTAGATACTTAGATATATATTATTATAAATCAATCTAGAATCCATATGCTTGAATATTAAATTTGGGGGCATGTTCACAATGCATTATTTTTATATCCTCACTTTCTGATAGATTTATTTCTTAGGTAAAAATAAAATTGAAATAAATGAACAAGAAATGGCCAAATAATAATATCACATTGATAAAATCAAGCCAAAAATGTTGAGACAAATATTTTAAAGTGGAAAACCAAACACATTAGAGAAAAAGTCATGTGATCTTATTAGAAGGCTTGCTACCAAAATCTCTAAGAAGTACAACATTGAATAAAGAGCAAAAGAGAAGAAGAGAGAGAGCTAAAAATTCTAATAGTGAATAAAAGAGGAGAGGAAGAGATCTTTTATGGAGCTAAAGGAAGAAAATGAGATTTATATAGGACCCCATTATGACCTTACAAGCCCTCCAAGTATGTGTCACTTGTGTCCTAATCACTTACAAAGAGAGAGATGTGTGTGCCATGTGTTGAAGGGAGTTTTACATGGAAGTAACTCTAAATCTAAGAAGTGGATCAGAGAGGTTAGTGATAACTCAAAAAGGTAGGAATAAAATGAATTTACAAATATAATAAAGGCACATATAACTAAGATTTAGTATAAGTCTATAAACTTAATAAGGAGCCAAACTAATATTAATTCTCCAACACTTCACCTTAAAATTAATTTGGGGTTACAAGTGGATAAAGCATTTAAAAACAAAGAAAGGATTTGAAATGACATAATAGTTCCCAGTAATAGAAAATTGCTTCAAGAGGAACTAAAAAATATTAAATAATAAAGAAGAGAAGGTGCCACCAAAAGTCGTAAGGAAGAAAGTGTGATCACCAAGAGTCTTTCGGAATCCTTTTTAGACAAGATGTTCAATCTGCCATGGAACAAAGACCAACCAAAAAGAGTAATGATCTATTAACCTAAAAAACAATCAAGCTAACATCAATCTTTCAAGTTATATAACCATTATGCCAAAAATGTAATCTACATACATAATGTAATAAAAGTAGATGTATAAATAGGCAAATTTGAGCAAAGACAACTTCCATTATAAAATGTGTAAACTTACATGAAAATAAGTTAGTCATAAAATCTCTAAATAAAGCATATATCCTTTATAATAAAAAACAAAAAATGCATAAAATATTAATTTTAATCACAAAATAGGCAAAGAAGATGTGTCAATTATAAAATATATTATGTGTGAAGCATTAGAAGTGTTGGGTGAATATTTTGTCGACCAACTAACTAGTGAGCAAAATAGGTCTCTTCACCATAACATAGGAAGATTGGTCATCTAGTGTTGTAGGTTTACCACATCCAAAGGGGAAAAATCTCTCCTCTCATCAAGGGGAGGTTCCCTATAAGTATAAAGGTGCTATATACTATATATATAAGCAGAAAGTAACACTCATGGGTAGAATAAACCATCCAAATCTTTTTTTCAAAGATGATGCTCATAGCTTAAAGGAGAAATCATGGGTGATTGGTGAAGGTACTTATATTCTTTCATAAGTAACATTCAACCAAGAGCCAGATCCCTTCTTAGATAGTAGAAATACTAGTAAAATGATAGAAGGCACTTCTCTTCTTTTAGAAGCATTTGTTCTTGCAAACAATAGGACTCTTTCTGGTAACAAGTGACTGGTAACAGAGTATAGAGTAACCAAAAATATAAGATGTAGCTCAAAGTATCCATCTTGACTACCCTAGAGTGGAATACAAAGAACAGTGGGGGCACAAAGTCATCCCATGGTCCTTTACATAGAGACAAAAAAGTAAACACACACTGAAGATGATTATGACAGCACAAAGTCTAAAATTAACTGACTTTAGGACACCTTCCTTATTAATTCCACTAGTTCTACTTATTAGATCAAATAAACAATAATTGTTCTAGGAAATAGACATAAGAACAATTTCCTAAAGTAGCACAAGCTATAACAGCACAAAGTCTGCAAGTAACTTGCTTTCTCATTCAACCAAAGAAATATGAACAACAATCTGAGCTCAAAGTCTCAGTAATGCATCTCAATTTGGGTAGATTTTCACTTCTGGTAAGGGGAAGATCTCTTTCAAATGATATAAGATATTACATTATATAGAGGCCTAAGGGAAGATTGACACTTTTTCCAACAGAGCAACCCATATTGTGCAATTAATGCCTTAGATGCATTCTTGGTTTTGTCAAGGAGGGCCATGCTAGAGTAGGGTAACTAATTTAATTATGGCATGTTGATTCATCTCTAGTGCCTCCTCCCAAGCCTGAATCACTCATTCCATCACCTGCTAATCACACAACTGCCTACTCTACCTTTATTCCAAAGGGGACAAACAAGCTGTGCTTTCAATGTTGGCCGGCCCCAAATATCTACCTGGCGAATTGCTTCACCTACTAGAAATAACTCTTGCTAAGTTTTCCTCTTTATCTCTTCCTTCTCTTAGCCCTAGCCTTAGGGTCTTTGAATGCATTTAGGTTGACGTTTTAAGCCTGCAAAGATCAATAGGCACTTCATTGCAACCAATTTGATGTTAGTGGGTCTTTCTTCTTTTGAAGGTTAACAGCTAGCCAATCACCCCAAATTTGACATTTATAGGCCTGACATTCTACTATGATGTGGGTGATGACACGTGGTGGCATCCATGGCTTTGAAAATTATTAGAGATTGTGTCTCAACTTGTGACACTTCACAGCTTCCACTGCACTTTGAGGCTTGACCCTTTCCAAAGGGAACTTGCCCTTCAGGGTCTTGAACAAGGTCCATTTTTGAGTGTCGACTGTCCCCTCACAAGGGTACCTGCTCTTTGAGATCCTCCAGGTGGCCTTTAGGCTTTGATCCTTTTGAAATTCTATTGCTTCTTTTATTTCCTTTAGACAAAATATCTGAAGAAATTCCTTCAAATAATTTTTCTGAATAAAACCTTTCCTTGGTTATATGCCTCTGCATTTGAGGGTGATCCTTCTTTGACATGTGGCACCTTCCACTACTTCAAACAAGTGAAATGTGGCATCTTCCATTGAAACAGGTGAGGACACATGGAAGCATCTACCTAATTCATAGGAGCTCTTAGAAACCTTCAAGAGTCTCACAGGAGATGACACATGGTGGCTTCCATCACACTCTAGAAACACATTTATAAATAGTTAAGACTCACTTTTAGAAATCTCATGGATGATGACACTTGCTGGCTTATAATAATTCTCACCAAGGACACATGGCATCCTCTACTACATCATATTGAAACCCTCTGCTATTGACACATGAAACTTTTTGCTCTTTAGCTTTTGTAACATCATATAAAGGCTTGAGGCTCCTTTGGGTTCTCTGAGATGATGACACCTATTGCATCCCATTTGTTTTAGTCACTCACCCAAGACCCACCATGTTCCTTGCTCAAAATAATGAAAAGAAAGGAAGGGACTATGGATTTTGACACTTGGAGGCTCTTGACAAGCTTTAAAAGGGACACATGGTAGTACTCACCACTTTTTATAAACAAAGTGTAATGTGTCTCGATAGGTGACATTTGGTAGCTTTTGTTCATCCTTTTCTTTTGTGCACTCCTTTCCTTAGTTGAGGCCACATTTGAACCCATGAACCCATGAACCAGAAATGGTTCAAGGTTCAATGGTTTAATGGTTTAAGCCTTCGAAACTTGTTAGATGCTCAGAGCCATGGAACCTTGAAATGGTTGAACTTTAAACCTTGAAAAATGTGCTTAACTCCTACTAATGATGTTGAACCTTTGAACCCATGAACCTATTGAACCTAAGATGGTTCAAGGTTTAATGAATCAATGGTTCAGTGGTTCAATCATTGCTTAGATGCTTGTTGATGGACATCTTGGTTGAACCTTGTCATTGAACCAACCTTGAAATCACCTAAGTGTTGAGAGCTTGCTTCTTTCCTATAAATTCTATAGAAATCAACTTGTGAAGCCCATATAACTTTGCCTGTAGAGTCTATAGATTTCTGAGAAAGCCTTGAAAAGTGAAGAACCTAAATGCTCAGAATAATTTTTGAAATGGGAAGAGAGGATTTTGGTCTGTAGGAACAAAATAGTTCAAATGTTGTCCCAAAAATGAGTGATATTTTTGGGGGACCACAACTAGCTCCAGTTGGGGAACTTCCCTTAGTTAAAATTTTGAAACAACTAAGGGGAGTAGAAACTAGAAACTCTAGTTCCTTGAAGTATGCCATTGGGCTATGGAGTCATGCTACCCAAAAAGAAAGACTCCAAAAAAGAAAATGAATAACAGAAACTAAAAGTAAAAACTATACAAATATATAAATGTACAGGTGAACTTATATGGTACTTCAAGAATTGAAGTACTTTAGATGCTACCCCTTGAGAGGTAGTGATAATAGTTCTCTATCCTAATAACCTATCAAGAAGCCATTTTCTCCATAGAATCGGTGATGGGTGAATGGAACTCTCCACTAGGAAACCAATTTTCTATGTCTTCCCCTTGATTTTCTTCTCTTACCCCATAACAAGACTTAACATTTAATCCAAAAAACATAAATCTTTGCTCTCTTGGCAAAGAGTTCCTTTTCCTAATTTTGAATTACAATAGTATGGTCCACCACCATCACTTTTTATTCTACTAGTTCAGTCTGGCACATGCTTTGATTGTCCCCCTCAGACACCTAACAAACCACTGATTCATTATCTCCTTTGGTGTGAAGGAGTTTGGTATCCTGGTCTTGAGCAGCCTTCAATTCGAGTAATAGAGATTCACATTCAATTGTGTTGTTGGTGTTGCTAAACTATAACTTGCATGAAGGAAAAATATCTCCTTGAGGAGATATCAACATAGTCCTAGCTCCATTGTTAGTAGAAGAATTGTTGCCATCAGATTCTAGGATCTAAGCATCATCAAAAGCTGATCTTCTATCAAATTTCTCTTCATTGGAGATGGAAGATCCTTCTTCATTTGTACTATTACCTACTAATCCTTCTGATGTCTTGTTTGGATTAATTGTTGGATTGCCAGCTATAGGACTTTTGTCTGTAGAAACTTGAACATCCTTTGTGGTCAAGAAAAAATTACCCTTGCTTGAAGACTCAAATAGAATTTGTGATGCAAGGGCTGACATGTAGGTGACCACATATTTTGCCTTCTTTTCAAGGAGAAATCTCTTCATCATGCCTTTGATAGGGATCCTTTCCTCAGATAGGTCCATGCTTAGTTTTCCTCCCACATCCTTACAAAAAATTTGTCCAAGTAGAATGCCATAGGATGTTGGGACATCAGCCACCAAGATAGTCATCTTGATTCTCTTGTCTGGAAAGGTTGTAAATGCAAATTGGGCATCTTTGATTTTCCCCAATAGTGGTAATTGCTTGTTCTCCATGGAGAAGCATTTACCAAATATCTTGGTCAGGGTGAGACCAAGAGATTCTGCCACTTTGGTAGGTATGACATTGTCTAAAGCACTGGAATCAATGATGCAGTTGCTCAACTTATGACCATCTATTAATAGGGAAACATAGAAAGGATCTACTTTCCTAGGGGTAGCATGAAGAGTGATGACAAAATGGTTTGGGATGGGCATGTTCCTTGAAGGATCATGAGTTACCTTCTTAGCTTCTTATCCTATAGGGATGGTTGTATTCTTCACACACTCCAACAACCTATCCAACTACTCAGGATTGGCTTGTAAGAATTCAAATTTAGTCATTTGGATTTTAGTTTTCTTGACATGGTCAACTATGTCAAATGACTGAAATGGATTAGGAAGAGAGGATGGGAGTTCATCCTTTTAGTTTTTATGGGGGGAGGACTGGACTGTGAAATTGAAGTAGAAGGTGTATGGGTATTTGAGGTACTTACCTTTCTCACAATCACTAGGTCCTTTCTTTGGAAAGGAAGAGTAGACCCCTACTTAGCAATTGAAATTGCTAGTTAAGGTTGCTCCTCTACTTTCTCCTTATCATCTTGTTGAGCTAGTTGATTCTTGGACCAGGTGAATATAGTGTCTGACCCCTTAGTTGCATTACATTCACCTCTAGGTTCACCCTAATAATTTAAGAAACCACTGTGAGAGTCACCAACTGACTCTTCTTGACCCTCCATGAAGAGATCAACATCATTTTCTTGATCAAACTCAAGTTGGAAAGAAAAATCATGTTCAATTTCTAGATATCCAACTACTGAGTTGGTTGGAGGCACTTTAAGGGCAAGGTTCCTCTATGGGGGAGGAAGAGGATTTAGCTACCCTTGATTCTTGGTAGCATTACTTTGGTATGCTTGATTAGGGAATGTTCTCCTTGGTACATATCTGTATGAAGGATTAATAGACATACCTTGTGCCATTTGCCTCCTCAGAGCTGGTAATTCATTTTCCATCTTTTGCACCATTTGATTAGTGGTAGCTATGGGTGAGTATTCAAAATATGAAGAGGGTTTTCCTTTATTTATATCTCTCCTTATCTTTCCCACCAAGATAAGGTTATCTTCTACCTCAGTAGCCAAGTCTTGAGTAGCTTCAAGGTCTATCTGGCTAGCACATCTAAAAAAAAAACTCACTTTAGGTAGCTATGAGTTGATGAAGAAGCATTTGAGGTTTTTAGGTGTGGGCTAAGTAATGATAGGAATTTGATTCCTTAGCTTGTCAAACTTTTCTATGAAATCCCTCATGGGCTCATGAGGTTCCTTCTTCATCTATGTAAGTTGGGCTAGTAAAGCATGTGCATCTTTTGCAGGATTGAACATGGCTTCAAACTTGGCTTTAAGCATGTCCCAATCAGTCACTAATCTAGCTTATAGATGGTAAAACTAGTTTGCAACAACACCTTACAACATTTCCATGAAAAGCCTAACTACCACATCCTCAAATTCCATGCCTATCACACCATAAGCTATGTTGAAGGCTACAACGTGTTCATCAGGATAAACTTTACCATCCCTAAAGAATTTGGGGAAATTTTTTCTTGAGCTACGTGAAAGTTCATGCAAGGGTGGAGTTAAACTCAGTGGGCCAAAAGAGTTACCCTAGGGGCCTCTTACTACCATGATGGGATTATTGAAATTAGGGATAACAAATCTAGGTGGAATTTGGATAGGCAATGCTCTACTAATAGTAGGGAAAGCAACTCTACCTTCTGTAGGTGTCCTGGTATGGGTAGGAGGGACACTCTTGGATCTTTGAACTTGAGGTTGGGGAGAAAGTAAGTAAAAATTTCCTTTCTGTGCCAACTCAAAGATAGGATCAATAACACCTTGAGCTCTCTGGCTTCTAGTATAGCATGGAGTTGCCATATTATGAATCAAATATGGGAAGGGACTGGTCTCACTTCAATTTGAAGCTTGAGGCTTCAAACTACTTGTCCTTCCTTAGTGGATCTAGTTTTGTAGACTAGAATATATAATGGAGATGGAGGAAGATGGTAAGGCTATAATGATAATGGGAAAGACATAAAATGGAGTTGCCAGAGTCTACAATGGATAAGGTTAGGGACTACTTTGATCTAAAAATTGAGGCTTTAAACTACACCCTCATCCCCAGTGGAGTTGCCAAAAACTATTGGGTGAATATTTTGTCGACCATCTAACTGGTGAGAAAAATATGTCTCTTCACCATAGCATAGGAAGATTGGTCATCCAATGTTGTAGGTTTACCACATCTAAAGGGGACAAATCTCTCCTCTCATCATGGGGAGGTTCCCTATAAATATAAAGGTGTTATATACTATATATATAAGCAAAAAGTAACACTCAGGGGTAGAATAAACCATCCAATTCTCTTTTTTTAGAGATGATGCTCACAGATCAAAGGAGAAATCCTAGGTGATTGGTGAATTTACTTCTCTTCTTTTAGAAATAACATTAAACAAAGAGCCAAATCCCTTCCTGGATAGTAGAAATCCTAGTGAAATGATAGAAGGCACTTCTCTTCTTTTAGAAGTGCTTATTCTTGCAAATAGTAGGACTCTTTCTAATAACAGAGTACGAGTAACCAACAATCTAAGATGTCACTCAATGTCTCCACCTTGATTGCCCTAGAGTGGAATATGAAGAATAGTGGGGGCACAAAGTCATCCCAAGGTCCTTTACACAGAGATAGAAAAGTAAACACACACTGAAGATGATTATGACAACACAAAGTCTAAACGTAATTGACTTTAGGACACCTTCCTTATTACTTCCACTAGTTCTGATTGTTAGATCAAATAAACAAGAATGCTTCTAGGAAATAGACCTAAGAACAATTTCCTAAAGTAGCACAAGCTATAAAAACACAAAGTCTGCAAGTAACTGGCTTTCTCATTTAATCAAAGAAATATGAACAATAATATGAGCTCAAAGTCTCAGTAATGCCTCTCAATTTGGACAGAGTTTCACTTCTAGTAAGGGGAAGATCTCTTTCAAATGATACAAGAGATTACACTATATAGAGGCCTGAAGGAAGCTTGGCACTTTTTCCCATAGAGCAACCCATACTACACAATTAATTCCTTAGATGCATTCTTGGTTCTATCAGGGAGGGTCATGCTAGAGTAGGGTGGTTGCCTTAACTGTGGCATGTTTATTCATCTCTAGTGCCTCTTCCCAAGCCTAAATCACTCATTCCATCACCTATTGGCCATGCAGCTATCTACTCTACCTTTATTCCAAAGGGGACAAATAGGCTACACTTTCAATGTTGGCAGGCCCCAAATATCTACCCAACAAACTGCTTCACCTACTGGAAATAACTCCTATTGAGTTTCCCTCTTTGTCTCTTCCTTCTCTTGGCCCTAGCCTTACAGTCTTTGAATGCATTTGGGTCCATGTTTTAAGCTTGAAAAGATTAATAGACACTTCATTGAATCAAATTTGATGTTAGTAGGTATTTCTTCTTTGGAATGTTAACGGCCAGCCAATCACCCCAAATTTGACATTTGTGGGCCTAACATTCTATTATGATGTGGGTGAGGACACGTGGTAGCATCCACAACTTTGAAACT
Source organism: Torreya grandis (assembly GCA_037957365.1). Taxonomy (NCBI): domain Eukaryota; kingdom Viridiplantae; phylum Streptophyta; class Pinopsida; order Cupressales; family Taxaceae; genus Torreya; species Torreya grandis. Next base: position 172,950 of record JARHVA010003176.1, read on the forward strand.
TGTTAGAGATTATGTCTTAGCTCATGACACTTGGCAGCTTCTACTACACTTTGAGGCTTGACCCTTTCCAAAGGGAACTTACCCTTTGAGGTCTTGAACAAGGTCCGTTTATGACTATCGAGTATCCCCCTACAATGGTACCTACCCTTTGAGATCCTCTAGGTGGCCTTTGGGATTTGATCTTTTTAGAAGGCTATTATCTCTTTTATTTACTTTAGACAAAATGTTTTGAATAAATTCCTTCAGACAATTTGTCTAAAGGAAATATTTCCTTGGCTCTATGCCTCTATGTTTGAGGGCACTCCTTTTTTGACATGTGGTACCTTTCGCTGCTTCGAACAAGTGACACATGGAATATTCCACTAGAATAGGTGAGGACACATGGAAGCATATATCTAATTCATAAGAGCTCTTAGAAACCTTCAAGAGTCTCATGGGAGATGACATGTGGCAGGTTCCACTGAACTCTAAAAACACATTTGGAAACAGTCGGGACTCACTTTTATCAATCTCGTGGATGATGACACTTGTCAACTTCTATCAATTCTCACCAAAGACATGTGGCATCTTCCACTACATCATATTGAAACCCTCCACCATTTACATGTGGCACTTTCTACTCTCAAGCTTTTGTAACATCATAAAAATGCTTGAGTCTCCTTTGGGTTCTCTCAGATGATGGAACCTATCACGTCCCATTTGTTTTAGTGACTTGCCCAGGACCCACCATGGTCCTTACTCAAAGTAGTGGAAATAAAGGAAGTGACTATGGATTTTGACACTTGGAGGCTCTTGACAAGCTTTAAAAGGGACACGTGGTAGTACCCACCACTTTTTAGAAACAAAGCATAATGTGTCTCAACAGGTGACACTTGGCAGCATCCACACATCCTTTTCTTTTGTGAACTCCTTTCCTTGGTTGAGGCCACCTTTAAACCTTTGAACCCGTGAACCCATAAACCAAAAATGGTTCAAGGTTTAACAGTTTAATGGTTCAAGCCTTTGAAACTTGTTAGATGCTCAGAGCTATGGAACCTTGAAATAGTTGAACTTTGAACCTTGACAAATGCACTTAATTCTTGCTGATGATGTTGAACCTTTGAACCTATGAACCTATTGAACCTAAGATGGTTCAAGGTTCAATAGTTCAATGGTTCAATCCTTGCTTAGATTCTTGCTGATGGACATTTTGGTTGAACCTTGTCATTGAACCAACCTTGAAATTGCCTAAGTGTTGAGAGCTTACTTCTTTCTTGTAGAGTCCATAGAAATCAACCTGTGAAGCCCATAGAACTTGGCCTGCAGAGTCCATAGATTTCTGAGAAAGCTTTGAAAAGTGAAGAACCTGAATGCTCAAAACAATTTTTGAAATGGGAAGAGAGAATTTTGGTCTATAGGACCAAAATAGTTCAAATGTTGTTCCAAAAATGAGTGATATTGCTGGGGGACAACAAGAAGAATTATCATAAGACATATCAAATTCTCTACAAGATCCATCATTTTTAGGAATCTAAATAGTTTTACCCTTAGACCTAGGAGATTTAGTCATTTGCCAATAATGTAAAGTGTCATGTGTGGATTTACCACAAGAATTGCATGGGTGAAATTTCTAACATTTATGTATATGATGCCCATGTTTTTCACAATACGTACAATCCTTAACAGATGTAACCAAAGCATGAGTATTAGAATTAGAATAGTCAAAATAATTTACATTATAAGTTCTTTAATGAGGAGGACAATAATAATCTAATTTTACATTAGAATTAGTTGAATCATTAAAAACAAGACCTTTATAATTTGCATTATAAGTAGACAAAAAAGGTTTGAGAATATCATCTTCATACTTACCAAGTGCACCACCTAAATAACCCATATTGTGCATAATGTTTAAGCCAATATTAGTAAAGGACATATGCATAGGTGTTTGATAAGCACAATAATTTTCATTAGTATTGTGAGTATTAGCAAAAGATGCAATTTTTTAATTTAGAGTGTCTAAGGAAGATTGCATAGTTTGTATTTGCTTGGTAAAAGAGGAATGTAAAGAATTTGACATATCATTTTTACATGCAATGTTTTCCTTAAGAGAATTTATTTCAGCATTTTGAAAATAAATAGTTTGCATAGTTTTTAGCAAAAATGAAAAAATGGCCGATTTAAGAGCTACAAAAAATAACATCACAAATTGCACCGACATGGAAAGGAAATCAATTGCAAGTAATTTTTATTGATGCAATGCACATTTTATTAAAAAAAAAAAACATTCTAATTAAAAAAATGAAAGTGCTAGATGTTAAGGTCAATTAACTTGTAAATATAAATCCACACCAAAATAACTTATGAAAAAATATTAATTTTTAATTAATAAAAGACTTTTCAAAATCACAATTTAAATTCTCAAAAATTTATGTGAGAAATTATCTATATGGTAAAAGACTTTTATATAAAATTAAATTCTTAAAATAGCTATCCATGAAAATATTTAAAAAAAAATTATTAAAAAAAAAGCTTTTTGTTTGTTAAATCCTTTTTCATTGGTGGTAAACCAAAGAATGAATAATTTTTCTTAGAATAAAACAAAATTAAAATAACTTTCTTTTTTTTTTTTTTTTTTTTTTTTTAAAAATAAACTTTCTATTCTTGTTTTTAAAAAAGTGGTGGCTTTTTCCTAGATCACATCACCATTAGAAATTCTCTATCTTTTTTTTAATGCATTTTATAATTCATGCAAGGCATTATAAATATGATAGAGGTGCAATAAAATAATATTCAATGCAAATTTAATTATTTAAAATTACCAAAAAGTAATTCCACGATTTGAATATTTCAAATATTTGTTTGTATTTAAAATAATAAAATAAAAATGGAAACTTATGTATTAAAGGAAATGAATTTTGGACACAGGCACCACAAGCCACATGAAAACCAAATATATCATGAGAAATAATAATGATAATAATAATTTTTAAATGGATCAAAGAAACATACACAGGTGTAAGAAAAATGATAACAGTAAACCTGAGCACCAACCACTGAAATGCTAAAAAAGAGCAATAACAATGTATTAAAATGGATTTTCAAAGAGAGAAATACATGATGAGCACAAGATGAATTTAGAACTGCGTTAAAAAAATAAAGACATTTATTTAACAGAGATGTTTATTAAATAGTAACACTCACCAATTATGATTGAGAGGAAAGATGAAACCAACTGAGATGGGCAAAGCTTAAACAAAGAGAATCAAAATAAAAAAGGAATGTTTGGGCATAAAATAAATGACACAAGAAATAAATTAAATGCATAGGATAAGGAGAATATCCATAAATATAAGCACTTAAAAACATATAAATCACATATGCAAATAGGATAGTATATAAAAAGGCTATACTTAAAGAGAATAAGTAAGTTAAGGCTTATGGAAATGCAAATCCAAGAATGTCATGGTAGGAAAAAAGCTTAACAAGAGATAAAACATAAATAACTAAGCCAAAGCAAAATAAATAGAGGAGCATAGCAAGGATAAAATAGCTAAAAAAAATCTAATTCAAAAAACTAGAGACGGGAAAAAGAGTGTAGAATAAAAGTTCCTATACTAAGCGTCAACTCTGATTAAATAGAAGAAGGTATAAAAAGCTATGTTTTTAATGAAAAAGAGAAGAAAAAACTTAGAGATATATAAATATCTTAATTCAATATTAATAATAAAATTAAGATCTAGAAGGTTAAGAAAACTAGAATGCTAGAAATCATGAGAATGGAGTTTTCTTTTTCATATATTAAACCATGATCTAAATTAAAGAGGAGACAACCTACTTAAAGATTTTTTCCAAGAAAAGGTAAAAAAATATTTATAATAAATCTACAACGATGGTTTAGAGTGCATAAAACTTAACCAAAAGTTAGAGAAAAACATTTTTTTTTACCATCAAATTTGTACAAACACTCAAGAATCAACAATAAAAACCCATGGATCTAATACCATGATAGATTTATTTCCTAGGTTAAAATAATGTTGAAATAAATGAGCAAATTATGGCTAAAGAATAATATCACCTTGATAAAATCAAACCAAAAATGTTGACACAAATATTTTAATGTTAGAAATTGAATGCATCAAAGAAAAACCCAAATGATCTTATTGGAAGGCTTACTACCAAAATATAAAAAAAGGACAACATTGAATCAAGAGAACAAGAGAAGAAGAGAGATAACTATAGATTCTAGTAGTGATGAAAAGAGGAGAGTAAAATCTCTTTTATAGAGCTATATGAGGAAAATGGGAGTTACATAGGATCCCATTATGACCTTACAAGCCCTCCAACTATGTGCTACTTGTATCCTAATACCTTTCAAATAAATGAAAGTGTGTTATATGTGGGGAATGGAGTTTTACATGCAAGTAACTCTAGATACAACAAGTAGATTAGAGAGGTGAGTGACACCTCATAAAGGTATGAATAAAATGAATTTATAAATATAATAAATGCACACACACTAAGACTTAAGATAAGTCTATAAACTTAAGAAGGATCCAAATTAATATTAATTCTCCAACACTTTCACATGAATTGATTAGATATAATGACAAACTCCATGTCATTATCTATGGTGTATACATAAAACACCATGCTCTAGGTTACACAATAGACTCATGCTTTACTCCATATTTAGTGATTTTCATTCTCAAGTGGCCCAAAGATGCCTAATATACCTAAGTGGTCATAGATTTAACATCTCTAATTAGATATCTCTAGTTACACATTTCTAGATAGACATTTCTGGTTACATCACACATTTTTAGTTTTATATGCATCTACTACACATGGGTAGGTAATGATGGATCTAAAGTCTAATTAGGTTATTAATACATCTACATGAGAGGGTTGGACACACCATCAATCCAATCCAAGCTATTCATAGGTCATGATCCACCAAGTATGTGTGGAAAATGATGTAGTCAAAACTAGATTGAGCTCTTGATCCACCTAAACATGGGGATTGAGAAAGCCGTCAGCTCAGTCTTAAGTTATTCATATATTTATCACTATATACATGTACATAAATATATGTGATCACTAGGTTTATGCATTGGTTCACATACCCAATGAGGCATATTCTTTCCTTTCCTTTTTCTTATATATTTACTTAGTTTTACTTGTTTAGTTAGTTTTGTCTTTGATTTTGATATCTCTTAAGGAATTATCTATGCATGTTTCACTTTTAGAACAAGAAATGGATCATGTTTCATATACTTAGATCCAAATTCATAGGCTTCACCTCTTAGGTAATTCTAGGTACACTTTTTTTCTTTATCCTAGTCATTTCACTTTACTACATTTCTAGAATAAAGGGGGGGAAATGTAATCACCTAAAATTGACACTTGAGGTACAAGAGTGCTACTTGAGGCCGTCGATACCTAGATTAACCTTATACCTATTTTAGGACCTATTTAGACACTTATATAGCCTTTGTGAAGGCCAAAAGAATCTTTAAACATACTTAAAGTAGTCCTAGACCCTCATTTTTACATCCTGACCATTCATGCCTCATGTTGGCACTAGTGTCCCAATTTTTGCATTATTATTCTTTTCCTCCTTTTTTCACAAATAGATATATTTTCAAATATAATACCACCTAGGGTTATCCTAAACATCTCTTAAAACCTAATCAAGCACCATAATAATATATACACTTGACTTTTATCCCTCTAACTACTACATGGAAATTAGATGCAAATTACACATACAAAAATTGATTAAGTTGTGCACAAGCAAGGTTATCAATCCCTATTCTACTCTACTTCTATATAAAATAATCTAAAACATGTCTAATCTCAAATTACTTATATTTCCAATATCAAGAAAATTTAAATCTCTCAATTCAACAACCATACTATTTTCACTTGCACTTGCACCACCACTTAGGTGGGGAAAGCTACATCATGCTTGATCCCTCTTCAGAGTATTGGTATGTAGAAAAATATCATCACAATAGGGTGTTGATTATGTTAAACCTATCCCACTAAAAACACACTTTGCTTCTTGTATTAACTGCATGCCCTAGTAACATGGAGGATTAGGGTTTGAACATTAAATTAGTTAAAATAGGTCATCTACAAGGTTTTATAAATCATGTGCATAGTAACATGCTTGACATAACTAGACACACGTACACCTATAAGCTCATAATAGTTCTACAAAAATGACACTAGCATTAAAAATAAGGACATTAGCACAACATAGCATTATTATCCAATTAGGATCTTCCTACCCATGAGGGATTTTAACACCTGAATCCTATTTTCTCAAACCAACCTCTACCGTAGTTTTCAACCTCCAAATCATTCATCTTAGTTATTTTTTAGCTAATTCATAATTTACATTATTTATTTCTATTTTTAGAAAGATCAGATTTAGTCAATTTTTTAAGAAATAAATGTCTATAATTATTGCATATTTATACCCTTATTTACTATATTCAGCTCTTTAACAATACAGGATTTACATTAATTTAATTCCTAAAAGGTTAAAAGACTTATAATGTGAGTGGAATTGATTTTATAAATATAAAAGTATTTATTATGGCATATTTTCATGTTTGGTTATAAAAATTCATTGTGGACTTATAGTTATGATTAAGTTGATCATTTTAAAATATCAAATAATTTATTAAGTTATCATTTATAGATATAACATATGGATAGCGTGAACCTAAAACTACATGAATTAATCTAATTCCTTCATTTTTTTTATGTTACATGGATTGAATGTTTCTATATATAGAATCTTGTTTGTAATCTTTAGGTGGTATGCATTGAATAAAAATACAGTTGCATTTACTAACATAGTTGTATAAGTTCATCTAATTATCTTATATTAGGGATATGTGTTCATTAAGTTCAACTAATTAGAATATTATTAGTCTTCTAATCTCATGGATATTCCATTGAGTTAGTTGGATGTTTAAATAGTAATTTATTTATTTTAAATCATAGTTATAAGATCTAATTGTGAGGAACTATGTGTGCATTATGTTTGTTAAACTATAAAAAAAGTTGAACATATATATAGTATGTTGATACTTCATATATAATTTAACTGATTTTCTACTCATAAACAAATGTGACATGTTAACCTTAAATTTGTATAAAGACTTTGAAATTACTTCATCCACACAAAATCTACACAGTGAATAAAGACTATTAAATAATATTTTTTTTAGGTTATTCAGAATGCAATCTTTTTCAATTATAAGAAGGTGTCTTAAATAGACTACAACAAACTTAAGAATTATTTAAAGTTATACAGGACCACTATTACTAGTATAATTTTTTTAAGGATTAAATTAAAATCACTTTAAAAGTGATCAAAGTTAAATATCTTCTAAGCATTATTAAAAGGAAATTATTTCACATAGAAAATATTATATCACTAATGAAGTGATAGGATTGTTTTAGATAGTCTTGTATATTCACTTTGAACTTAAGTTACAAATAATTTATATTCAAATATTATATGTATGTGTGTGTGTATGATAAAGATAATTTGATAAATAAGTTTTTGAATGGTTAAGTCATTAATTTATTAAAACGTGAATGGATATTCCAATTGAGGTATGATGTTATTGAGGATCATCTAATTCATACAAGGAATTGATCATTGGAATAATAACAAGTTAATGTAATTAATTATAATGAAAGGGATGTGTTAAAAGTTAATGAAATAAATTATAATCACTATTTATAATTTGATTATTCTTCCTTATAAGATAAGTATGAGAAAGTTATAACCTAAATTATTAATTAAACATGTTTATTAGGTCTAAAGGACATTGACCTATATGGAATTTTAATTCACATAAGATTGAGGTTAATGGAAAACCTAAAAAATATGCATTGAGTTACATGAATTCATGTGTTTTATAAAACTTATGTTTTATGTGTGTTGTATAACCTATTAGGGTTGACTAAACCTAATAAGATCATTAAGAAGACATGTTTTGACCTATACCTTGAGACTAACCCAATCTTTTAAAAAAAGAAAGATGTTCCCAAATAGAACATAAGCATGGTTGTTGAAACATCTCAATTATCTTATTCAATATGCTTATACTTTGATCTAATCTCCTTAATGTAGCTATAGTGGGATATCAACCTCTCCCTTTGCTTGATTGTGAAGATTTTAATGTGTTCCAAATATTTATGTTACTTTTGGAAATAATAATTTATCATGATCATTGCCTATTGCTTATGAATTTGTTATATATTTCTTATTCAAGATTAGTATGATGATTCTTATGTTAAATGTATCTTACTTCCTATAGTTTATTATTGAAATTTTTTAATTTACCCATTGAGGTACCAGTTGTTTTATATCATGTGTAGGTACTTGAGTAAGTGTATAAGTTAGTAATGACTACTAGAACGACCACATTTAATTATGTGGATACGTGTGTGTGATTTTGTCTACACTAACTCACTCATATCTAAATACCAAGAGTTTAAAATGATTCATAATGAATGAATTATTAATTTATGGACTTGGTCTAGTTCTTATGTTAGCTAGGACATAGTTATGGATCTCAGTTTAGTTTCCCATTCTAAACATTGATTAGGTAATTATTCTATAGTTATTTATCTCAATGTTAAAAAAATTATGGTTTTTATATTTTTTAAGAAAACATTAATTAACCAAATAATAAATCAAATATAATCTTTTATTACTGTTGAAAATATCTAGGGTTGTTATGATGGTGTTTGAATAGTATAAGGGCACATGAAGAACTTTTCAATACATTGAGGGAAGGAATGTTTAGTTTTAGTATCATCAAAGTATTATAAAGAGTTAATACGAAGAAATAAATTATTAATCTTGTAGGAAATATAATTCACATTCATGTTACAAAGTTGAATTCTAAAAGGAGAGAAGGAAATTCCAATAAAAAATAAATGACATTTCATTGAAACTCAAAAAATAATATGTGGTTGGAATTTGAAAATATTATATAAAGCATGGTTCATATTTAAAATATTTTATTAGAGGCAAAAGGAAAACTTAATATTTCTTTAAAATTAGATTATATGTAATTGATAAATAGTGTTAAGTTTGAGAGATTTTCAATTACCTTGATAACTAGATAACTATATATAAATATCTCTCATGTTGATGATAAAAAAATATATAAAAGTAAACAACCATATTCAGTAGCTTGGTTTTTTCAAAATAAACAAGTAAAGTTATGAAACCTTAAATGGTTTTTCATTTGGACATAATTTCTAATGTTGATTACCTCACATGTTATTAGGGAAAAAATCATGTTGAATAGTATTATTCATTTCAAGTTGAGTGTAATTTAGCTTCAAACATAAAGACACTTAAATGCATGTATAATGTTAGTCATGGATAAAATGAAAATCATATTTGTATTTATTGTATGCATCATATATATAAGTCCTAAGGTCAAAATGAATGTTGGCATAAGGGAGTTTTGAGTTGTAAACAAGGGATCCATCCTAACAAATATGAACTTGATTCCAATATGGATCCAATACTAACAATACCTTTTCAAATGGTTTATATATTCATTCTATATGATTTTGTGAGGATGATAGATAGGTTAATTTATTTATCAATTTTATTTACTTGGAATAGGAATCCACAAGAAGCTTCACAAAAATACATACAAAAAATTGAAAATTACTATCAAGTGTGGGGTTTCATAGAGGCAACATGAAAATAGAAAAATATTTGAAAAGATTATATGCTTCTAGAAATGTTCCATCTAAGTCATCGATGGGAAGTGACAAAGATTGAAATTTTATCTAAAACGTCTTTGAAATATGGAGAAGTGGTTAATGGGAAATATATAAGGATCCTATTATTGTATAAAATGATCAACTTAAAATAGGTATGTCCCAATTAAATAAAAATAAGGCATGGATCTTTTTTTCTTGGTTATTATTTTTCATGAACAAGGATAAATACATTGAGGAGATGATAGTCATTTTACATAAAATTTTTAATGTTTCACAAATTAATTCATTCAATCATGGGGAGAGAATGAAGTTACTCACTATATGATAAACATACATGCTATTTTTTTATTGAACTATAATTTTATTTATAGCTCAATAAATATTTTTATATTTTATGTGGATAAATGGTATTTATTTATATATTTTAACATATCTTTAATGAACATGGTCAATGGTTTATAAAAACATATTGTAGTCTAAGAATTTGGAATATACAACAAATGGATAAGTTACACAAGAAATTAAGGATAACTTACCATAGATAAACTCAACATAGAGAGGATCAACACTATCAAACCTATTGGTTCAAATGATTGCATCTTTATATATGGTTCTATTTTATAGACTTTTACAAAAGAAGAAACAAGACAATATTTATACTATATATGTTTCTATTTAATGTTCAACATAAGCATAAAATTTGTGAAGAATAAAATGTAAGCTTGTAGAGTGTGGAGATCAAAAAAATAGAGAATGTGGAAAATATGGATTTTTAAAAGTGATAACCAACATTAAAATTATGGATAAGCATGAAAAAAAATTCAATATCTTCTAAGACATGGTTGTGTTTTATGACAGTAATATTTTTTATAGTACTAAATGGATATAGGTATTGTTTAAAACCCTATGGATTGTTTCCTTACTACCCTCAATTTTTTTTAATAATTTTCATAGTATTTGTATTTATATATGACCTTTATAGGCTCCTATTAACACTTATAGTTCTTATTGCTAACAATATTATTGTAGTTCAAAGATACATAGGGTTGTACATCACAAGCTATGGAGTACTCCTTTTATCCATTGCAAAACTTGACTTGTTTATAGATTATGCTAATTTACAAGAATGTTGAAATTATGAATGACAATATGTAATCACTAGAGTAATAATTTTCTATAAATATTGAAGGTTTGAAATGGTTAAGCACTAGATATTTGTATTAGATAGTTTGTATGGTGTTATGTGTTCCTCCCATATTCATAATTAACCTATTATGCAATTACATACCCTATCTAACAACTTATACCAAAGATATAAATACGAAATTTTTATTATTAAAAATAATCTACCTATTTATATTTATATAAATTTATGTTTTTAGATATATTATATATTGAACATTAAAAATTATCCCAAAATAGCTTCTTCAATTTTATCTTGATCTTATTGTGCACACATTTTGGATTCTCAATCTCCATATTTAGGCATGTTATTGATCTTCAAAGCTAGTTTCTTTTGAATCTATGCATCCAATTTTATATGGGTATTTGGAACTAATGTTCTAAGGGATTTTGGATCTAGTTTTCTAAGGGAATCTTGGTTTGGTTTTGTAAGTAACTTTGAATTTGTTAATTTACTCTAAAATTGGTTCAAAAAATAGTATAGACTTGGTATTATGGCTTCATCATAAAAATAGAAAAAAAAAATAATGAAAATGAATACTATAAGGATGTGAGATACAATGACACATGAAATAAAATTAAAAATATAATGATGGGATAGAGATAAAAATGGTCGAATTGAATAAATTACTAAGAAAATAGCCCCATCTTTTCACTTTCCAATTTTATTTCATCAAAGGTTTCATACATATTTATTTCCAGTGTGATTAATTTAAGTTTATAACTTATACTAATAAATCAATAATCAATAAATTATTAAATTAATATGAAATATTTGGCACATAATATAGAAATATAATTATGATGATGAAGAGAGAACAATTTTAGATAACAATAATGGAAGTATTAATTGTGTACAATTTTAAAATAGATAGTATAAAAAATGATTCCAATAGGGAACTCAATGACCAAAAAATTAAACCATTAAGGTTAAATTGAGTATAATGTATTCAATTCATAGTATACACTTTTTAACTCATGATTTAAATAAAATTTATTCATTACATGACATTTAAATCATAAGTTTATCTAATCATGAGTTAGTTGTTAACTAGGTTTTTAAAGAATTTTCATAGCATTTATCTATTTGAACTCAGAGGTACAATCTTATTTAAACATTAAATTTGTGAATATATATGTTTCATGCCTCAATATATTCCAAACTATGGATTCTTATAATTCTTTAATTTCACATAATGCTAATAGAATACAACCTTTATGATGAATTGTGCATTCTTGTCATGATCCAACCTATAGATTTGCATACGAAAAAAATATTTCTTATGCAGTGAAATACAATTCATGAAAAATAATGAAAAAATATAAGATTAATTGATAAAATAAAACTAATAATAAAAATGTTAACTTTGTTCCATTATGCCAAAAAAGTAAATGATTAAGTTATTTCTCTATCTCAGGGTGTTTTCTTACTTCAAATAGTGTCCAATGTTACTCCATTGATAATGTTTTAAATTTATCCCCAATCAAATGAACATAAAATCATATCATATAAGAATTTTTCATATCACTATCACCTTGATCAATAAAAATCTAAATCTAATTCCCTCACTACCGAATATATATCCATATATGTAAGTTAAATATTATATACAATATTTACCTTATCATCCAATACATAAACGCAAAATTCACAATTTATTCGCTTAGAAAAATAAGATAATAAAACTAATAAATTTTAACCATAAGACCTAAAAAATAAAAACATGGATATACCTAAAATAAACATATTAAGATTGGTTATACATTCAATTTCTTCCCCATTACGATAGTGCAATCTTTTTATCCCAACTAGAGAAAAAATAATAAATAGTGGTGGAGAAGGTTTTGATGTGGCATATATTTTTGGGGTTTTTTATTGATTCCTCATTATATAAAAAGTAGGAAGAAATAAAAATTGGCATTAAGAAATTGATACATGATCAAGTTCCATGTTTTGCTTCATTGTTGTTTGCTTTTTTTAAATAAATTTGTAATAAAATGAATTTATAATGTAAATATATATATTTGGCCTCATAAACAAATTAAGTAGGGGAAAGTTTATCTCTTCAATTTTTCCATTTTAAATTCTAATTTGAGAAGGATATTGTTTTACTCAAAAAACCAAATCCCTTCATTCTTCAACCAAGTAAAGTATTTCCCTTCATAATGGATTATTATAATTTCATAATGAATAACATCAAAAGTACTGGTAATACCCTTAATTGGTTTCCATTCCTCATTATTTTATATACATAAACATGACATTAAATTATAATTATATTTTATTAATAATATTAAAAATATAAATATAAAAACATAGATATATGAATTTTAATTGAATAATTAAAACTTAATACTCGTAACTACTTTCAATAGTTGGAAAGTCTAACAGTTTTTCAATTGATTATTTCATCATTTTTTTATCATAAAAATGTTCAAATTCTACCTCTACTACCTTTTGGCCACCTTTATTTGTTTTAAACCATTTGATAGTCCTTTCCAATGGCATTTAATATCAAACATGTGCCTTCTTTTTAAATTTATTTTCCACAAGATGAAGGCTTCATAGTAACCAAAGAATCAATAAAAAAAATTACATTGGAACCCAATTCCCTTCATCATATTTCTGATTACTTATGATTAATTTTCTTAACTCTCTTATAATTCATTAAAGATCCATGATTTCCTTTAAATTGAAAAAAAATAGCATCAATATATGTCTTTTATTTCCATGACTTTTTCTAAAAGTTAAAAATTTATAATAGAATAGATGTTTTATACACTATGTACATTGAATACTTTATAAATTAATAACCACAATGTTAATGGATAAATATAATGTATTGTTAAAAAAAACAAGTTTTACCATTAAATGATTTTTATTTTCTAAAGTGTAAAAAATATTATACCATATTTAACATAAACCTCAATTTAATGTGCATAAAAAATTAAATCCTAAGATCCAGATAACACCCAAACTTACCAAAGGAAGTGATATGAGAATTATATGTCATACTTTATGTATTAATTATATAAAATATTTTAGCTTTAGATCCTTGACCATCAATGTTGAATTTAACTCAGTAATTTGAAAAATGAACACCTTTTGTTTATATTAAAATTTACCAAGACCATATATATCAACTAGGGAAAAACAATTTATAGAGAAGACAACTACCATGACCATAATATAAGAATAATTTATAATAAATACACCTAATACTTATTTCCTTATAATAATTTATCTTATTGCCAAATAATTTTACAAAGAATATTGTTGCGATGACTAAAACCAAAAAATTAATATAAAAGAAATATACTTGATACTTATTTCCTTGACATTCTATCTTAATACAAAAATTACATATTTCATATACCTTGATTAAATTTTTGATATAATCCTTCAACACTATTAAGGATCTACTATAAAAAAAACACATTGATAATGATGTAAAATTTAGATTTGATTTATTTATGGACTCAAACCTATACTTTTATACCATAAATAAATTTTGTTTAACATGTATTTTTTAAAAAATACAAATTTTTCTTTTTATTTCTTGATTTTTATTTTTTTAATTTATGTTAAAAAATAATGTCTTGAGTTAACTTTTACTCTACTTCAACTTTAATTGGAAAAAATCATGTGTTATATCACTCAAATCTAAAATGAAAATATTGTATCCAAAAAATTAGGAAACAAATATGGATTTAAGCTAACTCAACGGGTTAGAATATCTTTATTTAAAAAAATAAAAAATAATTAAAATTAATTTTCATGTTTTAAACTATCCCTACAAAGCCATACAAGTTGACATGCAATACTTAACTATGATTGGCCAAAAATTTCAGTTAACTAGTGAAAATAAAATTGTAGTTATGCTTTTTTTACTTCAAATTACTTGTAATTCCTAAAAATCCATATTAAATTTGAGTGCTACCTACATAGCCCAAATAGGCCTTAGACTGATGTAGTTCTCCCTCTTAGGGTGAGTACATGATTTATGATTGTGAAACTATATGAGTGTAACTATAATATTGATTGAAATGATTAATAATGGATAGCATTCTCATTCAATAAACTAAATTTATACTTGGCCTATGATTGTTAAAATGTAGTAGAATTGAAATTGGAAATAATAGTTCTCTTTTTCTCAATATACAATATTTTTTGTAGGGCTTGTCAGGTAGTGTATTGATTAAATTTGATGCATTTTTATAGTTTTAAATTTATAAATTTCCCATCAATCTAATCTTCTAAAATCTTTGGAGGAAAAAATATATCATTTAAAAATTTAATGTTTATTGTTGGAGAACTTTGGACAAGGGCACGCTAGGGGATAGGTTAATCCTGGGAACCTATCTATATAATGTGGAAGTGTCCTAGAAGGTCAGAAACCACTAAAACTTGATTGGAAAAAATTATAATAAAAATATGTGTGTTTTCATGATGATTAAATTGATTTAAATATATTTAATATAGTAATGAAGGTTCTTATAAATATTATGAGTTAACACAATGCAGAATAGGCCAAGTGATGGAAGGATATCAATATTAAACATTGTCAAATATTTGATGATTTAATTTATGTTGTTTATAGTTTCTATGAAAGTGTTATTAATTTTATTCATTTCTATTTTCTTCATGTACTCATATTGGGCTTACACATTATTTTTTGAACTTTATGTTTGGATTTGTGAATGTTTGTATGGTTGTATATATGCCATGATAGGATAATAAATAAAAAATTAAAATCTTAAATCATTTTATAGTGCCATGGTAAAATATAATAGTCTAAATTTTCAAATGGATGTTTAACATCATGATATGGTAGGTAATGTGAAGTTTTTATATGGTTCTAGGTGTTTTTTCTTAAAACAAAATTTATTTTATGAGAGACCATACTTAGGAAAACTTCACAATAATCTAAGATAAATAATAAAATTGTATATTAAATAAACAATTAGAATACCAAAACATCTTTGTACTTAGGTCAAGGTTTTGACATCAACTATATTTTATTTGTGTTGTTTAAATATTCCTATGTTTGGGTTGACTTTGTAAATAATATTATTCTCTCTTTGAGGGTCTATAACTAAATGGTCATATCCATAATACAATCCAATATTTACACACTTATTTCACTCAAAAAAATTGACCCTTGCATATAAAATATATCTCATCATTTAACACCTGTATTCAATGTAGGTGAGGAAGGTTAGAAAATTTTGATCATTTTGGTTTATGATTTATGAAATTTATAAACTTTATATGAAGCACTAGAAGATTTACCTTAAGGCCACTTAATTATTTTTTTGTATTTTTAAATATATCTTATATTATTATCCTATAATTAAATCCCATGAGCATTTATTCAATTTTACATTTCTTAATGAAATAATGATCTTAGGTCTTTGCATGACAAACTAGATTACAAAAAAAATACATTTATTATTTTTTATTTTTATAACATCCTTTCTTTACCTTGATTTGGTTTGGATGTTATTAATTATTGGGTACTCCTCAAGAGAAAATTAGGCACAATATAATATGATTATTATCACTATATTTGTTATCAAAATTAAAAAACTAAGTGTTTCCCATGTTTTTTACTATGATGGCATAAACAATAAAAGAGAAAAAAATGAACAATAGAAGAGAAAAAGATGATTTGTGAGTAAACACATTAATTTCCTTGTAATAGATAATATAAGTATTGACTAAAATTAGTTATAATACACATTTACCTTGGATTTTATATATATATATATATATATATATATATATATATATATATATATATATGTATGTATATGTATATGTATATATATAAAATTTACTTATTAACTTTAAAATGCACTCATACTTATATTTCCATTGACTAAGAATTTTATCAATACACATACAACTGCATGTAGTTATTTTCATTTTTTTTTATAATTCTTTCTCTTGCATGTGACTCAGAATAATATAACCAAATTTAGGGGCTAACCTAAAATTTTTAAGAAGTTAGATTACTTTGGAATTAAAATAAATTGGTCCTGTCAATTTTTTTTCTTGTACCAATCTACCTTCATGAGTTGATCTTAGTACCACACTTATTTACCTATAAATCTTTATGTCTGTAGTTAATAGGTTTCCTTTGTACATTGATGGTCACTAGTCACTTGGTGTATTCTCATGTCCTTAGTATGCCTCCTGTCTCCTAAGGTCTTTTCATAAGATGACTAAATTATGATTTTTACAATCCCTTTTTCAATCCTTACATTCCTCATATTTCCATTTGAAAAATATTGTTTTGTTCACTGATCACTCTCTAAAATTATCATGTTACCTTCATATATGTATATATTATTTTATCTCGTCTCATATTTATGGAAATTAAGATATTGTTATGAAAATTCGTTATAGAGGTCTAAATTTTGGAATTACTCTTAAAAATATGAGTTTTAGCTTTTATTTCACAATAATAAATTTATCAATGACTTGTAAAACCATAAGTTATTATATCCAAAAATGGGATAAAATTCCTACATTGTTTAAATGAACACTTAAAATTATGTTGATGATTCATATAAGATAATACATGTGAGCATGAGGGTGTGTGTACTTAGGTAACCCTTTTATGTTATAAAATTTATTGATAAGAAATAAGTTGTTCATCTTGGTCATGTATATGATTTTTGTTAATAACCTTAGTGAGCTATGATTCTTTTACTAAATTTTATAGATTGAAATTTGCTTTTGGTCTAAATAGTACAACATGGTCTAAATGGACCCTAGATACGTAAATTTTTTATTGTAATGATATTTAAAGTCTGCAAGTTAGGTTATTTTATATAATCTTATTTAAAAAGGAAATGTATTATTTTTGCCTTGGAACATCAATTATGGTCATGATGGTAAATTTTATAAGGATACTTTTTTCTTATCAACATTATTTTCATTTCCATATCAAAGATTGAGTTCATTTTATTTTTGATATGATTATGGTATAAGATGGTTGTGTGTGTGGACTATAGTACCAAACTTCCCCATTTTTTTAATTAAGATTACTATTAGTCCACACATGTGGGTATGTGAAAATTTAATCCAAATTATTATTTTTTTTTTTTTTTCATTTTCCATCTTATGTACTTTTTAGTTCACATATTAATCAAAGTAGTTAGTATATAATGGAGTTACCTAATTTTACTTGATTGATTACATGTGATAGTGGGTGTACTTATTTGAACATAGATATCAATGATTTTGTTTCAAACTTAAATCCTTTAATTATATCAATCATTTAAGGTAAGGGCTACTCCTAATTCAATAGGTGTGTGGGAAACATGTTGGTATGTGGTTGGAGGACAAAATTCCCAGATTATGGTCACCCTCTCACTTGCATATTGTCTTTCTATAACTAAAATTTTCAATCTTATTACTCAATTGATACTCAATTTATTATTAATATAATGAATTGGTTATGGTTAATATTTTATTTTTTATGTAGTTAGTTATATTATAGATAATACCTAATCTGATTTAATTATATGTGGCCAATAGGTTAGGGTTCTTTCAAAACATAGTTTTAATTATTACTACTAAATCATTATTGTAATTATTTTTTAGATAAGTTGAAATAGAATTAATATGTAAAGAGAACATTGGTTTAGATATGTTATTTTACTATTGTACTAGTATTGGTAATGTTTTACTAAAATAATTAATTATGATTAGAAGTTTTCAATTAAATATTAAAATTAGCATGATGTTATATATTTTTTAATTTTTTCATCATTAAACACTTTGTAGGAAGTAAAAAGGCCAATGAATGTAAAAATGTGTGAATATCAAGTAACAATGTGTGTCCAAAAATAATTTACAAGATTTCATTGAATTTCTAATTAGGTTATTGCACTCTTTAGTCCATAACCAAAATTACAAAATAAGTTAAGTACAAAATGAGTTAAGTATTCATAGGTAAAAATTAACATTATTTACTCCCTTTTCCAATCCTAGGAAAATGGGATGTGATAATTTTAATGGTTATATGATTGATATGTTATGTAATACATAAATGTTTTAGTGGGTGGATATACCTCCATCATAAGGCACTTTTTTTTCATGTTAATCATATTATATATATTAAAAATACAATAATATCTCCACAGATATGTTTTCATTTCTAAAATGTTATCATTATAAGGTTTATTCTCATTGAAATTTCTCTTTTCTCCATATTCACATGTGGGATACTTGTTATCATGTATAATTTCATATAATATATCAAAACTATATTCTTGGCCTTACACTACTCTATGGTTTAGGTGGGGAGCTTGTTTCTCTCTTCATCAAGATATCATATGTTAACCCCTATTGTGTTAGTGTTTATTTCACTTTTTCCAACCCTACTTTTACTAATTATTCATTTTAACTTCTCCATAATTGTAAGTTTATTATCAATGCTATTTATAGGGCCTCAATAAATTATTTTAAAGCATTTCCATCCATGAAGTCTCTTAAATATGGCATTAGGCTTGACATATATCATTATTCTATTTATTTTTCATTTATGGGATCATCTAATTTCCACACTATTTATTTATGCTACTAGTTATACTCCATAATTTATTCTTCATGTTGTGTCAAACTCTCATCTCATTGACACTCTCCATAGGGATGTAAGGGTAGTGACAATAATTATAAAATGTCTTCATCTCATCCTAAGTTAATTTATGGGTTGGACTCATTTTTATTTACCATTTCAAACTCTCATCCATTATGTTAGCTTTAAAATCAAACAAATTTAATTTTGGGTCACTAATCCCATGGAACCTCCAATAGATGTCTACCTTGAACAAGTGTTTATCAACATAATTTGCATATTTTCTAAATAATGGAGTTTTATCCTAATATGTCCCATCAATAGTGGGTTTTAAATGTATTTTTTTCCTTCATTTGTATTTTTTTATTTGTTTTATAAGGAAGATGAAATGTGATTATTATTATCTCTTTCTAGTATCTTACTAATGGATGTATTATCATTTTATCTATTTCCAATTATATTATGAAATAACATTTTCCTAAAACCTAATCTAAATTATTCATAGTGCGCATTATTCCTTTAGTATCCTCACTATGTCTATAATAAGTTTTCCAAACTTAGTCACTTATGTATATTATGTAGTTAATAGTGAAAATCTTTTCAAACATTTACCACACATGGCTTGAGCACATAAACAAGGTCCTAATTCATTATTCTTTCACATTTATAATCTATCGTATGATTTTCACCCTTTATTTTTATTGTTACACACCTATGGTAACCTCACTATCAATTTTAAATGTACTAAATATACTACAAAAACATATCTAGACATTGAGTTTGGTACTCAAGTACACAAGTTAATTAAATCAATATCTCCAATTGATATTGACCCCATCTAGCTAGAACTGACCCTATCCTAACAATAGTTACTTTTTAAAATCAAACTTTTCTTTAGAGTTAACCCATTTTTGTAGCATGTCGGTGGCATGATATATTCCCTATCACATCCTAATTTCCATACTAAACATAATTTCATTATTAAATAGATATTATGCAATTGATGTTGTTTCATTACTATTATAGCAAACTATTTTTCATTATTTTGATGTATGGGCAATCATATAATGATTATTTTGTGTTACTCATTCTCTAATTTGGTTAGTTGTATATGAGATTTATATGCATGTGGTTATGTTTATTCAGTATTAATGTGATTTAGTAGCATTTATAATGATTATCATGATTATGAACTAACTATTATTTACATTTACAAGGTGGATGCAGGATAAATTCTACTCTCAATTTAGATATGGAGGGAGAGTATCATTAGGGAGGATGTTGTAGATGGAATTTTTGGAGTTGTTGAGAATTGATAATGAAACCAAAACACACCACTTATCACAATAAAATGCATGGTTTCTTTAATTTTCATTATTTTTATTCAATTTATGTTTGGATGAGTTTATATGTTTTAGATTCATGTGTCGATAATAATCAATCTCATTACAATTGTTAATGCAGTTGGATTATGATATGGTTGCCATTATGGAATGTTTTAATGTTCATAGATTAATTTATTTTTTGATGATTGTATATCCTCTTAAAAGTGTGTACATGTTAACATTCAATGAAAAATACTGTTAAGATACACACACACACACACACACACACACACACACACACACACACACACACACACACACACACACACACACACACACACACACAGATATATATGTATATGTATAGGTTTGTATGTATGTATGTGTATATGTATATGTATATGTATAAGTCTATATGTATGTACATGTATATGTATATCTATATAAACATGACTTGGAATCAAATTGAATGTTTTAACATTATAAAAAAAAATTTATTAAACTATGTTTAACATAGACCTAAGGGGTACCTAGGGGGATTTAGTTCTTAAATATCTAAAGGATTACTTAGGTATATGGCATTGATTATTCAAATGTTTTTTTAACATTTAGATTAATTTTTGAATGTTAATGAATAGGAATTCAAAATAAGGTTAAAACATTATTATTATGTTAATTGACTTATTACATTGAACCTAATCTCTATAAGCATCATTTGGTTTTGTTGTCTTGGTCATTCAAACCATTCTTGGCATGGTGAGGTTTTGAATTGGAGTTGGAGGATATTGAGGATGCATTTGTTAGTTAAGTGGTTGAGCTAGGAAATTTGGAATTCATGCCAAGAATTTATAGTTTTATGGTGAGTCTTTCATGTAGTTATGGAGAATGGGTCTCCATGATCTTAGGAGTTTTCAAAAGCATCCAAAGGATTGAAAAAATAATAAAGGAGTTTGGAATTTTTTGATTAGAGGATATCCATCATAGATAGAGGAGAAGATAAAGGAAGAAAATAATTTTTTTGGAGACAAAAGAGAAAGACTAACTCAAGCACTAAGAGGTAGGGTTTTTCCTTTTAATTTCCCCTTGGATTTTATATTTAGAAAATGAAATCAATAAAATAAATGTATTCTGGGTTTATAAAATAATAAGGGGTTATTTTATTTAAAAACCCATAAATGGATCAAGGATTAAATC